>CM076580.1:83837981-84243453 GCA_034641835.2 Pinus albicaulis | reverse complement strand
TGCTTAGTTAACTGAAAACTAATGATTATGTTGAATATAAAAAAGTAAATGATATACTAAAATAATATCTTCTTCAATTTATTAATATGACACTGAAATTATTATTAATAATCCTCTATTGTAATCATTTAAGATACCACAGCACTTTTCTAGAATAATATTTAGGCAAAACAACATTTGAAATAATATTTCGTAAAAGACATCTTCAGAAATGTGAAACTTAGAATATCATAAACAGAAAGTATCATTAAATAGATACGATCTTGAACAAAACATGTGAACTATAATATCTGCACATGAAAAATAATCCAAATGAATCATTATTAGGTAACTTAGAATAATTAAAATTGTTTATATCTGGTTTTAAGTTAGATGTAAAAGACATTTAACAAAAGAAATATTTGGTAAAACAGATGTAAAAGACATTTAACAATAAAAATATTTGGTAAAACAGATGTAAAAGACATTTAACAAAAAAAATATTTGGTAAAACACATGTTTAGAAATGTGAAAGTTCACACAAAATAAGTAAGAAAAAGCTCACTGATTTAATTAGTTGTCTACATGCAACAAAAGGACTATTCCACCTGCAGGGTATTAAAACAGGGGATCCATATCTGTCCTCCAAGAACTATTGAGTTGGGAGAACCTCCAAAAAAAAAGGATTCATTGGACCAAACAGTTGTTAGTTCTAGGGATACTATCACTATCCGAAGTATGAAGGAAAAAAATAACTCATATGTTATTGGGCAATAAAGGTGTTAGGATTATGTACTGATTAGATTTAACCATATACAAAGCCGCACATTAACTACAAAATATCAAGCCATTTATTGCCTTTTATCAACAAGGTAGTTGAGACCACATGAGCGCTTAGCCATTGGGGGTGGGGAAGTCTCAGGAAGATTTCCCGTCATTACCAAGGGAGATCATGTTGCAGATAAGGCAACTTGATACTACCCATTCTTGAAGTAAATAAGCCCAAGAAGCACAACGTATTCTATGGTTCTCAAAGAAAACATTTTCCAAGTTTTATATCATTCCGTACTAAATATTAAGTAAACAGTGATCAAATCATTATTTCAAGAGAAAATATGTGAAGACACTAGCAATTTGGACTGATAAAAAAAGTAATGATATCATTCATTCTGCTAATAAGATTCGCAGATTCTCAGGGACTTTAAGCCCAAAGCAGAGCAGCAGCATCACTGTCATTCTCCTCCTCATCATGACAGAATGAGAGATTCTCAGGCTATCTCCTCCACATCATCAGAATGAGAGATTATGAGGCTTGTGAAAGCAAACTGTCATCCTTAATTTGGTTTCAGTTTGTTTCAGTTAGATGGATGATGATGCTTTTAATGGTTGTTTTGCTGGCAGTCACTGTGCCTAAGCCAGGATCAGGGTCAGGATCTTCTGTTCCAACTACGGTTCTGAAGCCAAAGCCAAAACTCTCTCTTGCACCTAAACAGAGTTCAACTCTTTGTACTTATGCCTTAACTTTTATTGCACTTAGTGGTATTTTCCAGAAATAAAATCATTATTTGCAAATAATTGAGAAAAAAACAAAAAAAGTTGATTGTGCTATGAAAACACTCTGATTTTCATTCAGTAATGTGGGGTGAAAACAAAAAATGTTGATTATGCTATGAAAACACTCTGGTTTTCAAGCAATAGTATGGGGTGAAACTATGTAATTGTTGCCATAACAATGCCTTCGTGTTTGTTCAATACAAAAAAAGTACTGATACTCCTTCATTGTTCACAAGATGCAGAGGATGTTAGGCTGGCTATCTCGCAGAAGCTCACGAGTTCTTGGAGTCAGTAAGGAAATACTTACTACAGATATGCTGCATCCATCACTAACAGATCTCCACACCAGACTATTGAGGAGGTAAATCCCCTCTGCGGACAGAGGCGATCCCTACTAGCCCAGCAGGGGTCTAGCAACAAACAAACAATGCTATGACGCAAGCTCCTAGTTACGTATGAAAGGACCAAAGATGGAGGCTCACTCGGAATCCAATGCTACGATCTCAAGAAGAGAGCGTTCCCGTTCTCACTTGCATCACGATCCTCCATGATCTCCGTATGGACACTCGCATATGCAAGAAGCAAACAGATACAAGAAACAAATAGATACAAGCATAAAATCCGGCATACGTAACTAAATATCAGTCAGAAAGGATATTACTCATATTAACATAATCGAAAACAGAGTGGAACCATAATCGTAATCATTCATTAAATAACAATTGAAAAGATATTACAACCAATGCTCTGACGTCGTGGTCTCCTTCGGATGGGTCTCCAGTCGTTCACGTCTCGCAAAACTCGCCAGGGAAAGGGCAAACATCTCCAGAGTCTCTCGACGATAGTCTCCTTACTTGAGTCGGCCTTAAGGGAAGAAAGAGGGTTCTTACAGCACAAAGGCTCTTGGGAATTTGGAGATTCAAAGCTTAGGCACTTCAAGACTAGCTTGCTATGGAATTGAGCAGGCTTTTATAGATGGAGAAGGAGGGAGTTGGGATCCCTATTATTCTGGGATTGGCCCTATCAACAAGGAAGGTTCCATGGGAGGTGGAAAACCACTTCCCTTCCATAGAACTCCCGCAACCAAACCTCCCAACTCAAGATAGGAAATGGTTTCTGAGTTTGTTGAAACACAACTTCCGCCATCTTTATTTAAAAAACACTCCTTAAATTGGCTGGCGCGACTACTGCTCTGGGACAGAGTGCCAGTTGGCGCGGCCTCTTTGCAGGATTTTCCCCATTGGCGCGAGTGATGAACTGTCTTCCCGCGCCATGCAAAAGGAGGTGTTTTCACGAATTTTTGCAACATGATGTCTTCAGGGAAATTGAAGCTCATGCTTAGAGGAATGCATTGATGATGATTTCAAGGCATGTCAATGTTCACAGGTCACAAAATGGGTCCTCCATTGTGCGGGACGGGGAATGGTACGGATGGTGACAAATTACTGTGTAACAGATGCCCCCTAAAGTATGAGGCCCGAGAGAGAGAGGGGTGAAATGCTTTACGAGAACATGTTCAACTGAAGCCCCACCGTCGAAAAACCTGCGCAGAAAAAATACAACAGATATCTCAAGTACATGATGTATATGTGGTATGGGCGCAGCCATCCGAAACCGAGTATGCTATAATCCGGATCCAGGGTATGGGCGCAGCCATCCAGCGAGGATCAAATAAATAGACTCAGGTATGGTCGCAGCCATCCCATCAGTGAGTCATGTACATAATGATAATAATCTACAATCGCAGTCTGGATTACAACAGACACAATCCAGGGTCTTGCGCTCCATCTCGACCTAAACAAAGTACAAGTTCGAGCATGCGAATATGTGAGCTGAAGTCGAACATGCAAGAACATCGTCTGATTACCAGCCAATGATGAGAGCTGTTAATAGACACGAGAGAAACCACCAATAATGCCAATGGTCCTCAAGGTACTACAGGTACAATCTACGGCGTGTGAATAAATGAGTTGGCATCGAACACCCGCAGAATCATTCGATCGGAGGCCAATGATGAAAACCTCACGTCGAATGCGACAAACCTGCCATTGAGGCATGCAGGCTCCAAGGTACCATGAAGGAGTCTCTAAATCAACTTCCTGGATAATGAGCTGAAGTCGACAGGAAGTGATCTTGATCAAAGGTGGGCCATAATGTTTCCCACATCATCGACACGAGACAGAGGAACATGATGTTTTTGTTCTGAATCAAGATCGTATGAGAATCAGAGGAAGGTTGATATTTGTAGAGGCCAACTTCTCTTGAACATATAAACGGCACGATAGTGGACTTGGCAGTATTTGACATCAACGGATCAGAGGTCATGGTGACAAGGCAATGAGCAGACGAGAGGTCAAAAGGGATTATCCAAACCCACGGAGGCAAAGTGAAGAAACGAGATGAGATGTCCCCAACCCGACACGAATGCAGACAAGTGCCATGTTCAAGAGTGACATACTGCCGACAACAATGACGATGGTTCCACTTTTCCCCCACCATTTCTGGCGAGTACCCCAATTATTTTTGATAACAAGCTTGAAGGGGATAGCATATGCTTGTAATATAAGTCCGCTCTTCGGGCGAATCCATCCTAGTGCATTTAACGAGTCCTAGGAAGGAGGAACTCGAAGAACGTCATTTCGACTGGATCCGATGTCATCAGGGTTTAACGAGTCTGACAAAGGGAGAAATCAGCGTCTTTTCATGTTTAGAGAGTTTGAAAAGACAGCAGAAAAGTAAACTCCACAGGTCCCTTTTCGTAAATAGTTCCTCAGATCCGAAAAGGTAGAAAACAATATCCGTGAAAACCTCCTAGTCGTGATAGGCTAGGGTATTCCTTTTTCGTAATCAATCCATCCCAGCCCAAAAAAGGGGTAAACGTATACTGGGTAGATGTTGATTCGTGTCCATTTTAACGAGATTGAAACGACAAGGGCCTCGGCAATATTTTCATGTTTAGAGAGTCAGAAAAGAGCTGAAAGATGACTCCAAAGTGACTTTTTCGTGTATTTACCGAGTCCGAAAAAGTATAAAATACAACTCGTTTCCATCGTCAAAGTCCCAAAAACCTGCTGCTGCACATACCAAGCAAGCGTAAAACCCATTTTCGACATAACATATTAAAATATTTGATAAAAATGACTTTTTACAACTCATTTAATGCCAAAAAGTTATAAATATGCCAAATTGGTAAAAATAAAATTACATTTACTATTTACCTTGGTAAAAAGCAACAGTTATCCATTTGGAGCAGAAACTTCTGACGGCGATTGCGACAGATCTGGTTGACCATTTAGTTTCTCGTCTGCTATAGGTAAGAGGCGCTTCCCTGCTCTACATTTTCATCCATTCTTTAATAGTTTTCCTTTGTAAATCAGTTCTCTGTGGCCACTTTTGAAATTTTAGGGCCGCGCTCATTGGCGCGGGTATCAGGCACGGACCCGCGCCAATGGGCTCTTTTATACAAAGGGCTCGCGCCAGCGGTCGAACCTAAAATTCCGCCTAAAAAATCGATATTTAAACCAAATTGCATGGAATTTGAGGCCTACCAGAGATCTAACTAAGGTTTTATGACCATATGGATGCAGGTAATCAAGCAAAATGGTGATTGAATGGAAAGAACGAGAGCATCGAGAAGAGGATGAACAGGCCATCGAAAGTGAGGCTTGCATGAATGCCCTTAGAAACTGTGGGCTGAAGAAGTTCTTCTTTACACCCTATCTACGAGCTCAGCCCGAGCTCCTCCAGTATTTGATCAGTATCTGGGATGAACATGAACAAGTGTTCAGGTTACGAGATTAGGTATTAGATCTGGAGGTTTCTGATGTTTATTTTATCACCGGATTGTCCCGCAAAGGTCCGATCCCTGTGTTGACTGGAAGCATACCATCTGGCGAGAAGATGGAAGAAGTGATGGCATGAGTGTGCCGAGGAGCACAAATGGGATTAGGAAGCAAGAAGGTGGATATCCACACTATCCCTGATCTGGCATTGAGAGTTGTCCTACATACCATCACGCGGGCTGCAGGGTCGCAGGCACCGCACGAGGCCATAAAGGCCCAACTCCTGCTGGCCTCAGAATGCATGAGTCCCTTACTGTTCGACTGGGCAACAACAGTAACAATCAATATGAAAAGGCAGCTCACAAAATGCAAACAAGCTAAACTGAAACAGTTTGGCTATGGTTCCATACTGGTATCGTTCATTCTAGAACGTTTACCAATCTTCCAGGGCCAAGGGGCCTCAGTAGCAGATCCGATACCATGAGAGCCAAGAATGGCTCGCTGGGCAGCATTAATGCCCAGAGCTGAAGGCGGCCAACAGATGTCCTGGAGGCCGGATTTCTTTAGGTGGTTACGGCGCCAGCTGATTGTAGTGGAAGACTGGCCCTATGCAGGAACTGACTTCACTGGAGACCCAGATCTCCCACTGCCAGAAGGAGATGACTGGGACGAGGAGTTGGGTAAGACCTCATGTTTTTTATTTTTATGTTTTATGTTTTTTTTTGTTAATACACATTCGTCCTAACACATTTTATATATGTATGCAGATGTGGGACCTGAGAGACCAGTTGGGATGTCTCGAATCTCACGGAGGACTCAACTCACCCCTGATCCTCAGGGAGAGGATACCGGAGGAGAGGAGTTGATCCAGAATCTCGAGGGCATTGCCCCAGGGATCCCAGACTATGCTCGGCTGGCGGACGTACCGATGGCATACCAGCGCCACACGGTGGGAGTTCCAAGTCGGATCCACCGAATCCTGAGACACTTAGTGTGCGCAGTCACATGCTATCATGAGCACCATGCAGATTAGCTCTTAGGATTTATACCACACCTATTTTTTGAGAGACGTATCGTCTCCGGATGTACTTAAGACGATTATGTATATTTTGACTTTATGTGACACACTCTATGTAAACATTTCAATATCTATATATACATGCATATCTATTTCTGGATGGATCTTTCTTTACATGTGATGATGATTTATAAATTGCGCAAATGTCTGTCTAATACCAAATTGCCACTGCATCTGTTAATGTATTCAAATGCCTGCGTATATGATGATATGTAATGTAGTCAAAATTCCTTTCCAGTAATAGAATACGCAGATACAGACGTAAGATGGACAGGTTTCTTACCGAATAGTGTCCGTTCAGTTGTAGCACCACAAGCTGTGAATCTAGATACACGAGCAATTCACGGATACCAAGGTTTACTGCCTCGGTTAATAATTCTAACACAGCACTATATTCAGCGATGTTGTTCATGGTACGTCCTAGACACACTCCTTGCAGGTTGATCAACTCACCAGCAGGATCGTAAATTACCCAGGTTGCTGAAGACAGATTCCTGGTACTGCGAGAGGCACCATCCGCGAAACCAACAAATGGATGAATAGACATCTGCACAACCAGGAAGACCCGATCAACAGAAAGATGTTTACAAAGCACACCACACTATACATGCACACAAATGAAAATCACACACCTATGTACACACACCACACCAAGAAATCACTTCAGGCATAGTACTTTTTGAGGTACAACCCATTTCTGGGCTGTGCCAGCAGAACTCCTTCATAATCTATAAGCTCGTAGGCCCCATTTTTCAAAATGCGTTTTACTATATAGGGCCCATGCCACATAGGCTGGAACTTACCGGCTCCAAGCTTGTCATGTGCTTGATCGTACAGGAGGACGAGGTCTCCTTCAATAAAGGAACGGGGAGAAACAGATTGATCAAAATGAGTTTTGACCCTCTTCTTTTGTGCTTCGATGATCAAAGCAGCCAGACGACAGGTTTCATCTAACCGTTCCAGATATAGAAGATGTTCTTCCTCAGCAGAAGTATCAGGTAGAAGCTCCACAGCTAATTTCAATGAAGGAATCTCGCATTCAACTGGAAGAGTGGCTTCCAGACCGTACACCAATTGAAATGGTGTGAATCCAGTTGCACTCTTAGCAGATGTTCGATATGCCCAGAGAGCTGAGAACAATTGGAGATACCAATTGGATTTGTGAATACCAACTGTTCGTTGAAGCATAGTGACCAGCACCTTGTTCACTGCTTCAACCTGACCATTCGCTTGAGGGTAGTATGGTGTTGAGCTGTCGTGACGCAAGCCCAACGTTGAAGTCAGCTCCGCCATCATGTGATCTCGGAAATGAGTACCGTGATCAGTGACGATGGCTTGAGGAACCTTGAACCGTGCAATAACGTGGTTGAATATAAATTGAGCAGCCGTTTTCCCATCAGCAGCTAGTGTAGGGATCGCCTCGGCCCACTTGGTGAAGTAGTCGACGGCGACAATGATATATGCATGCCCCCCGGCCGAGTGAGGGTTACACATCATAAAATCCACGCCCCATTTCGCAAAAGGGCCGACGGTAATAACGGGATGCAATGGTAAAGGCGGCGTGCGCATCTTGCGCTGAAATATCTGGCATGGATGACATTTGCGGACTGCAGTGATACAGTCTTTGAATATGGAAGGCCAGAAATAACCTGCTTGCAGAATCTTCTGGGCAGTAGCATACCCGGACATATGTCCACCACAGGTGCCACTGTGGCAGTCATTCAGGACCTTTTCAGCCTCTTCCAAGGTTAGGCATCGCCGGAGCACCGAATCTACTCCAATGCGGTATAAGGTATCTCCTACTATAGGGTAGGGCTGGGACTGGTGCCGAATCCGACGGTGGGAAGCTTTATCCAACTCAGACCGAAATGTCGAGGTCTAAAGATACACTATTATGTCACCGTACCAAGGGTGACGAGTGCTGATGAGGAAAAGCGTTTCGTCCGGTATATGATCTTCAGAGTGTGAGGGAGCAGAGTCTGTAGGGAGGGAACATATCAAATCCACGAAGACCAGTGATTTAGTTGACTTAGCAGTAGTGAACTCTAAGTCAAACTCCTGCAGGATCACAATCCATTTGGAGTACTTGCTCCCCAGTAATTGTCTAGAGAGAATATACGTCATACGGTTGCAGTCTGAAACCACTGTTATCGTACGCAAAAGGATGTAATGGCGAAAGCGTTGTACAACGTGTACTGCTGCTAATGCCAACTTCTCGACATCAGCATAGCGCGTTTCTGGATCGAGAAGGTTCCGTGGCAAGTAATAAACAACATGTTCATCACCGTCATCGTCATCCTGCACCAAGACCATGCCTATGGTGCTAAATGCGGCGGCTAGATAGAAAGTGAAGTCGCGGTGGTAGTCCGGAGGACGAAGCAACGGAGCATTGACAAGCAACGTCTTTAGCTTCTCAAAGGATTCCTGAGCAATTTCGTCGCAATGAAAGGGAACGTTCTGCTTTAACAAACGAGTGAATCCTTTGGCCACCTCGGCATAATTTGGGATAAAGCACCGAAGAAAGTTCGCTTTCCCTTGCAGACTCTGTAACTGATACAGGGAGGAGGGTGATGGGAGATTTACGATGGCCTCGACCTTTAGAGGGTCAAGGCAAATTCCATCTTTCGAGACTATGAATCCTAAAAGACGGCCAGAATCAACGTAGAAGACGCATTTATGAGGATTGAGCCTGATATTGTAGCACCTGCAATGAAGAAAGATCTAGCGGAGATGCTCAGGATGGTCCTCTCGCTTACCCGAATGGGCCGGCAAGTCGTCCAGATAAGGTTGAACGATATGGTGAATGTCATGAAAAGCATAGGACATCGCACGCTGAAAGGTGGCTCCAGAGTTCTTTAAGCCGAACGGGAGTTTTTTATACGCGAAAGTACCCCACGGACAGATGAATGTGGTCTTGTGTTGATCCTCAGGTGCAATATTGATTTGATTATATCCTGAGAAGCCATCCATTAAGGAATAGATCTCACTCCCGGCACATTCGTCGATGATCTGGTCTATAAACGGAGTGGGATAATTATCCTTTGGACAGGCGCGATTGATGTCGTGATAATCCACACAGACTCTAATAGTACCCTGCTTTTTATCGACAGGAACAATTTTAGACACCCACTCTGTGAGGGGGATGGGATAAATAAAACCCGCGTTTAAAAGTTTTTCAACTTCTGCCTTGATGGTGGCGGCTTTCCGAGGATGCATGGGGTGTAAGCGTTGGTGCACGGGTTTCGTACTTGGATAGGTTGGAATCTCGTGCACTATAATACTAGGATCGATCCCCGGCATTTCCTCGTAAGACCATGTGAAAACATCTCTGAATTCTTTGAAAAGCTCAGTATAGACTTGAATCTCATCGGGAGAACAAGTCACACCCACATGAATATTCTCAACGATCCCTGGTTTAAAGGAGATGTTGATTGGAATATTTTGAGTAATGTTACTCAGGTTACCCTCCGAAAAAACCTCGTGCGTCAAGATGGGCGTTTGAAGAGGAGGGGAAGGAACCTGAGTATCATAACGCTCCAGACAATCAGTCATTGCCCCCAAGCTAGGCATAAACAAGGAGCGATGATGTCCATCGCCCCAAGGCAGCTCCTCAAGAGACATAGTTTCAATGATAGCCTCATCGGAAGGAAAAGTCTCTCTGAGAGGATCAGGTGAATCAGCCTGACCAAGCCAGGGGGATTGCGAGTAGACGTCGAGAGCCATGCTCAAAGGAGCATGCTGAGGAGGTGGAGGATCCGATGCAGCAACAATCTCACAGTAGTTGATCTCTACTAGCGTTAAAGGCATGGATTCTCCAAACTCATATACCTGCTCAGGTGTAGGAATAAGCCAGGGGTCATCGGACCTAGACAACATGTTGACTTGAGCGGTATGCGGTGGTGGTGCGGGAAAGATACCCATGAGGACTGGGTCTTTGAAGAGACCAGGTCCTACACTGTCTGGGGGATTCGGTATTTGATCCACGTATGGCACGTTGTTCTTAGAGGAAGAGGTGAAAAATGACAACTGATCCACCGTGACAATCTTGCCCTCGTGAGGGAACTTAATGAATCGAAAGACGGTAGACGGCACGCAGAGCATGGCGTGGGTCCAGCTGCGGCCAAGAAGTATATTGTAGTTGAGTTTAGCGTCAACCACTTCCACTTCTACGTTGACATTTATTCCCTGTAATGTGATCGCTAGACTCTCGAGAATGCCCAGGCGTTTAGATTCTCGACCATCAAATGCCTCGAGGGCATTCGGAAATGACGAAAGGGCTGGAGAGCCAATGGCCTTCCAGCAAGTGGATGACATAACGCAAGTAGAAGCACCCTCATCTACTACGGCCCTATGGATATTCAGACCGTTAATCCCGACTTGAATGACAAGAGCGATTTGATGTGGAAGTCGGGGAGTGAAATTCTCCAAATCTAAGGTGAGAAGACTCGAGTCGGCCAGATAAATGCCCACGATCGCAGACAATAAAGCCTTTCGTTGCGAAGGACAACTTTGAAGAACCTCAAGTGCAGACATAGCACACGGCGCCTGTGCCAGATCCTCAAAAATAATGTAATGTTGAGCGGCACGAGCGTTTGGATTATAAGAAGATCTTCGAAGAACACCTTTAGGAGGTGGCTTCACAATGGGTTCGAGAGTAGGCTTCTCGATTTCCAATGGACCAGAGATAGGTGGGGGAGGCGGCCCATCCGCAACTGCCTTCCCGGGTGCCTGCCGCGATTCGTTGTAATCCTTCGACCGCGTAGCGACAGAGATAGGTGCAACACTCTTCACCATGAAAACCTGAGACCCAAACGGTGCAGATGGTGACGGCTGTTTGACCATCTGGGTCTGCTGAGATGGAAATGGTTCTTTAAAAATAGCCGGAGTCCCTTTAGGGCCCTTAAGAAGTTGACTAACCTTGGATCGTCGTGGACAATCCTTAGTATAATGGTCCCCTTCACAGATGAGGCAAGGGTACTTTGGTTTATGCTGGGAGCCATCCTCAGTACGATTTTTAGATTCTGGTTTCGAGGCATCAGATTTAGATTTGCCTTTGCCCTTCTTCTTCCCCTTGGAGGATTTGTCCGCAGGATTGGCCTGAACGGCGTTCACCTCCGCAGTTTTGCCAAAATCGGATAAGGCGGGATTAGCAGAAGTATTGTTGGAAGAATTAGCCTTCTACTTCCCATTCGAAGATTTCTTTGAATTTTGAGAGACAGAACCAATGACACCATCCACCGCAGGGGTAGGCGGAGCCTTAGTGGTTCCGGGCCATGGAGCATCAGTCAAGATGTCATAAAGCGTGCCGGACTGAGAATAGACAAGATCCAGGTACTGGGCACGCACGATGGCTTGTTCCTCCGTCACGCACCCTCCCATCGCGATATCCTGAGCGATTTTATTCACAAAGGAGGTGGTGAACCAGTGAGTCAATATCTGATCAGGTATGTGAAACTTGATCAGTCTACGACGGCGCCACCACTCGTGAATGTGATCTGAGATGTGAGTGGCTTTGTCCTGCTTCAGGGAAGTCAGGAGGTGCGTCCCGGCTTCATAACGAACCAGTAACTGGAAATGTGTGAGGAAATCCATGGCTAAACAATTGAAATCTTGGAAAATGCCACGGGGTAATTCTATGTACCACTTAGCAGAAGCTCCAGTTAAAGTACGCTGGAAGAGGCGCAAACGGATTGAATCGTCGACCCAAGAGTTAGACGAACACCAAAGGTGATACGTCATCACATGCGCCTGGGGGTCCTCTCCAGCTTTTCCCTCGAACTTGGGACAATCACCTGGTATCTTGGTGGGAACCGGAGGCCAATATGGACTATGTAAAATCGGATCATTGGTCAACTTTGAAACATCCGGCAGCTCCAAGGTAGCCAGGAACAACAATGGTGGATTAACCGTCATGTCAGGCCCAGGATGAGGTCCGGTACCCATACTCCACGATGGTTGTGAATATCCTTGCCCCCACGGGTTCTGTCCCGTAGGATTCTGACCGTAGGGGGCGTAGGTCGTATAACCAGACTGATTTGGATGCTGGTAACCATAGTGTGGGGCTTGATAACCAGGGTACAGACCCTGATTAGGTGTCGGCCCCGTATAAGCATTGTTTGGATTTGGCTGTTGAGTGTAGGTAAAATCGGGTGGCGGAGGATAATACTGAGAGCCTCTGGGGTGGTTATAGTTTGGTTGAGACTGACCATGAGGATAATAACCACCCTAAGGATAAGTAGGCTGCTGAAAAGTGGAACCCTGCGGAGCCTGATATGTAGGGCGCAGCTGTTGATTTGGCTGCGGCATTGAATGAGTCGGCTGCTGAGCAGGGTGAATGGGATGAGCGGGCTGCCCTGAATGAACAGGTTGACTCGACTAAGAGGGCTGACCTGAATGACCAGGTTGACCAGGATAGACAGGCGGTGCCGGTTGCGCAAGTTAACCTGGTTGTAAGTGAGCCCCAGGTTGTACCGGATGGGCCGATTGGCCTGGAGGCGGAACACCGGGTTGTACCGGATGAACCGGTTGGCCTGGTGGTGGAACAGGACTAGGTGCTTGTTGGAAACCAGTTTGACCTGAAGCAGAACCATAGGATGGTCTCGGTTAATATACAACGTTAGAAACAACAGGATACTGTGGTTGCATCGATAAAGAAGGCTGTATTTGCCCCCCAGGACCATAGACCGGTCTTGGTTGGTACCCCGGCTGAGGCTGGACAGGTTGACCGGAAGGGCTGTAATACTGTCCGTGCGGACTGTACGATGGCCTTTGCTGGCCCGCAGGGTAGCCCTGGATGAGCTGCCCCTGTGGGTCATAGGGATAACTAGGTTGGCCCGCAGGTTGGCCTTGGAAAGGTTTCCCTTGCGGGTTATAAGCCTGGTGATGGGGTAAACCTTGAGCATAGAGGAAAGCCTCAGGAGCGGGTAGACGCAAAATCTCCCCGTGCTCGTCATACTGACCTGGAAAAGCATACACGGGAGTACCGTCCTGTGCATAGTGTGAAAAATAAGATCGGTAGGGATCTTGGGAGGATGGTCCAACCTCGGCGTTCGGCTATTGCAAAGACAACCGATACTCCTCCGGAGAGATTTTCTCCGGTATAGCAGTTGCTAGATAAACATCTTCAGGAGTTGGCCCAGCCCTAGTAGCAGATGCTGAGACAACAGGAGAAGAGGCGGCCACACAGACAGTGGGCCGGACGGGAACAGAAGTGACGGGCGTCTGAGGAGACACCTCGGGTGTAGTAGCAGCTGGCCTCGAAGCAGGAGATGATAGTCCCATAGAGGCTGCAGCGGAAATGATCTGACCCAGAGATCTGTATCCCTGTGGTAAAGAAGGACTGGCTCTTGACATGTTAGCCAGCTCAGAGTTGTCTCCCAGAAACAATCTTCGCGGGAAGAGCTGACAGTCTTCACCAGACGTTGGGATTTCCTCACCAGAATCACTCATGGTTGATCCTGCCATTAAATCTCGCAAGAGACGGCGAGGACTAGGAGGAAATACAGCAGCAACAAAAGGCAAACCCGATGTAAGAGAAAGGAAATCAGCTCCTAATCTCAATTCAGACACAGGGTCCGAAAAGGGCCAATTGAACTCAACTGGTCCTCCAAAGGGTTGCTCAGCGAGAACCGGTCCCCCGTCAGGAAACTCGGAAACAACAGGCTGCTGTGGTTCGACAGAGGATCGGGAAGCCTCTGAAGAATCGTCCGTGTAAGGACTACCAGTAGATGAAACCAAAGGTTCCGCCACTGTGGAAAAAGACCAGAGAAAAAGAAGCAAACACACACACGGGCTGAAAACGAGTTAAGACACACGATCAAACGGTCAACAAGCAATATCTAAGCGGGCGTGTAATCGTGGGTGATTAATTTTTATCACATTGAAAAGTAAGAAACTTTACCGTTTCATGTTTTAAGAGTCGAGAAACGATAAAAGATGACTCTATCTCTTTCAGATTTGACACAAGCATGAAAGGACAAGCGCTTGACGGTCTTTTCAAGTTTAGGGAGTCAGAAAAGACCAAATGACTGCTCAGGAAAAACTAGGCACAAAGGGTGTACCAAATATCCGTGAACTGCAATATACACCTTGGTTTCAATAATGAAGCAGAAATCGACCAAGGACTTTTCGTATGTGCAGGTAGTCTCCCCGAATGCTGTGTTCGGTGTATCACGGGTATAGGGCGGCAAACTCGGCTTCCTGTGGATAAAGGATTGAAAACCTAGAGGGGTCTCCCTTTATATACGCGACGGTACGGGCATCACAAGTCCATACTAGCGCTGTCTAAAGCCAAAAGGCGAGCGACAGCTGCTAGGTTTAAAGACGCCGGAACACGTCTCTAGCCTAGACCACTAAATATGTTTCGTTAGATTTCAATGCTGCCTTAGGTTAATTGAATAAATTTTATAGTTGATCTTCAATTAGGTCTCAATTTTCAGGCCCTATCGTATGTAATGTCTTAAAAGACTCTTAAATGCAAAGCTACATGCCACAGTCCAACATTTCGTTCGATGAAAACTAGTTACAGAAGAGTTGAGAGCTTTTACACAAACGAAATGATCGGAAGACAAACAATGAGATCTCTAATGCAACTAATGAAATTGGAAACTTTTCATCCAAATCACTAATTACTAGAAAAATCGAAAAGATTACAATTTGCACTAATTAACCAAAAGCAAAAGAGATTTTTTTTTTTTTTCGTAATTTTCAACGTTTGATAGCTAAATGCACTAACCAAACTGAAAACAAACGGAACAACTTGAGAAACGATATTGAGAGAGCAAAACGAACAAATTTCACTCAATAACACAAGCAATCAGATCGCAAATCAACCAAAGTCTCTCAAAACCAAGCAAAAGACTCAAAGGCTCCAATGGACCGTGTGATCTAGGCCCAAAGCAAGACCAAACGAAATTTGAATGAAAAATGAGCAATCACCCAAAAATCGCAACAAAACAGTGAACAACTACTAAGAGGATGCGGAGGAGCAATCAGAAAGTCGACTGGACAAATGAAACACCAAAACTCCCAAGGAGGGCTCGATACACTAAGCCACTAGATGCCCTAGGGCTTAAAACGTGAAATCGATAGATAAAAGCAAACAACCAAAGGACAAAGGTGAATTCCCAGTCAAACAGGACTCCAACACACTCAGGTAGTTGGAAAATCAAGAAGAAAAGCACTGACCAGATCCAAAGAGCTCAAAACTAAGGAAACTCAAAAACCCTACAGGAGTGGCGCGACTGTAAGGCTGCAACTGGCGCCAGAAAGCAATTGGTGCGGGCTAAACAAAAGTAACATGCGCCAATTGGCGCGACTGTTGGGCTAAAAAGAGCGCCAGTCGAGTTTCTCAGCCAAAATTAAAAAAGAACTACTCCAAAAGTAGATCAATGTAAACTAAGCAAACCAAGAAGCAAAAACAGCAAGAGAACCTAACCCAGAAGGCTAACCAAGCAAGGAAAATCATAAAACAATCAAACGAGACAGTGAAGTCTAGACGATCCCCAGCGGAGTCGCCAAATTGTCGAGGAGGTAAATCCCCTCTGTGGATAGAGGCGATCCCTACTAGCCCAGCAGGGGTCTAGCAACAATCATGAAATGTTACGACGCAAGTTCCTAGTTACGAATGAAAGGACCAGAGATGAGGGCCTACCTGGAATCCAATGCTACGATCTGAAGAAGAGAGCGTTCCCGTTCCTCATCCTTGGCAGATCACGATCCTCCACGATCTCCATGGATGGACACCTACACATGCAAGAAACAACAGATACAAGCATAAAATCCAGCATACGCAACTAAATATCAGTCAGAAAGGATACTACTCATATTAACATAATTGAAAACAGAGTGGAACCATAATCGTAATCATTCATTAAATAACAATCGAAAGAGATTACAACCAATGTTTTGACGTCGTGGTCTCCTTCGGATGGGTCTCCAGTCGTTCACGTCTCGCAAAGCTCGCCAGGGAAAGGGCAAACCTCTCCAGAGTCTCTCGACGATAGTCTCCTTACTTGAGTCGGCCTTAAGGGGAGAAAGAGGGCTCTTACAGCACAAAGGCTCTTGGGAATTTGGAGATTCAAAGCTTAGGCACTTCAAGACTAGCTTGCCATGGAATTGAGCAGGCTTTTATAGATGGGGAAGGAGGGAGTTGGGATCCCTATTATTGTGGGATTGGCCCTATCCACAAGGAAGGTTCCATGGGAGGTGGCAAACCACTTCCCTTCCATAGAACTTCCGCAGCCAAACCTCCCAACTCAAGATAGGCAATGGTTTCTGAGTTTGTTGAAACACAACTTCCGCCATCTTTATTTAAAAAACACTCCTTAAATTGGTTGGTGCGACTACTGCTCTGGGACAGAGCGCCAGTTGGCGCGGCCTCTTTGTAGGATTTTCCCCATTGGCGCGAGTTCTGAACTGTCTGCCCGCGCCAATGCAAAAGGAGATGTTTTTCATGATTTTTTCAAGGAGATGTCTTTAGGGAAATTGAAGCTCATGCTTAGAGGAATGCATTGATGATGTTTTCAAGGCATGAAAATGTTCACAGGTCACAAAATGGGTCCTCCATTGTGCGGGACGGGGAATGGTAGGGACGGTGACAAATTACTGTGTAACAATAATATTGGTAATGAATATAACAAAGATGAAGAATTAAATTTCCTCATATCATAATGATTGATGAATGTCACAATGTAGCATAATCATTGAGAAGAATTACAATTGAACATAAGCCATCTAAGATGAATGCCAATATGTGATAGAATCATTAACAAACAACATAATACAATATAACCATCATGTGAATTTGCAATGTGATATAATATTTGATGAACGCCACAATGTAATATAAATATTGAGGAGAATAGCAATTCACCGACCATGATGAATTAAAAAATGGTGACATAACCATGGATTATTTTTGTAATCGAATATCACCCTTAAATAACTATGAAATCCAACATAATCCTTGATGAACATTGCAATTTGAGGTAACCATTGAGGATCATAGCAAGTCAACATAAGTCAACCAAGATGAATATCATAATAAATTTAACCATATTTCAAACCTTTGACTATCACACTGTAGCGCAATATTAAGATTAGATTATTGATGTCACATTGCAACATAACCCTTAATGCATGTTACAATGCAACAAAAGCATGGAGTAATGTGGCATTCCAACATAAGACAACAATGATTAATGTTGCAATGTGACATTATTATTTAGGTATGTTGCAATCATGAATAAACCTTTACGAACGTTGTAATGCGACATAATCCTTGAAAATTGTCGATAAGTGTATGTTAATACTTTAATAATATGATTTCGATGTTAATGCCACAATTTGATATAGTATTTGATGAATAAAACAATGTAATAAAATTATTGAGAAATATATAATAAAACATAAGTCTTCAAGGATGGATGCCTCAATGTGATATCATCATTGAGGAATGTGGAAATCGAATATAACTATTGCTAAACATTGTAATGCCACATAACTATTGATGAACATTGTAATGTGATATAATAACTCAGGAACATAGCAAGTTGACATAAGTCAACCAAGATGAAAATTAATCATATGATAAAGCTACTGTTTCTGTCACAATGAGACATAATGTTAAGTGAATCATTGCATGGGTAGGGATATTATAGTAAATGCATGACTAATATGAATTTTTCCAGCATCGGAACATAATCCATGTTGCATTCTAGAGAACCATTATAATTTGAGCTATAATCATTGTAAACACAAAATTATGAAATCTTGATAGAATGAAGTCATTCGAACCATCTAATAGCACACACAACCATTAACAATTGATGTTCATATTGAGAAATACTTTAGAATGTGGTTATTATATTAAGGACATAAAGCACATTATGAAAAGTAATTTTCTACATCACTTAAGTATTTCTATGCAACTTCTTCTTTTTTTATTCTTTTTCTTTGTTTTTCCATTTTTTTTTATTTTTTTAGTATATATATATATATATATATATATCAACAAGTAGATTTGTACTAATCATATGAGAGTTAATTAAGATCAATATTTCTGTAATCCCTAAGTAAACCACACCATCTCTAGCACACAACGATATGTAAACTTCCATGAAATTTGAAAATCAGACCTTTTACTCAAATTTACTTTACATTTTCACAAAATTAAGAAGTAAACTCCGAACTATTTAATTTTTTACTAACAAGAAATTAAAGAAAACTATTCTTCATACTTTCTTCATAAGATTCACTAATCCAAAATCTTAAGAAAATTTCGCCATAATATATTTTAACATTTGAACACGTGATGAATTGATTACAAAAGTTCTATAGCCACGAATCTCTCAAACATTGAAATATATTGATTATTATGGCTTATTATTAAATTTCAGAATTTCAATTATAAGATTATTTCTTCTACTCATTTCTTAATAATTACAATTTAATTGATTATTTTTATAATATTAAATTTTTTTAAAAGACCCACAACCATAGATATCACATTTCTTTCATTTCCATTTATTTCTAGAGTAACATCTAAGACTAAATCCGTGAACTCATCAAAGTACCTACCGTCAGTTTGTTGGTACTCAACTTTATTAAATTCAAAATTGATTTTCAATATATTAGAAAAGTGAAAGAGTAATTAAAAATCAACTACTTATCCTTAGTGTAACATCGCTATTTTTTCTTGGTCTTTAACTTCGATTTCACTATGCAAACAAATTAATCATGTATAAATCTTAAAGGAAAACATAAATATTCATAAATTCACTAAAATCAATATACAAATTTTTAATATATTGTTATATATGTATATGAAAATGCAATGTACAAACACAACAAGAAAGTAAGATTATCATAGACATGAGCAAGTAAAACGAAATAAGGAACGATGCCTAAAACATATGGGAGGTAACATTCTACGAATTAATAAATTACAATATTAATGTAGAGTAAATAACAAATTTTGGTTTTTAAGTTGTCCATTCGCTAGCAACAACTGTTATTTATACTCTCTAATAGTTATTCATTATTCATCAATGATGAAATTATAAATTTGTATAATAATATTATCTACATTTAAAAGGAATGAGATTAAAAATGTTTTAATGCACACATTTGTGTGAGAGGAGAGGGATTAGTTAACATGCACACATTTTCATTAGTTATCATTTTGCCACACATCCTTCACCTCCAAGCGCCCATATTATCCTAATCACAAGCAAAGGCATATTATCCTAATGAAAGAAAAGGCAGGAGCTTTTTTTTTGTTGTTGTTTGTTTTAATTAGTGGCTTGCATAAAATTCTAAGAATTTCAGTCATTTCTACCTTCCACTACCACCGTGATTAGACACCCTAGCCACTTGCTAACCATTTTTTGATCTCCAAGAACCCTTAAAGATCAATTCTCTATTAGATCAATTCTCTATTATTGATGGATTGTAGATTTCTGTGGTGTATATTTTTAGAATCAGAGCTCAGAATCTCCACAGTTCTCATTTTTCAGTCTACGTTTCAGATCTAAAGCAAGACCCATCATCAGGACAAATCTGCAAAAAAGAGAGACAATTTGTGTTAAATAAATAGTGGAAAAATGATAAGAAAGAGAGCCGACCAGATATCAACTTAATGCTTTAATTTCTAAATTATTTTCATTTATTTATTTATTTTTATTTTTATTTATTTTTAAATATCATAATCATTATTATGATACTTTAATTTATTATAATAAAAATTAAAAAATTAAAAAAAGAAAATAAAATAAAGTGAAATTGACCTACGAAAGAGAGTGAGGGCTTACCTTCCATTAAAGATTAACTCGAGAAGAAAATCCCTAGAAACTCAAGCCATTTCATCCATTGTAGTCATTAGTCATCAGTAATTTCACTTGTTTAGATGACTATATGCTTTGTCCAGGTTTTCTAGAAACCAAATTCAAACAATAATTGTGCCTTATAGAAGTCCCCTCAGAGAAATGTTTTCACTCTCCCTCCTCTCTTGTCTGCTATGATTGGATTGGTCATCTTGTCAAAAACCCATCCTGGACTAGTAAGCCTTAGTCTATCCATGATGGTTACCTTTTTCTATAGAATTTTACCTCAAATGACTAAGCCCTCCATTTCACAAAATTTTTCTAGCCAAGTTAAGCCAAGTTTTCCCTCTTTTTCTCCAACTGCCCAAGTCACTGTTGATATCAAAAGTTTGTCTAGAAAGCCCTTCAAAGTAATGTAAAGGTGTCTAGGTTTATAGGTGATGGTGCATAAGTAGGATATCTAAAAACTCTGTGTCTTGTTCAAAACTCTGTTTTAAACCCTCAGTCAAAAGCCTTGTTCTAAATACCTTGCAAATAATTCAGTTAGGTTTTCATAGGTCAGGCACCATCAGTTTTCCCCATGCACTATCTTGTCACAAAAAATCAAAGGTAAATTCAAAAGGACACAGAGATGAGGTTGTCATTTCTCTTAAAAGCGCTCAAGAAGCCTCCAAGGTTACCCTCCTGGTCCAACAGTGAAATCTGCCAAGAATAGACTATCATATCAAATGCATCTCTACAGGGATGTCTTGATGTTTAGCCTAAAGCAAAGCAGAGCCAAAGAGAGACACCAAAGAGAATTTCAGTCAAGTCATTAGCAGTTGAATAAAAGGTACAGTGAGCTGGTGGTCATAGAGAAAAATCAAGTGTTTCTCTACATAAATAATTCAGGGATACCTAAAAGATTTCAAAAGGTCATCTACAGTGATTGAGAGACACAACAAACTGAAAGCTACTACAAAGGTCCTGATGTCATAATAAAAGGTAAATTCCTGCTCATGCAAACTTCTGTGAAAAATCTCAAAAAGTCAGTAATATATGAAAAGCATGGCGCTTTTTGGAAAAAATATCATTAGGACAGTTTTGGGCCTCAAAGCATAACTGGGAAAGGGACAGCTGCCCTTTTCCATGCCCCTGCAAACAAGATAAAGCCTATCAGGTGTGCCATCGTATGAAAGAAGAGACTAAGACCACTATAAAGAAGACAATCAAACTGAAGAAGAAAAACAACATGTATGATTTGTTTGAAAATACAAATATTTGATTTTTGACCCAGAGTGGAAAGGTTTTTGGAGGCAGTTTCAGAAATTTGGATAAAATGCAAATAGGCATGATGAGGTAAAATATAACACCTCCTTCATCAACAACAGAGGGTGTAAAAGTTTCGCTGAGTTATCTTCTAAAGATAAGTGAAAGAGTTCAAAACTCCACTAAATCAAATATGTGATTTTGAAATCCAAATGGTGAGAAAATATATATTTTTTTAAAGGCTCTAGGTGCCATTTGCACTAAAGGAGTAACAATCAAAGTTTGTTAGTTAAACTATCACATAAAAAGATAGTCACAGACTTGTTTCAAAGAATATGGAGGCACATTAGCTTTTAAATTCACCTTGCAATGACAAACAAATTCGATCACAAACCAATTAATTTCTTAGATCATAAATCAGTGGTTTAGAAACAAAAAAGAAGACTGGCTCCAAAAAGGCTTTTTGCACTGAAAAGACGGTCAAAAGAAAAAAATGGAAAGGTGAAGTTAAAAATTTAGAGAAGTGGGTTTTTTGTTCTTAATCATTTCAAAAATGAATATAAATGACTTCATTATTCTTCCCCCCCACCCCTTCATTTTCAACTTCGGCAAAGCACAGTGTAGAGAACTCGGCTTCAACAGACACCCACGGGCAGAATTTAGTAGACGTTGTGCGCCTATAGGTATGCCCAATGCATTCTATTACTGGACACTACGCGCCTAAAGAACGGCGTTGTGCGTTCTTCTCCCTGCCCGGCGTGTAGGAACTACCACCCAACAACGACCAAGTCCGCGTGTAGAGGCTGCCCAGGCCTGAAGGTGCTGCGCGCCCAGCACTGTTTTCATCGCACACTCCGCGTGTAGAGACTTCTTGGGCAGACGGCACTGTGCGCCCACCACTGTGCCTACCACAACACATTCTCATGCAGACAACGCCCGGGCAGATGCTGCGAGCCTGAAGGAAAAGCGCAGCACCGCCCAGAAAGCTACAAAAAGGGCTCGAATTGGAAAATTTTTGCCTGAAGCTGCTTTTTGCCATGAGAAAATGTTTCAAGAGGTATTCTCCATAAATTAGCAACCCCTCCTCATGATTTTAAGTTGTAAAAGCGCCAATTAGGGCTAAGGTTGGTGTCAAAGAAAGCTTGAGAGAAATATTTGAATAAAAATGCAACCTGTTTCTCTGTTAATCATATAAGCCTGTTTAGAGGTCCAAAATCTCCTAAAAACCTCTCTCCTCATCACTTCATCAACAAAAGAAGCCTTTTTTAAAAAAAATTGAAGGAAAGGGTAAAGTAATCACTATGTCTCAAGAGGAAAGTGATGAGCCTCAAAGACCAAGAAGACAGTATAATAAAGGAGGAAAGCCCAATAGGTTTGAGCCTACAGACACCAAAGAGCTCATAGCCTCCCCTTCTATCTTATCTGATTTCCAAGAATTAGGGTTTTTGAGTTTTGCAACAAGGTACAAGAAGTCAAGAGCCATCCTCAGTTAACAGATTTATTTTCCCTAAGGCTTCACAAGCATAAAGTTCATCTAGCAGGGGTAAGGTTTGAGTTGACCCGTAAAGCTATCTCTAAAGCCACTAGGATGCCTTGCATAGGAGAGAGATGGTTTAAAAAGAAGCATCTTGACTTGGTCCATTATCATCCTTTTCTAAAGCCTAGTTTTCAAGCTGCATGTAAAGCCATTTTTCCTTTTTCACATCTACTGGACAGATATTCCCTCCTCATGAAGATTGTCATGAAATATTTTACCTGTGAGGGTAGGCTCTCCCAAATCTACTCCTATCATATTAGACTCCTCATGCACTTCACCAGGAACAAGCTGTTGAACATGCATTATTTCCTCTGAAAAAGAATTGAAAAAATTTCCACCATCATGAAAAAGAAGCCTCTAGCCCATCAGATGTCAAGCCTATTTCATCACTCTCTTATCAAAATCATTGTAACTCACCAACTGGAGCAACAAGTCATTCGTTGGGAAGCCTTTATTACCCATGAGGACTTCACCACTTCGTCCTCTATCCCACTACAAAATGCGCCATCCTCCTATCAAAATCTTCCTCATAACTCTTCATTTCCCTCCACTCACCATGATTCACCTTCCTCCCATGAATCACTCTCCCAAGCAAACATTATTCAAACACCTTCTCCTAAGAAAAGTGATCATGAAGAAAACATAAGTGATCATGAAGAAAATAGAAGTGATCATGAACAAAGCAGTAGTGGTCCTAAACAAAGTAATGCTGGTCTTGAAGGAAACACTGCTGATCATGAAGAAAATAGTACTCATCATAAGGAAGTCAGTAAAGAGGAAAGTGATGAGGATAAGGAAGAATATGAAGAAGATGAGGATAAGGGAGAAACTAAAGAAGAAGAGGGAAATGGACAAGAGGAATGTAGCAAAAAGGAAGACATCCAAGAACAAGACATTAAAAACAACATCAATGAGGAAGATAGCCAAAGGGAATACAGTAAAAACATCAGCACAGGTAAGGACACAAACCAAGAAGAAAACAAAGATTCAAGCAGTGATACCAATGGTGAGAAAGGAGGACAAGATGTTGGGAGTCATAGTGAAGAAAAGGACACTAACAGCCT
Organism: Pinus albicaulis; assembly: GCA_034641835.2. Lineage (NCBI taxonomy): Eukaryota > Viridiplantae > Streptophyta > Pinopsida > Pinales > Pinaceae > Pinus > Pinus albicaulis. The sequence continues at coordinate 84,219,388 of CM076580.1, read as the reverse complement.
CACAGAAGACAGTGCCAAACAAGAGGAAAATAGTCATAACAATGACCAGATTAATGAAGATAGCCTAGAGATAGTCTTCAGAGTGGTTTTAAACAAACAAGGAAGTGATGGCAAGGATCCAAGGGATGTTGGCAGTCAAAGAAACAGAAAAAAAGGTAAAGAAATGAACAATCGTGAAAATGAAAATGTGTCAGACCTAGGTGCCTCCCACCATGCAGAAATAGAGCATAACCCTTTTGAAGGTCCTCCTGGTGATGAGAGCATAAAAGAGGTTGAAATTGATAGTCATTGAGACTGCCAACAACAAAATAACAAGGAGATACACACAGAAAACATTCTTGAAGAGAAGGAAAGTCCTAGGGCTGTAAATGATCAAATTGTGCATTCCCAGTTTGTAACACCTCTCATCATCCCTTATCAGAGAGGTAGGAGGCATGTGTTTGCTGCCTCCAAAAGGAAAGGGGCTATGCACTCCTCCTCAAAACAAGTAAAAGAAAAAATCACCAAAACTGTGAAAGACAAGGTCACTCAAACAGTGAAAAGCAAAGTCACCAAATCATTAAGGATAAAGAGTAAACTTCCAAAGAAAGACAACGGTAAGAAACCCATGAAGGATAAAGGCAAGAAGACAATGAAAGAACAAGAAAGCAGTCATGAAGAAGAGAGGGAATTTGAACTCATTCACTTGAGCAGTGATGAGGAAAATGAAACAAGGATACTTAATTCTCTCCTACAGGACCAGAGTGCACAAATCATAGATTTAGAGGTTGAGTTGGAAAGATCAAAATATCTCATTCATTTCCTACAAATACAAAACATGAAAATGAGTGGCCAACTTGCCATTTATGAAGCCTGGGCACTCAAATACAAAAGAGAAGCTCAAAAATCACAAGTATAGCTAGAGGAATACATGGGCGCCTATGAAGAAGTCAATGAGGAAGAGGGGCAAGCTAGGAAGAGGCCTGAAACTATGGGTCTTAGAAAAGCTTTGGAAAAAGAGAGAGAGGAAGAATCAGCCCAAGCACAGCAATTTCCTCTGACTGAGCTCCTCGCCTTGGAAATTGAGAATGAACAATAATCATCGCTTGAAAGGGAAAATCTACATTTGGAGGCTAAGTTGGAGAAGGCAAACAAAGATCTAGGCTTACAGAGAAGGATGAATGAACATTACAAAAAGAGAAATCAGTTTGCCAGGAAGAAGCTCAAAACTGCCAAAAGGAGGGGCCTGTCGCCAATTGATGGAAATTACCAAGCTAGGCTTGGAATTTTGGGTCAAGATTCACTACAGGTCTCTACTGACCCTTAAGGGACTCACTCATCAATTTTGAACAAAATTGGACACTTTTTGGTTTTTTGTCAATTTTTAAGCCTAGGAGCGCACCACCCTAGACGCTGCGCTTTTTCTCAGAGCATCGTCAGTGGGAAAAGTTTACATTTTTCAATTCCTTGGCACTAGGGGAGCACGCTCACAAAATTTCAGCTCATTTAGACTTGTTTTGGTCCCTCAAATGGTCCAAAAACAACCATTTTTTCACCTTTATGCCACTGTTTCTGAGCAGGTGTTGCACCCATGGGAATCTTCACCTTTTCTAATTTTTTGGGAACATCCAGAGATCATATTGAAAATACTCAAGAACATTTGGAAATTAGACATCCATAGCTTTCTAATGGGCCATCACATAGCCTTCTTCGACATCGGGAAGGCATCCAAAATGTTGCTGCAAAACAACCTTTGTTTTGGTGCTGCGCGCCCGGGAAATTTGCAAAATCGGAGACATATTTCTACATTCCTGTGTGAGGACAAAGAAAATGTGCGTTAGGATGTTCTATCATGTATGTCAGAGCCTAAAAGTGATTTTTTTTGCTATTCTGGTCCGGAAAGGATATTTTGAAGAGATATTTTGTGCCTTGGACCTTGTAAGGCCTCAAGGACAGTTTTAGATATTTTTCTTTGGCCAATGGCCTTATAGTTGCTCTAGTGAGATTTTTCTCCTCTTGGATTATATAAACCATGAGGATTCATTGTTAAAAATAGGAGAACTTGACATGTTGAGAGCAATACATAGTTTTATGAGCTTGGAGAAAATAGTGGTTTTATGAAGTGGATGAATTTCTTTCTTGGCTTACTGGTGGAGGAGCATTGTGTGCAAGATTTAATAGCTTGGTGAATGGTGATGTTTCCCTGATTTTTTTATTTCTTCTTGTTTTCATTAATGTTTCATGCTTCTTGTTTTTTGTAGATCAGAAAAGTATAGGTTGAGATATTCTCATGGAAGCACCTCAAACATCATGTTTATTACAGCTTTGATGTTTTCTTCTTCTTGGTCATTATAAGGAATTCTTAACTACTCCTTAGGTCTACCAAGAATTTGTTATTTGTTTCATTAATGGTCAATATGTTAGCTATCAAATATGATTCAAGGCATGCCCTACTTATTTGAATTTCTCAAAACTCTATTTCTAAAACCTTTCTATGAAATATTGATTCATTAGGTTAAGTCAAAGAGGTCTCGCTCGATCTTGCCCTTTGTCCATGCTTACCAACTTGTTTAGGAGTTCTTGATAGTTTTATATATGTTTTTTAGGAGTTCCCTCTTCATATATTAAGTTATTTGTTTATCTTATATGTTTTCCCAAAAGTTGAAGGTGAATTTCTAAAGTTAGGAGTTCTTATGCTTCTATGTCTCACCTGAATGTTTATCTTTCATGTTTATCAGTTTGAGTATTGTTCATAGAGATTAATGGTTTTCCCTACCTCATGAGTATTTTCTTTCAAACTATATATGTTTAATATTTCTTTGTTTTTCACAAACTCGATGTTCATTTCACCTCATACCTCACCCAAAGGATCCATTAACCTTGCTAAATTGGCCTTGTAGTACACCTTGTCCATCATTTAGAAATCCTTGACTTTATCTAACCCCATAGCCCTTTTGATTTGATGAACTCTCTTTCCATTTGTCCTACTTAATTATTTTTACCTCAAAACCAAAACAAACCAAAATATACTTAACAACTAGCCTAAAATCAAACATACAAAGTGAACAAGTTTGCATCCTTCACATAATAGAGAGAGCCCTCTCTGATTACAGGTGGGCTAGGTCTTAGGACTCCAAAGATTTGTTTGATGTTACCCTATCATTTGGTTTACCAATCTGCCAAATTACGCGACACTAACATAATGGAGATCACGGTGGGACACTGAGTAATAAACAAACTTAGACTTCCCTAAACATTTCAACAGCCCTTAGGAAAAATTTCTTGTGGATTTATCCCACTGCTCACTAACATAATGGCAATCACGGTGGGACTTTGAGTCAAAACGTCCTAGGTATCCCTTAGGAACTCTCAAAGTCTTAGTCAAACTTAGAAAACTTAAGTGTTGTTTGAAGAGCAGAAACTAGCTTTTTCACCATCTTAGCAAAATGATGATCCAGCTATAGGACACTCTTACCAACTCAAGGCTACATATAGGAACTCATAAAACCCCCAAAAAAAATCCCTAGATTGGTTTTTATCAATTATTGGTGGTGGACCATAAATACATATCCCTAAAATAGAAAAAACATCCACCTGGTGACTCCATTAGCCTCTAGTAGTCCTACTAACCCCACTAGTTCTCAAATATTCCCATATGAATACTATCCAGTTGATTCATCCCACCACTCACTAACATAATGGCGATCACGGTGGGACCACTAAGTACATAACAGCCTAACAAACTCTTATAGACTCATTAGTCATTCAAATTAAATCAGAAAAATAGTTGATAAAGCCATAGAGTAAACTTTCTTTGTTTCACCACCTTAGCTAAGTGATGAATCAAGTTTAGGACACTCTCATAAATCAGGCTGCATATAAAAACTCAGAAAAAGCCCTAAAAAACATTTCTTTTAGATTGGATTTTTGTGTCAATATTGGTGGTGGACCATAGACAACATATCCCCAAAAACAAACCAAAAATATCCACCTGGCGACTCTACTAGCCTCCAGTAGGCCTTCTAACTTTACTAGCATCCATAGACTCCTATAGGACTACATCACAATCAGCCTTGAGAATTCTAAAGAGCTTAGTCATACACTGTGCGAGTTTGATAAAACCTAGAGAGGACTACCTTCTGAAAACAATCACATCTTTCAGCTTCTCTGAATTTTGAGTACACTAGTAAAAAATGATGAAACTAATGATTAGGTGACTAAAAATGTTAGTCACCGCAATTATTTCAAGTGAATTACTACTAATTTTGAGAAATTTTAAGTGACCGAACTAAAAATGACTAACTTAAATGACTAATTTAGTCTCGGAATTAAGTATACGACTAGATAATAAGTGACTAAACTAAAGGTGACTAACTTAAACGACTAATTTAGACTAGGGATAAAATATATGACTAGATAATAAGTGACTAAAGTAAATGTGACTAATTTAGTCTAGGATTAAAATATATTACTAGATAATAAGTGACAAAATTAATAATGATTAATGTAAATGACTATTATAGTCCAAGAATAAAAATATGGCCAAATAACAAGTACAAAAAGTTTATGAATTAGTCATTTATGTTAGTAATTTTTAATTATGTCACTCCATATATGGAAAATTGCAATTTTGGTACCGAAGTGTTACATTTCACTATAGGTGTCTCTGAATCCATTTGCAGTGTTAAAATTTAGAGACAAAGGGGTCTCTAAATTTACAGTGTTGAAATTATGAATACCCTTTTATCTCTAAAGTTAACAGTGCAGATGGATTCATCTACAATTAACATAATTGCATGTATCATCTATCAACTTTACACTAATGCATTCATTATTATTTTAGTAAAGGTAATATTAATTAGATAGCCAAATTTATATTTAATATTTGGCCATAAAGTTTAATTTATGTTAAAAGTGTGAGTTGTTTTAAATCTAAGGTTAAATCTTCATATTTACATTTAATAACTAGATAAATATAAAATTTCTTATGTTAAACATGTGAGTTCATTTAAATCTAGTATTAAATCATCATATTTACATTTGATAAATACTAAATAGATAAACCTACAATATATATTTATAGACCTATTTAGTAAATAGGTATGAACATTTGTTAATTTAGGTATGAAAATTAATTAAATTTCTAATGATGTATGAACCTTTGTTTTTTTGTCAGTCAATGTTATATTCATGTAGGAAAAAAGGAGTACATATAGCCAGTTACAAAGCAGGTGGTCTCACCTTGACTTGGTTTGTTAACAAAAATTTGCACCAGATGCAAAAAAATGCAAAAGAGGGACTACAAACATTGCCCATAAATGGTTGGGTCAGAGGCACCAAAACACATATAAAACATAAAGAACACAAAACAGCGTACTAGTCGTCCAACGTGGTGGATGAATGGTTGTCCAGGGTTGTTCCTAAATGCGGTGGAGGATAGAAGTCACACTGACCGTACCCTTCAAAGTGCACCAACCAAGTCTCCAACTTTTCTGCTTTCTTAGTTAGTTGATTTTGGCCTCACCAAACAACTACCAGTCGCTCCTGGACTTGGCACTATAAATAGTGCATTCAGTCCAATGTTTCCATATGCTCTGCATGCTCCTCATGACAAAATCTCTTATTTTTTTCCACTCTTTCCATCAGGCTGTTGATAAGTGCACAATTGTTCTCTAGGCAAAAATGTTGGATAACCTGCCCCTCATTTACCTCAAATCAATCAAACCCATGATTATCCTTGCCACCATGGCCTCCTCTGCCTCAAATACTATGATTTTAAACCCTCAAACCCCCACCTCTGTTATCACCCCGCTTACCTCCTCCACCACCCCCATGCACACCCACACTAACGAGTCGTGCACGCCCGCAATATTTCCACCCTGGCCCAGAGCCGGCATGATTATTTATGAGTCTGCCACCCCCACAGGGCCATGGATGACAAGGGAGGGAGAGCACCCACACCACACTAGGGGGTTCATAATTCGCCAAGGTTGACGAACCCCGCCATGTGTAGAGTCGAGATACCAGACCCCCCACTATAGAAAAATAAACACCACCAAAAAAGGAGCCAAATTTCGTCTCCCACCACCAAAAGGAAGCACAAATACACCTTCCACTACTAGATAAAGACTTCTACCACCAGCAAAACCAAATACCATCACCCACCAAACCAACACAAGAAATTGAACAACAAACGATGATAAAGTAGTTGAAGCCTGAGTGTAACTTCCCCCAGGGCAGTGACCAGCCTCCAAATTCCCCACATAGAGACCACACACCAATCCACCAAACACCATCACACCCACGCTGGAGGGCACTAAATTTAGAAAAGAAACTAGTTTTCTGCCACCACCATCGAGGTTTCCTCGACTGCAAATTCTAGCTTCCTCTCTTATCACTAAAAAACAGACTCACTGAAAGCCAAGAAAAATGGAAACGAGTGATCTCACTTCCCTTCAACGTCTTATCCTCAACCCAAACACAGTCAATGGCTAAGAAACTAAGTAGTATGGACCGATTGAACACACCACGCCAGCAAATTCCCACGACAAGCACACACAAGCCACTCCCTCTGTAAACCTTCCTGTGACATTTATGCTTCCTCTTCAGAGGCCACCATTAGGACCAACACCAAACCATATTTAGGAGTCTAATGTTGGTCTCCCTCATCTTCCCTTGCCTTATCCTTTCACCACCTCCGAACTCCAATGCACAATCAATTTTCACACGAATTGCCAACGTGAAGCCAGTAACTCTCAAACCATAACCCATTAACCCCTCACCCATAACCCGTGAATTCCTTAATTGTTAAATCCCCTAACCCCTAATCCCCTAATCCCTAATCGCTTAACCACTAAATCATTATTCACCTAACCCCTAAATGCGCCTAAATCCCCTAACCCATAAGCCCCAAATCCGTAATCCCTTAACCACTAACTCATTATTCCACTAACCCTTAAATGCACCTAAATCCCCTAACCCCTAACCCCCCAATCCTTAACCCCTTAACCACTAACTCATTATTCCCCTAACCCCTAACCCTAAGCCCTTATTCCCCTTAGCCCTGAGCCCCTAATCCCTAATCCCTTAACCACTAACTCATTATTCCCCTAACCCTTATAACAATCCTTAAAACTAGTTGGGATTATCCATTCCAAATGAGACCAGGTCTAGTTGGGACCTACGATCGGGTTCCCCCTTGTTGGCAAGATCAAAGCGGTTAATATTCGATATAAAAATTTATATCAAATCTTTCATTAAAAATAGGGAACCATACCATATCCACCAGGCTATATTGCCTATCGGTCGCTTGGCCTCTTCTTGCTCTCATATGAATGTAGTCTTTCTTGATTGGTATAGAAGAAGGTTTCACATTATCAATTGTTTTTTTGGGACAACGTCTTTCAGTTATTTCATCACTGTTACATTCTTCAAGATTATCCTTTAAATCATCCTAGTCTTTTGTACTCTCTCTAACTTTGTAGTGCTTTCCATTCCTCTCAGTCTCATCTGTTTCCTTGGTTTGTTAAGGACAATGTCAACAACATTAGGATGTGTTTGCAAAAAACAAGGGTATTTCCAGGACACAATTAGGCGGAGCAAGAGTATAATCGCCAAATTTCTCATGAATGTGGGACACTCAAACTTAAGCTCTTCTATAGCAGTCATGAGGTGCAGTGTGGTTATTGAGACTTCATCAGATGTCCATTCTCTAGACTTAAATTGCATGACAGCACTGTGGCTGAGTTTGAAATTGGAGATTGAACATACATTTTGTTTAATTGCAATAGACATTTTCATCAATAAATGTAAAGAAATGACTAGCAAATTCTAAAAATTAATAAATAGAGAATACATGGAAACAAGCAACATTACCTACAAAATTGTACATTGAGACACAAAGAATAAAGAACTATTGCACACAAATAGAGACCAACGAAACTCTCATCTTAACCACTAATCCTTTGAACACTAATTCCCAACCCCTAAACCCTAGATCTCTAAAACCTAAACCCCTCAACCCTTAAACCCTAATTCCCGACCCTTAACCCATTTAACCCCCTAAACCTCTACAACCCTAATCCATTTAACCCCCTAAACCTAACCCCATTAACCCCTAACCCCTATCTCGTAAAATCCTTAACTGCTAAATCCTCTAACCCCTAAACCTTTAAACCCCTAACCCATTTAACCCCCAAACCCTAAACCTCTAAACCCTTAACCCCTGATCCCTAAACCCTTAACCCCTAACCCATTAAACCCCCTAATGCAGTAAGAAGATGCCAAGCCAAACTGCATTACATTTTTACTCACAATGATGTTATTCATTGAAAACATTTATTCAAACCAAAAAATTTTCCATGCCATAGGGTAGGGATTAACTCGAAATCGATGGCCTTTTAGGTGCTAATATGTTTTTTTTTTATCATACCACACTTTCCATGTGTTGATTTAGAGAGAAACCACTGCAAGTAATGAGATGGTCCCTAAAACACAAAAGGACCCATGAATGAGACTATGTGTCTGCCATGAGAATGAAGGAAACCCTTTAAAATATGCAATAATAAAACACGTGGAATTGAAATGTTAATTAAGGATAACATAAAAATGCGGTTGCAAAGAATTTGATGAAAGACACAGAAAAAAATAAATAATAAATAAATAAAATTAAAAAAAAAAATGCTACAGTGATGAGACATCCTTGTCAGTCTTTTGGGAAATAATAAGTTTAAGAAGCTTGAAAAAACTCTTGGAGTCATGTTCAATGAGTGACCATAAACTTAGGGGTGTCAGAGTGGCTAATAATCATAGTTTATGGTGGATGATATTCACCATACATAACATTTTTCGTTTAGGTCATTTGTTTGGTGGTCAATGTTGGTGAATCACTATATTATATCATGGTACCATATATTTCCTTTTTAAAGGAAAAAATATATTGAACATGAAATAAGTTTCATCTCATTTAAATGTTTAATGTTACGATGTTGTGAATGGTTTGCACATTATATGTATGATATATTTGTAATCACTTCTTTCAAGTTTACTTTAATAAATAAAGGAAGAGGTGCAGGGCCTTACCATAAGGGCTTGCACTAACTCGTCTCCTCATATAATTCAAACATTAGCCCATAAATCAAACACATGCCCTAATTTCTCTAGTATGGAAACCCTTGGATGAATATGATAATGAAATCCTTCCAACCGCTAGTTCTAACCCAACTATTGAATGTCTTTGGTTGGCATGGATATGTATGTAATCCAATTTTGCATTAAAATGATACAAACACCCAAATTAACACGAGGTATAGAAATTTCAACCTGGCAACTCTCTCATCCAATATTAGATACTTCACTAATTAGTCAAGCAGTAATCTACTTAACTGTATATTAAATATTAAAATCACTCATATTAACACAAGAAAATAATAATAGTATTTAATATAAAGTTATAGTATAGGTAGATGCTAAATTGGCATGTGAGACCCCCTTGTTCGTGGGACAATATATGCCCTTCATGCAATGATTTAACTATTTAATCCATGAAGGTATACATACCTTAATTTCCCTTGGATTCAAAATTGTGACATTTAAAGGGGAAACACTTTAGCACAATTCTAACAAGTAAATACAAACTTAATTTGTATATGTATCAAAGTTAGTCTAAGAGTTGCATGACATGCTTAATTTTTCATGAAATCAACGGAACTCGTGAAGGGTTAATCACAATAAGCATGTATGGTCAATTCTGATTATCATAGGTATGTTAGTTTGGTTTTCCCAATCCATAAATTTCACACATTGTTACTATTGTTAAAGGTATGTCAGGCTAGTTTACTTGTTCAACATCATGCACATTTGGTTGTGTTCATTAAAGGCATTTTAGTTCATTGAAAAAACCAATAGTTTGTCAAGTTGGTCAACTTAGTGAATTGTGTGTCATGTCAATCATCTTAATGAACAACATGTCATGTCGATTAATTTATTTATTGACATGTGCATTCCATTGTCATTGTTAGTGATGTGTTAGGTTGGTTATTAACATCTATTTTTTATTAACACTATCTTGGAGATTAACCCTATCAACATGCATGTTTAACTACAATTGCGAGAGGTATGTTAGGCTGGTCAACCCCATCAACAACATTTATGTTCAATTACGAATGTTGAGGCATACCACATTGGTCACCCGATTACCAACATGTACCTTTTGGTTATCACTAGTAGAAGCGTGTTAGGTTGGTCAACTTGATCAACTACATGTATGGTTGGTTACGAGTAGTAAAGCCTCATTTGAATGGTCAATGAAATAAATAGTGTGCAAATATTGTTACCAATATTGAATACATGTTTTGTTGGTTAACTTAGTTAACATCACATAAATTCAATACGATTTTTCGAGGCATCCAAGGACACTCAACCCATTTAAAGTAGTGCATAACATTGATGAGGGATTTCTTATTGCTTGGTGGGTGAAAATAGTGTGTTATTATTCCCCCACAAGTGTTCAATATTTCCATGTGACATGTTCACCCCTCATGGGTTGAATAGCCTTCTTAAGGGGGTTGTTTATTTAAGATAGGGTTAGGTTCAAGTCTAGAGTGACTTTCGTAGAATAGATACCACCTAGTTGTGACTGTTGAGTTAAAGTGGTGCTTTCACAGCTTTTGAGATGCTTCTACCACATTGCAATGTCTAAAATCAATTAATTGCCACTTGCTTGTGTTCATGAAAACAATTTCAATCCCAAAAACAAATGTATGTGAAAGCAAGTTAAATAGCCCAATCCTCATTGACCCACACCACCAACATTACTAGATTGATCTCCTTGCTTATATTTTTTGGGGTTCAACCTCATCCCACCTAACATAAGTCATTTAGTCCACCATTATGTACACATGCATACTTCTAAAAAATATGGAAAACTTGACCATTGTCATACCTTACAAAAGAATTTCAAAAACATTGTTACATTTGCACCACAACATATACATATGTGAAATTTGTATCAATATTTCCTAAATTTCTATATAGTTCTCTAAATTGCAATATTCGACCACCTTGACACCCCTTAAACCCTATGAAAATATTTGTATTGATTTCATGACCCTCTTCATTTTTCAATTTTCTTAAATTAATCTTATAACACCCTCCATTAAAATCATTACCTACTCTTACATATATTCATTAACTCTATAACTCAACAAAGATTAAAAATAAAACAATAATATAATTATAATACTATATAATTGAGATATTTTCACATCTAAAACTAATGATATATTAAGGCCAATATGTTTCATTGCTTCCTTGAGAACCTTTTCCCTAGACTAACAAGGACTCAAGAGGCTCTAGTGACCCTGATTGCAAGGAAATGTATAAAAAAGGCGAGAACTTCCAAACCTCAGGGAATCCTTCTCACTCTCTCAAATTTCAGAAGGTAAAAACAAATACATTACGAGGGAAAATTTCCCAATCCACGGATAGAAGGCTGAAAAAATGAAAATAAATTAATAAAATTTCAGAAGATAAAAACAATGAGAAGGTAAAAAAAAATACATTATGAGGGAAAATTTTCCAATCCACATATAGAAGGTTGAAAAAATGAAAATAAATTAATAAAATTTGGGAAGGTAAAAACAAATGCATTAGGAGGGAAAATTTCCCAATCCGCAAATAAAATGCTGAAAAAATTAAAATAAATTAATAAAAAATGGTGGTGAATTTTTTTTATTTTTTTACTGAAATCTGAGAAGGTAAAAACAAATGTATTTGGAGGGAAAATTTCCCAATCCACGGATTGAAAGCTGAAAAAATAAAATAAATTAATAAAAAAAGGCTCTGAATTTTTTTTCTCTTTTTACTAAAATCTGAAAACGTAAGTTTAAATGCATTTGGAGGGAAATTTTAAAATGAAAATAAATTAATAAAAAATGGCGCAGAGGTTTTTAATTGAACCTACCCAGGATGGATGAGGAGAAATAGAATCTGAGCCCGCATAGTTTGAATAGGTACTCCCCCCTTCTTATAATTTCCAGAAGTTCAGGAGCCCGCCCTAGAGCCTTATTAGGTCGGGTCCTCCCTGGAGCAAGTTAGTTAGTGACCGGGAATGATTTTTGTGATTGATTTGCTACCAACTTCTTTCATGCCCTAACAGGAATAGGTGTGGTCAGCAGATAGACAAATACCTAGCTTTCTTTAGTCCCCTACCTCTCTAAGAAAATGAATGAAACTTCTTCTAAGAGAAGCTTATGAGAATCACTCAGCAAGCCACAACTTTCTCGATTTACCCACCATACCGGAAATGCTAGGATAATGCTACTGGAAGGGTTAGCTACCCGAAATGCTAGGGAGGGTAATGCTAGCAGAAATTTATCCCATCAATATCACATGAAAATGAATTGATTGATTGTCGAGGTATTTCTTAATCCATGCTGCAATTAATGGAGGGGTAATTTTTTTTTACTCTTTTTACTGAAATCCATTAGAATCACAACCTCACTGGAACCACAACAAAAACTGGTCCAAGGGTTTCAAATTTGTGCTGACTGGTTAATGGGGCGGTATGAACGTGGTAATCAATGAGGGATGCCATGAGCATCACCGTTAACCTAGCCCAGTCCAGTCCAGAGGGCGGTAGTGGAGGCTGTGGCTCGCGTCGCTACTGTGGGGGCGGTGGTGATGGGGTTACAGTGGAAGCGATGATCGTGGAAACCGTGGTTATGGTGGTGGTGGCAGCTACAGTGATGGTGCATCTCACTATGGTGGTGGTAGTTTTGACGGTGGCAGCTGAAGGAGAGAGGAAGTATGATGCTTCCCTAGGTTTTTATTTTTGTCTGCAAGTGGTGTTATGTTTTGGTTCTGTAATAATCCAGTTGGTGGTAGAGCTCTATGCTGGTAACTGTCCCTGGGCTTGGTGTTTCGATGTTCTGTAAACTCTGTCTGGTTTTTGATCTGGATCTCTGTGGCTCTGGTTGAACTGTATCATAGCAGAAATATACAAACATATGGTTTTAATAAGAAAAGGAGGACCAGGAAGAAATCGAAGCTGTAACTAAACCGACGACAAAAAACGATTAAAACAATCAGCGAACGGATGTGTCCAGCCTAGACGATGATCAAGATGCTTCTGGCAACGATGAGGCTGAAACCGATGATGAGGTAATTTTTTCAAACTTTGTCTCTTGATGAAATCAGCATCTTGATTATTCTGTCTCACATTGTCTTGCCACTTGTTCTACTCATGATCTAAGTGCATTTAAGTTTTAATCTTCAGCCTTTTGTGATTATATCTGTAGTTAGTTAATTTATAGCATTCCCAAGTTCGTTGGGTTTTAAATGATACATTTTATTTTGAATTTTTTTTTTGTTAGTTTTCTTAAGGAGCATGAAAAATCTGATTTACTAAATTATGAAATAATGGATTCAGAAATCTGTCTAAACCTACAAAATACTCTGACTAGAAATGAATATACTGACAGTTATCCCTAAAAGTGCAAACGTATACCTAAGGTAGTTTTTCTAGTCAAAATTTGGGAAAATTCGCCTTTCATTGTTGTGCTACTTTGACTAAAAACAAATATACTGACAATTATCCTCAAAGGTGCAAAAATATACCTAAGGTAGTTCATCTAATCAAGATTTGGGAATATTTGTCTTTCATTGTTGTGCTTGAAGATGTTGGGAAGATTTTGGGAAGATTTGTCTTTCATTATTGTGCTTGAAGATGTTGGAAATATTTATCTTTCATTGTTGTGCTTGAAGATGTTGCAACATAGACTTATATTGTAATTCATTTTCTTATTGTAATTTCAGTCACAACAATATATAATATAACAATAAGTCACAACACCAGGGTGTTAGGATAAATCTCAAACAGCTTTTCCACTATCTTAGTATTTGCGGTCTCATGGTGCTTCTCGTCTGCAGCAATAGTTCCACATATTTGAGCCAATTTCAAATCACCACACTAGAAAATTTGGCGGAAATTCCGACGGCTAATTCATCGCTATTCCGACACATAGTCGTCGCAAGAGCGACTGTTCGAGGGCGGGAAAAACGTGGTTTACCATACCGTCGCAATTAAAAAGTGTCACACTATCGACACTTTTTCCGTCGCTTCCAAACAAGCATCACTCTTCCGACATTTCCCAATCCGTCGCACTTCTGACCTTTGTAAACTGTCGCACTTCCGACGAAATGTGGTCTGACGTTTTGAACGTCGCTCTTTTGACGTCTGTAAACTCTCACAATTATGACGAAATGTGGTTCGACATTTTGAACATTGCTCGTCCGACGTTTTTATACTGTCGCTCTTCCGACATTTCTAATCTGTCGCAATTCTGACGCTTACAAGGCGTCGGTATAGCGACGACAGGTTCAATTTAAAAAAAAAAATGAAACTTTAAAAGAGGAAAAACGTTGTTTTGAATATATTATATGAAGTAAAACAGTCCATGAAGTCATTACATTTTCACATCTGAAGATTGGAACCCAAATATCCATCCAGAAAAGTGGAAGTCCCACCCAGACAATGATAGAAAAATACCCCATGTCACATACAGGGACATGATATAAAACCCAGTAACGGTCCACATGGAGATTATCGACAATCTGAGAAAGCATCCAAATATGCCCGAGGCATCTATAAGAAAGTGAAATAGCAGTATTTAGAATAGTAAAGCAACAGATAGAGTACTGACGTCCATTGTTCCAAATACAAATTAAAGTACCCAAAATCCTTGAACAGAGAAAAATGCTAATCATGTGAGGAGTGTGATATGTCCAAAATATAAAAGACCATCAGACCATATCAATAAACCAGCAACATAGACCAACATCGCTAGTTTTGAAGGCAGAGTGATAAACATTAATCATTTTTTTTTCACAAGAGAAAAAACATTGTTTTGAATATATTATATGAAGTAAAATAGTCCATGAAGTCATTACATTTTCACATCTAAAGATTGGAACCCAAATATCCATCCAGGAAAGTGGAAGTCCCACCCGAGACAGTGATAGAAAAATACCCCATGTCACATACAGGGACTTGATATCAAACCCAGTAACGGTCCACATGGAGATTATCGACAAATCTGAGAAAGCATCCAAATATGCCCGAGGCATCTATAAGAAAGTGAAATAGCAGTATGTAGAATAGTAAAACAACAGATAGAGTACCGACGTCCATTGTTCCAAATATAAATTAAAGTACCCAAAATCCTTGAACAGAGAAAAACGCTAATCATGTGAGGAGTGTGATATGTCCCAAATATAAAAATACCATGAGACCATATCAATAAACCAGCAACATAGACCAGCATCGCTAGTTTTGAAGGCAGAGTGATAAACATTAATCATTTTTTTTTTCACAAGAGAAAAAATGATGTTTTGAATATATTATATGAAGTAAAACAGTCCATGAAGTCATTACATTTTCACATCCTAAGATTGGAACCCAAATATCCATCCAGAAAAGTGGAAGTCCCACCCCAGACAATGATAGAAAAATACCCCATGTCACATACAGGGACATGATATAAAATCCAGTAACGGTCCACATGGAGATTATCGACAATCTGAGAAATCATCCAAATATGCCCGAGGCATCTATAAGAAAGTGAAATAGCAGTATGTAGAATAGTAAAGCAACAGATAGAGTACCGACGTCCATTGTTCCAAATACAAATTAAAGTACCCAAAATCTTGCAACAGAGAAAAACGCTAATCATGTGAGGAGTGTTATATGTCCAAAATATAAAATGACCATCAGACCATATCAATAAACCAGCAACATAGACCAGCATCGCTAGTTTTGAAGGCAGAGTGATAAACATTAATCATTTTTTTTTCACAAGAGAAAAAACGTTGTTTTGAATATATTATATGAAGTAAAAAAGTCCATGAAAAACGCTATTTTACAGACACATGAATCCTATAAAAAGTCTCTAGCATCAATTCATCATCCAGCAAGCCACAAAGAAATTTCTCCAACATCACTTTATTCCGAAAAAGTCAATGTTACTGCAAAGTATATGAATCCACACTTACTACTCCAATTGATGGAGTATTTATACAAAAAATCATACAAAATATCTCATAACAAATTGAGATATTATCTAGGATAACTAATAAGTATTTTACAACAATATAGAGACATATGGTCTCGTAGATAAGAAAAATGATAACTGATGTTGTGATGTTTCCTTCTTTTAAGAATGTGCTGGAGGCAGGCCCTATATCTTGGCTTGCTGCTGTCCTCTTTAGTAATTCTATGTTGATTATTTCATTTCACTGATACTCTTTAACTGCTCTGATACTCTTTGACCTTTGCTCATCCTTTTATCCTTTTTATCATGATATACTGTGGTAAATAGGCAAAAATTTATATAAGGATATTTTTTTACAAAAGTTCCATCATTTCTTCCCACCATTGAACTTCTGGCACTCTGGTCCTTTGCAACTTTCTTAGTGTTTCATCAGCCTCAGTATATCTGAAGAAATCAGGCTGATTTGGGAACAAATTATTTACTTCATGCTCAAGATAAAATAAATTCTCCAATCTGTCATGAAGGTTTTTCCCTGTAGGCAATGCTGTTGTTGATGAACTGGTTGAAGAACTAGCTTGATTATCAACATATTTGTCCAATTTTTCAACATAAATATCAAGGTCCATTAGCTTATCTTCTGCAACTATAGGACTGGGCAATCCTCTATTTAACAAAATATTCAATCTTTCTCTGAAGGCAATGATTTCTTCTTTCATATTTGAGCACCTTCGTTCTAAATTCTGTACCAGAGTTCTTTTAGTAAAAACTCTCTTTATTTCCAGAATTGTTCCGGTCCTATCCTGAATACCAATTTCTGCAAGTTGATTCTTAGTCTGAGTATTCAAAAAATGTATAAGCCTATTGGCCTCTTCTGGCATATTTCCCAACTCTTTTCTTGATCTCTCTATCTCATCCAGAGCCAATTTAACTAAGTTATTCTATTCATCCATTATTTGAATTGAGGACCAAACATCCTTTATTGATTGAATGATATTATCCCAAAGAATATCATTTATTTCTTTTAAAGGTTTCTCCAATGTGAGATCATTTTCCAATGCTTTGATTGTTTTTTCTAATTTGTTAACTTCTCTTGTTTTTTTAGCAACACTCATTTTTGAAAGATCATATTTATGTTCTAGAGTGGCCAATTGTTCCTTTGTTTTGTGAAGCTCTATGGCCTAAAGTTTCATATCTTCCATTGAATTTTTTAATTCATCAGTGTTCAAATTTGCAGTGTTGCTCTATGACAATTCTGCTGGCTGATCTGTTGTTGCTGTACCTGTCACTACTCCTGCTGTAGATACTGGAATATTTTCCTTCTTATCTTTTAATGCATTCTCAAGCTCTTTTTCAGTTGCAGTAAGTTTCTCATTCAATTTTAAGAGCAAATCCATTAGTTATTCCTCAGAAATTTCTTTGATGATTTCTGCAGTCTGTGGATGTCTTGAGGCCGATAACTTTAATTGTTTTCTCAGAGCTGCAATATCATCATCTTTTCTCTTGATCAAAGCTTCAATACCTTTCACATCTTTAGGATTATGACCCAAACCAATGATTATTTCCTCTAAAGTTTTGATTCTATTATCCTTAGCTTGGGAGGAGGCTTTTTCAAGCTGCAACTGTGTATTAGTATTATCCAAAGAATCCTGCAACTTATGGGTCATCATTGATTTATCCGTCAGAGTAGAATAAATCATCTCACATGTTTGCTTGTGTAGCTCAATTTTATCTAAAGGATGGATATCCTTTGCTAAGACTTCAAAATTAGTCCTAACGTAATCTGCAGCTGTCTGAGGCTGCTGCACCTTGGGCTTCAAATGGCTCATTAACATCTTACCCTGTTGGATGTCATAAGCCGACATCAATCTTTCTTGATTTTTCGGAGCCATCTTCAAAAATTGGTTGTACACTTGAAGTCTAAGTGGATCGTTCCTGGCCTTTATATTGATGAATGTTCTTTTGATGTCCCAGGCAGTTTTTACTAGAGGTTTGAAAGAAGATATTTCTGCACTTTGTTGCCTCTGTATTCCCTGTTTTTGAAAATTAGTGGATGTCCCACTACCTGTATCTGTTTGCTGACTGTCTTCTCTTCCCTGGCTGTCAGGGATTTCCTGAAATGATTCATCTTCTGGAAGGGGAGTTAATTTCTGCCTTTTAACATCTTGTTGTTCAGAAGAGCCACCAATAGGAGTAGTTGTTTTAGCCTCTCTCTTTTTTCCCTTTTCTATATTCAGAGGAGTTTGTAAAATAGAAATTTCTGGCTCACTGATCTGAGTAGGAGGAATTTGTCCTTGACCTTGTTCTTTAGAAGTCTCTCGTTGCTCTGTCATTATGAATTTTTCAATTATTTGTATATCAGGCTCCTTTTCTTTTCCTTTAGATTCTACTGCTACTGTACTAATCTCCTGCAAATTTTGTTGTAAAGTCCTGGCTGAAGAAGATCCCTACACCTGTCCAAAAGATTCTGGGTCAAGTATCTTTTCAAGATCTTTCATTACATTATCAACATTGACATGCTCACTATCTTTTTCAACCAATGTCCCTTCTGTCCATTCATCCATATTAGCATATTGTTCTATTTCTAGGATTCTTTGATGGATGTATGGTGAAAGTTTATTTTTCATTCTTCTATCATAGATAAAGTTGTTTGGATCATAAGGCACCCAGTAGAAAATCTTTTGTAGTCTGAGATAGTCTTCTAAAATCCTTTCGGCTTCCTTTCCAACTTCCCTAGAGTTACAAATGAAGGGACCTAATTGGCTCTTGATCCTGAGTTGAGCCTTTTTCTTTGCATTGCAAAAATGAATTATATCTGAATTATTCATCTGCCTGAAATATTCTAATGCAAAGAGTCTCATTGGGACATACTTGGGCAGTTTGAATGGGCATAATTCACATCCATATATCCCGATCTCTGTGTAGTTTTGATATAGGTACCAGTCACCTATCTTGTACTGCTTTGAGAGCTGAAGGATTTTCTTGATTTCATTGTTAATTCTAGGAGGAGAGACTCCTGTCAACAAGGTAGTTGCAGGATGAACAAAAAGGTCGACAAACTCATTATAGGAATAAGGAGAATCAGAGGAATTGTGAGTAATGGCAAACCAAAAGATGACTGACCTAGGATTCCCTTTTGCATCAAGTTTCTTAACATAAAAAGGGAAATTTTCTGACTGAAAGTAAATCATGAGATGATATATGACATAAGAATACTTAAATACTCTCTCATTCTCAAATCTCATGAACTGATCATGGATTTTGTCAGCAATATAAGATGCAAAATCGTACTTGACAGCGGGAGGCTGTCCAGGGGTAAAAATGGATAACAATACTAGGGTTAAGTGATCAACATACTCACTAGTATTGAATCCCATTATGGAAGATATCATGTTTAAAATAACTCTACCCTCATTAGTAAAGAAAGTATAACCATAAAGGGGAGGGTTTTTAGGATGATGCTATGGTAACATGAAGGTTTGGCATAGGCGGTTTAACTCTTCATGGGATAACTTAGTAGATTTCTCAAGTAATTCAACCATGGACAGGGGAGAGAGAGCTTGACTAGGTTGGAATTGTAGCATTTCATTTATGGATTGAGCGTTTATTGGGAAAAGGACATTTTGACTTGGGGATAAAACTGCTCGTTGGTTGGAATCATAATTTGCGTAGCAATAATGGATTAACTCAGGAAAAATATGGACTGAGGGGAGAAGGTACATAGGAAGATTTGATTCCCAAAGTCCAAAGATGTCAGAACCATTCAAATAATTTTCTCTGCAGCGGCAAAATATTCGAAGAGGATTCTCACCTAGACGCAAGTCCTTAATTTGAAAATCCATATCGGCTAAAGGCAAATAATCCAAGTCCTTGTGAGGGGCATTGATGGGCACGACATTCAGAGCTACAGGAACTTCCATTTCTGGTTCTTGTGGATTCAGAAATGGAATTTCGGGGTTTTTGTGGAAAAGGGGCACAATTACCAGCTTTGGGAATATAATTGCAGTTCTGGGAACGAAAAAGACCAAACTGAACTTCTTTTCAGACCTTAGTGCAGAATTAAAACTAAAACCAGGATTTTTTTAGAGAGTTTAGCGGGGAATTGGAATAAATACCTGTTTACGGGAAATAAAACGTGTTTAAACAGGCGCTGGTTATGACAGAAGAACCCTGAAATACTCGGCTTCAATTCTCTTCAGCAAGGTAACGGTCAGCAAGCGTTAACAGTTGGTTTTTGAATTTTTTTGCAAGGAAGACTGGCTAGCGCACGGAACAATGAAAATGACGCAGACGCAATTTGTTTTATTTACAAAGTCAAAAGGGTGGCGGGTTTTGATTGATGACGTCAGCATGTACGATGGTTTCGTCACAGAGGGATAGGAGCGGATCTTTGTTTGGGCCGCTCGCGCAAGGGAAATCCGGACCCGAAAAATATTAGGGCGAATTTGATAAGAAATTCGCGTCACAACTCTCCCTCCGTATGCCAGCCCAACTTTGGACCCGAAAAATATTAGGGCGGAATTCATTTGGTTTTCACGTCACAAAATTGGCTGACGTCAGCAGGCTATTTTGGAACGCGAATTTGGTTTGAATTATGGTTTATCGCCGTTTGAAGTCCGGCGGGCTCGACTTAAGAACAATTTTGTTTGATCCCATCTTATAAAATTTGTGTTCGTTTTCTTTGATAATACACATATTTATAATAAATCATGGGAATACCACACTAGTAAACATGTGGAAAAGTTATATAAATTATTGAGAACAATCATTTTTATGTAAAAATATCCAAATGTGCTTTTGGGAAATAAGAATTTGAGTATTTGGTTCATATTTTTTTAAAGAAAGGAGTGAAGTTGGAGCCTCAAAAGATGCAAGCTATTACAAAATGACCTATTCCTAAGAAAATAAAGGTTCTTAGAAGATGTTTTTAGACTTACATGATATTGTTGATCATTTGTTAAGAATTATGCATGCATTTCAAGTCCACTCACATATCTCTTGAAGAAAATATCATTTATATGGAATGATGTTGCTACTTTGGCATTCTCTCTTTTAATGGATGCCATGTCTTCTACACCAACATCGTTTGCACCTACTTTTGGTAAAACATTCATAGTAGAGTGTGAGGCACTAGGACAAGGAATTTACGTAACACTAACACAATAAGGGATATCATTGGCTTTTAAAAGCAAGGAATTCAAAGAAAATATTTAGTGAAATCTACGTATGAAAAATAAATGGAAGCAATATTACATGCAATAAAAAATGGGAATAGTATATCACTGGGAGGTACTTTAAAGTCAAGATATACCATGATAGCATAAAGTATTTTTTGAAGCTATGGATTTCATTGGAAGATTAACAAAAACGAGGAGAAAAAATGCAAAGTTTTAATTTTGAGATAATCTGCAAAAAGGGTAAGGAAAATTTAGTACATGATGCTCTTTCTAAAATAGAAGAGGCCTCAAATTTATATCCAATTACATTTTCTATTTCTAGGTGGCTAGAAGAAGCTTGCCATAATGGGAAAATGACAATAGTACTAAACAAAAACTAAAATTTATAAAGGACGGGATGAACTCTATGGAGCATTGGGAGTGAAAGAGAGATATACTTTGGTGCAAATGTAGAATATTTTTATGCACACAAGCATATTTGAATAAACAAATATTAAGGGAGTCCCATGTCTTTCTGATGGTAGGATGCAGGGTTCCTTAAAACATCTCAAAGGATCAAAAAATATATTTTTGGAAGGAATGAAGAAAGATATTAAAAATTTTGTAAGATAAGGTCAGGTTTGCATAATAAATGAAAGAGAGATAGTAAAATCTCTAGGGTTACTTCAACCATTCCACATACATATTCAAAGACTAGAATATATATCAATATACTTTATTACAGGGTTACTGAAATATAGACAAATTTTGTAGATTTTTTTTGTAGAGCTCAAAGTACATAAACAACAAGCCAAGTGGTAGAAGTGTCCATGAAAGAAATTCATAGTCTTCATGGTTTTCCTAAGGTAATAGTAACAAGAGACTTTTGGAAATAATTATTTAATATGAGTCGAGAAACACTAGTTGCTATGAGTTCTACATATCAAACACAATCAAATGGTCAAACAAAAATAGTTAACAAATGTTTTTAAGGTTATATAAAATGTTACTCTTTAGAAAAGAAATCTTAATGGATGAAGTGGGTTCCTCAAGGAAGAAAGGTAATATGATACTATCATACTACCTATCACACATCTACTAAAATTTCCCCATTTAAGGCCCTTTATGGATATCCAACTCCTAGTATCTCATACTTTTTGCAAGATAAGTCCAAAGTATAGGAAACAGAGTCGCATATGGAAAATAATAAAGAAACTTTGAAAATTATTATGGAAAACCTTCAAATGACATGAAACAAGATAAAACAACAAGGGGAACAAAATTGAAGTGAAAGATAATTTGAGGAGGGTAATTGGGTAATTTTTAGATTATAGCATTATAAGCAATCTTCATTCAAGAAAAAGAAGAATAAAGAATTAGCTCAAAAAAAATTGTTATGGCCCTAAATAATTATTCATAGGATTGCACAAGTGGTATAGAAATTATATTTTCCTTATTCTTGCATTCATAAGGTTTTTCATGTATCTTGCTTGAAAAAGGTTTTGGGAAAAAATATGCCAATGTAAATAGAACTTCCAAAATTAGATGAAGAATGAAAGTTGATTCTTGAACCACAAAAAGTTATAGATAAAAATTCTGTATCTCTTTGACATATAACCATTATGAAGTACCTAATCAAGTGGAATAATATTCCTCTAGAAGAAGGTACATGGTAAAATGATCAATTCGTGATGAAATACCCACGGCTAAAGGGTTTGTTTGAAGTTTTGACAAAGGTTTTGTTATATGTTTTATATAACGCGCGGCGGAATAGTTTTATTGTTTGTTAAGGTCCCACACAGTGATCAAATTTGAAGGGCAGGTCCGAATTTCAATTAGAAGGGAATATATCTATGTCGCCCTTCCATAATGAAAAACTTAAAAAAAAAACTTTTCAATTGACCACAAGAAATTATTTTTACATTTCATTTTCAGAAAGACAAAACCATCAATCTTTATATTAATAAAAGACTGTTACATATACAACAATGAATAAGGCTCCATCTTTCATTGCTTAAATATCTCATTGCAAATGTAAACATAAGTCTTGAAGACACTATTATAAGAGTTTGGATACATACCACCGGGATATAGGAGATTCTTATGTGTCAGATTGTGTAATGCAATTTTGACTTTTTCTCACAAGGAGCAGCAACATGGAGGTTTGGATTTTTCTTATAGAACTTTTTTATTATTATTTGAAAAGTTGTTTATAGATATGAATACAACAATGAAATTATGAGCATGGTGGAAAATTAGTCAAGCTCATGATGCCAAACCATGATGATGTAAGTTTGGAATTTAACATTTTTACATGTTAAAGACAAATATTCAAAATCACTAACAACTTAGTATGCCATAATTAATAATCATTCCCTGTTCACTTTTGTTAATAGGTTTATGTCACATGATGATGCAGGGGCATTAGGCACTAGCCAGCAATGTAGGAGGTTTTGTCCACATGTTGTGGCTAGGAGGGTTCAAAAACATTTGAGTTGTAACAGCTAAGTGTCAATACCTCAGTTGACTGTATTACTCAGACTAGTTAGAGTTGTAGGAGTCGAACAGTTTCAGTTAGTTGAATTATTATAATTAGACCTTTTGATTTCTAGAACGGTCCTCTCAGAGGAACCAAAGAGCCGTATGTTATGTATATAAATTGTAATTCCTCGGATGAATAAAAGTAGAGAGGGAAGAGGAGAGTAGAGAGGGGATTTCTGCAATAAACCTCTGTGTGTGAACAATTGTTTCCAGTTAAATGATTTCCAAGCTTAGTTGCCATTGAATTATCTCGAACTGCTAATTGTGAAGAATTTTTTAACTGTGAGGCAATTGGGTACTGATAATTCCATTATTTTGTCTTTGAATTCTAGTAAATTGTTGGATAACCCTGTGAACTCACCCCACCCGAAGGCGATGTCTGTGTAGAGAACCGGGGTCGTGAACACTGTTCAAATATAAAAATCCCGCTTAATAAAGAGACAAGATTGTTGTGCTTTTGGAACCTGACCTGAGGATTGGACATGAGTTAACAAACAAAAGGATAGTGGAACCAGACTTGCACCCGTGGTCAAGCTCTGTACCAAAACCACGAGCGGAATCACAAAAGCGGGTTGCCCATATCGCACCGCATTTGCGGAGTAGGCAGTATTTCCTATTCACGAGCGATTCCATACGGAATGCGACACATGGCGAAGTGACCCATGGAAAACCACCGTTTAACACGCGCCTTCGCACGTTAAAGCCCGACATTGGAAGCCGAGCGAAATTTCCAAGAGTCGTTGATTTGGAGAAGGGCCATCGGACGGTGGTCGCACGTTGAACTTGCCCGGAGGTTAACTAAGGTGTGCGGAGGATATCCAGGTACGATATGAGTGTTTGATTGGTTATTGATATATATATGTGGGGCCGGAGTATAATGAAATTGTTTAATTAAACGATTGGTGGATAATTAGCATAAGTCTTGAGCGTGATTGTTGTAAGGCTGGGTGGTGAAATATAGAGCCGAAAGTTCATTACAAGTTATTTATTTAAAAAGAAACATGGAGTATAAATACAAAGTGTTGAAAGTTAAACATTGGTTATAAGGCTTGGAGATAATATAAAGTCGGGAATATAATTTAAATTCCAACCATTGTGGATAGTATTTATTTATCAAATTCTACGAATTTGATAAATAAACCCGAAGAAATAAGAAGTCAATTAAGACTCAGGCTGGAGGAAAAGAACGGGGTAAACCAAGGGAAAATGCTGACAGAGCGATTGTAGACACACCAGCTCTCCTTGGGGGTCCAATTTCAGTTTTGTTGCGTCACATGATGATCTCTCTTCTCTGGCATTTACTTGTATTGAAGATCACTATTCTAGAAATAAGGAGTTATTTTCTCCAAAAATAACCCTAGCCAAACATTGACAATGCATCAAGGATATCTTTCTATGCTTCATAAGTACATATGTTCTACTTCTAAATCATGTCTTGGAAGTGGTTGTTTTTCTAGAAATTATTCACCAGTTGGTTTCATACCAAAGTCTTTTTCACATTTTCAGCATCCAATACATGAAAAAGATAATGGTTTAAAACAACATAAATATTTGAAATTTTGCAAGAATTGTCTGGCACACTTTGAATATGAATTTTGAAGTCAAGTGCATGATGCTGTATAGGATCAAGTGTCATTTTGAATACCAAATGTTTCACAAGAAACTTCTCAACATGCTACCCTGCAGTAAGGATTAAATGACAATATTGCATTAACTATTTCCATAATAAAAGTGCACCTCGGCCATAAGACTAAACAACTACAAATGTTGTAGATCTAACAAGACCACACAATCAAATGTATTCCATAAGGCCAATACTGTATGAAAAATGAAAAGGAGTTTGCAAACAAAAATACCTTAGGAAACTAATTCAAATAGATACACCAAACCATCAGCAAAAAGGAAAACCAACCTACTTGGCCCCAATATTTTCAACTGGGTCCTCTAATTCAACCAATAAAAAGGCCAAAACCATAGCATTGAGATACATTTCATTACACTATCAATAACAATAAAATTTGACTCAGCCATAACCCTTTCCTTTTATTGTTGTGAAAAGCTTTATGCATTACTTTAATATTGAATTATGAACTATAAAGGAACTTACAAAATGTGACATTACGAACCTGGTCAAGCGCACAAGAAAAAATATCCTGGACATGACCCTGGTTGACAAGTTGTATTGCTCATGATGCAAGAGGATTTGTACCTGCACTGCCAAGTCAATCAAAATCCATAATTATCTATACAAATTGATGTAGTAGTTTTTACTCTAAGATGCATTCTTATGATAATGTTAGAACATATGTTGAAAATGTCAAAACATACTTGAATAAGCTCCTCTTCATTTCAAGAACAATTTATTGGAGTCGCATGAACTTGGAACAAGCCTCCCACGATCTGAAAGAGTAGCAACTAAGTCAACAGTGACTTTTTTGTTGCTACGCTGGATCAAGGGAGGTTTGCTCCAAGATTAAATCGCTCCAATAAATTATTCTATACTAAACAGGGCCAACCACGTGAAGGTGGAAGCTCTTATGGCCCCTCCCCCCCCCTCACATCACTCTCAATTCCCCAATACCCAATCTATATTTCATTTTTTACTTTCATGAGCATAAAAAAAAATATTCAATAACTATTAAAAAAACAATTCAACAAAAAGTACGCAAGGAAACATTGCAATTAATGCTTGACATAAAAATAGTATGATAAATGAGTTTTTTATATAACGCAAAAAACGTTCCAAGTATGGTAACGTTTGTCTTATAATAACACAATATTTTACATTATCAAATTTTCTTTTTCTTCTTCCTATTTCTAAAGCTCCTAATTACATCATCAATATCATCGTGCTCTGCTCCTGTTTCATGCCTTTTGACCCGCACTGCTGACCTAGTTGCGTAGTCATGATGTCTGGTCTCATCCAGTGACGGGGCATCGCCTACAAAAACAGATAATATTAAATTTTAATTGTCAGTTTTTAAATATCATTGAACTAGTTCGGTAATATTAATAAAAAAAATTGCAATTAGATTATTTACCTGGTGCACCAGTTGTCGCCGCTAACCTAGTTGCATAGTCACGATGTCTGGTCTCATCCAGTGACGGGGCATCGCCTACAAAAACAGATAATATTAAATTTTAATTGTCAGTTTTTAAATATCATTGAACTAGTTCGGTAATATTAATAAAAAAAAATTGTAATGAGATTATTTACCTGGTGCACCAGTTGTCGGCGCTGACCTAGTTGCGTAGTCATGATGTCTGGTCTCATCCAGTGACGGGGCATCGCCTACAAAAACAGATAATATTAAATTTTAATTGTCAGTTTTTAAATATCATTGAACTAGTTCGGTAATATTAATAAAAAAAAAAATTGCAATGAGATTATTTACCTGGTGCACCAGTTGTCGGCGCTGACCTAGTTGCGTAGTCACGATGTCTGGTCTCATCCAATGACGGGGCATCGCCTACAAAAACAGATAATATTAAATTTTAATTGTCAGTTTTTAAATATCATTGAACTAGTTCGGTAATATTAATAAAAAAATGGCAATGAGATTATTTACCTGGTGCACCAGTTGTCGCCGCTGACCTAGTTGCGTAGTCACGATGTCTGGTCTCATCCAGTGACGGGGCATCACCTACAAAAACAGATAATATTAAATTTTAATTGTCAGTTTTTAAATATCATTGAACTAGTTCGGTAATATTAATAAAAAAAAATTGCAATGAGATTATTTACCTGGTGCACCAGTTGTCGCTGTTGGGACTATTGCCCTGTCTTCCTCTCTGGTGGTAAGATCCTCAAGGGAAACATTCTCTGTCATTTAAAAAAAAAACATTATAAGGAAAACCATCAAGGTATAATTAGAAAAAATTATAAGTGGAAATTAACGTCACGACCCTCAACGTACAGTAGCATTGCTTCACCGGTCCTCAATACACAACGATTCAAGTTGCACGGGAGGATCATCTACATTTGGCTCTAAAACTGGTTATTTGCCTCGTCGGTAGGTTGTTCTCCTGATTTAAACAAAGTTGTTAGACATTAAATTTATGGATGAAAAAAAAACATATTGAAAGGTTAATGTTTTACCTTATGAGGCATTCTGGATCTTGGGACCTACCCCAAGCTTCTATGACATTCAACTACGGCTTGATAGCCGAAATGGAAAGTGATATTTTTATCTTCCTCTGTATTTTCTGTTCCAAAGTCAGCACCCTACATTACATATGATTATGTATTTTTAATCATCTTTGATAGGATTAAAAAAACGTTGCAAGGCGATACAATTAATTATAAGATGTTTAGCTACTTAATTACAATTCTAGCAGCTAATTTCAAGTAGCCGCCCTAGCCTAGCTTGTGATGGCCCTTTTTTTTAATCCTAGCTTTGGTTGCCGTTGAGGTGTCAGGAAACCTAGCATCAAAATATTGAAGTCAGATATGACGTAGCACACTTTTATTTTATACATAGAGAAAATTAAATCTATTCAATTAAAGTTATAATTTACCTTGTAGGTCAAGTTGGCATTTTTCCTTCTTTCTTTTCCCTTTTCTCTTTTCCATCATGGATGAGTGCTCTTCACTCACTCTCTGGAACCGTTAGAGGACGATCATATTCAGGGTTAAAATCTGGCAATTGCGTCCGGCAGTCCTCCGGTATATTTCAAACATTTTCTCGCCACCCGAGCCACCGTTCGTCAAATGTGTTTAATTACAAAAGGGCTTTCTAGATAATTCAGAAGTTCTTTTTTCAAAGTTGGAACCGTAATTCCACCCCCGTGCTGGGCTTAGTCAAAAATTACCAACGCATGGCTCTCCAAAAACCTATAGAACTCATTGTTTCCTACACAGAAAAAAAAGATATTATCATTAATTTAAAAATAAAAAATCATGATAAATATGTTTTAGATAGAGTACATGAAATAGTTAAAATATTAAAATTTACCTGGGAGTTGTACGTGCTTTATAGGGACACCTTCATCGTTCACCAACAACGTGCCATTAATGGTCCCTGTGGAGCTGACACGTGTAGCTCCAGGAAACGCAATAATGTAGTTGGCCATATTAGCCTCATCATTGCCAACACGTTTAGCGGTTGGCTGGGTGTCTGCTTGGGCAGGGTGTGTTTCTTGGCTGGAACCTAAAGGAGTAGAAGGTGTACGAGAGGGTTGTTGGGAAATCTCTTGCCCTTGTGTCCCACTACCACCAACACCGGATTCAGCAAGTGCCAGAAAATGCTACATACAAAAGAACTTTTTGTTAGTTTAATCAATGTAAAAATTAAAAACCAAACTATCATAATTCATCTCATGCAGAACAAAATAAATATCCTTTTGAATTTTTATTATTACCTGATATCTTTCTAGCTGGCTCATAAGTTCTTTTATCCTCTCTTCTGTTTCAGGTGTTTGAGGCACGTCTATCAAAGTATTCCGACCTTGCATCTCGTGCCTTTTTTCGCAACAAGAACACTGGATATAGGGATGAAGAAAGCTCATCCTCAAAGAGGGAATCATCAGGCATACCATGGCTAGGTGTCTGCATATTTGAACAAAATTAATATTATTTCAATTATGTAAATAAATAAAATACCTAAAGATAGAGCAATGATGGCACTTTACATGTTCTTCCGCTGGCCTCTTTCCGCGATCATCCCGTCTCTGGGTTGTTCCTGCACTGCTCTCATCAGTCTGCCACATTGTAATAAAATTATAAATGTAAAAACTTGAAAACAATATCTAACTTGAAAACACAAAATGAAAACTGAAATAATTTCTAATAAGACACCGAACGACTGTAGAGTTAGAGTTTCAAATATGCCTTGCATTCAATTCAGTCCTGGAAACATGTCATTGCACATTAAGGCACCCAAACAAGAGACGAGTTGACAATGAAGACCTTATTGAATATATTGTTGGAGCAACTTCTAGTAAACTTGTTGTGAAGACCTTGAGGACATTTTTGGAGCAACATTGTTGAAGCCGATGGTATAGCATTGTTGGAGACGATCTTGAAGGGCCTTGAAGTGAAGCTTTTGGAGCAACTATTGAAAAATCCTTAGAGCATTTAAGTAAGGAACTTTCTATCTTCCATCACCTTTTTCCTTTCAATATCCTTTAAATGATTTTGTTGATATTTAATGTTTGAAATCACGTTATGATTCCTTGATTATATGTGTTTGGGGACTAGAATAATTTCACACTAAACCATGCAAACTTAAAAGTAACTTAACAGATCCATAAAGTAATAATAATCATAATTCCTAATTTCCTATTGTACGATATGATGAAAATTATTCAAACATGAAGCAATGAAGACATCCAATGTCTGAATTTCAAGATTGATGAACCAATACAAGAAGTTAGAAACTACAACTTTGATTCAATACTCCGTGTCCTAACTCTAGGAAGGAATCTAGTTTGTAGTACATAACATGCATCGTGTATTATCAATTCTTAATTGACAACAACTAAAGGTCATCTACCTCATCAATTCCTTCCCATTTTGTGTTTTTATGTTATATTCCTTATAAAAGTGTCAAATTTCTCTCAAAGTAAGAAACCACTGAATAAAATAAAAAATAGTTGAGATATGATTGAGAAATGGTCATTTATTTCTTGAAAGGATCTTCACAATTTCTTTGGTTTTTTTTCATCTCAAGAAACAAGAAATGACCGAAGAAACTATCGTGATGTAATATAAGAAACAACACGGTGCAATGGCCATTTTCAAAGCCAAATGATGTCCATTGAGGACATGGCCTTTATTTGGTTCCTGTTTCATAGGAGTTTCGGTAGAAATGGAACTTTGTTGTACCATTTCCAGTAGTAAAAAGGGAAAACTTTCTTTTTCCATGGGAAATAATTTACCTTTCCTTTTTCAAGATAATCTAAATCACAAAAAATATGAACTATACTGCACACATTCTTGGATAATGTGAAAGTGGAAAATGAATACCCTACACAAGTGATGCACACATGTACATTTGAACACTAATAGATTTTTGTAGT
The DNA here is from genome assembly GCA_034641835.2 of Pinus albicaulis. Taxonomy (NCBI): domain Eukaryota; kingdom Viridiplantae; phylum Streptophyta; class Pinopsida; order Pinales; family Pinaceae; genus Pinus; species Pinus albicaulis. The sequence goes on along the minus strand of CM076580.1, from coordinate 84,188,646 downwards.
TGAAATGCAATTCTTGTTTTCATTTAAATGTAGGATTTTTAAAGCAGGGAGAAATAATGGCTGCCAAATTAATAAGCGTTTCTTTGGGAAAAATTTAAATCGTGTATTGGGTGATGAAGATAATAGAGGGTATTGAATATTGATTCTTGACATCTAGAGAGAACCCTACAGCCTAACACAATCTAATGGAATTGACCAAAAAAACCCAAATAGAGTCAACCCTACTATAGGAGGAAGGGCCTGCAGTAAGAACGTACCATTTTGCAAGAGCTGAGGGCGAATGCTATTCTGCAAGAGCTGAGGGCGAATGCTGTTCTGCAAGAGATGAGGGCGAATGCAGGGCAAATGCTGTTCTGCAAGAGCTGAGGGTGAATGCAGGGCAAATGCTATTCTGCAAGAGCTCAGGGCGAATTCTGAGGGCGAATGCTATTCTGCAAGAGCTCAGGGCGAATGCTGAGGGCGAATGTTGTTCTGCAAGAGCTGAGGGCGAATGCCGAGGGCGAATGTTGTTCTGCAAGAGTGGAGGGTGAATGCGCACGTGATATCAGACATTAATGTAGCACACATTTACATTTGAACACTAATATATTTTTGTAGTTGAAATGCAATGCTTGTTTTCATTTAAATGTAGGGTTTTTAAAGCAGGGAAAAATAATGGATGCCAAATTAATAAGCGTTTCTTTGGGAAAAATTTAAATCTTGTATTGGGTGATGAAGATAATAGAGGGTATTGAATCTTGATTCTTGACATCTAGAGAGAACCCTACAGCCTAACACAATCCAATGGAATTGACCAAAAAAACCCAAATAGAGTCAACCCTACTATAGGAGGAAGGGCCTGCAGTAAGAACTTACCATTTTGCAAGAGCTAAGGGTGAATGCTGTTTTGCAAGAGCTGAGGGTGAATGCTGAGGGCGAATGCTGAGGGAAAATGCTATTCTATAAGAACTGAGGGTGAATTTTGTTCTGCAAGAGCGGAGGGCGAATGCACGCGTGATATCAGACGTTAATGTAGCTATTGCGATGGATACGAAACAATAAAATCATTTTTATGTAGCACGCATATAAGTTTCATATTTTTATGTAGCACGCATATAAGTGTCGTTATACCGACGGTGGAAAAAGCGTCGCTATTGCGACGGGTGCCTCCAAACATCGCAATTGCGACACTTAGACATTGTGTCGCACTTGCGACGTTTGGAGGCAGTCGTCACAATAGCGACGCTTTGGGCCATAGTGTCGCAATTGCGACGTCTTCCTCCAAACGTCGCAATTGCGACACTTTTCTAAGTGTCGGTATTGCGACACTTTTCTATAAACGTCGGTATAGCGACGGTTTCGGGCGGGATGGAAAAAATTTGGGGAAATTTCCGACATTTGGTCAAAAGCGTCGAAACCAAGTGTCGAAATTTCCGCCAAATGTAGTAGTGCCACATCCTTTAGCAAATCTTGCAGTGTTGCCATGTGATACGAATGTTGCTCTCTCCTGGAAAGAAGTGTATAGGAAGCCCAGATAGGGGATATTTTCTATGTGTGGATACTAAATAAGCCAAAATGTGAAGTCAGATAATATTCATCAACAATATCCTGCAGAAAGCTCCCAACATGCAATATATAAAATCCAGTAAGATAGCATTACAAAATGCAATCCCACAGCCTGTTGACACCAGTAGTAAATGTAATAAAATAATTCGACCATATTTTTGTAAAGTTTAAACACTTGTGTCATCACTTAACATTCCAAAACCAATCAAATACTGTATGGTTTTCTCAACCTGTCTCATGTCCACTCGGCCACACAAGTAAAGATACTTATTAAGAAGATCACCATGTCTATTTTCCTCGGACAACTCCACCTTGCCTAGGATGTGGGACTGGCGCCAGTTTCATCTCTTACACCATCCAAGGTGTTGAGAATGGTTTGGTAAGTGGGCAACGCTTCCTCGGTAATCATATCTCCCACAAGGCAGACTAAATAGTCATCTGGTAATTCAAGTGACCGCTCACGCAACTCTAACTTCTTCAAGGAAGCCCTCAAAGAAGCATCAGGAAAAAATTCCTGACTCATGTGGCTACCAAGACTTCTCAATAGTCTTTAAATGAACCAATATATTGTCTTCTCCCTAGTCCTTGAGTGATTTAAAGATCTCAATCTTCTCAAGTGGCATGGAATGCGTCACCTGCTCATGAACTTCACGTGGTTGGATAAAATCCAGTCAAAAACATATTATTAAAATACCTTGGCACAATGTTCTGTTAAAGCAACTTGAATGTAATGGAAATTATTTTATTTACCTCAGCACAATAGTCGGTGCACAATGAATGCAAGCATAAAATTAGAAAAGAAAAATTGGACAACAGAGTATTGAAAATAAGGAGCTAAAACGGTATTAAAATGGTATTATAGTGAAAATTCCAAAAGAAAATTTGCTAGAAAATTGTTCACCTATGGCTGTGAGGTATTTAGAAAACTCTCTGATCATATTTTTCTTGACATACGATAAAATTACATAATAAATGAACTAAAAGAGTTTTTTTTTTTTTTTAATTTCTACTTTTTGTTTAAATATCTACCTTATAACCAGGTTTTTCACCCATTTTTCTAGAGTAAAACCACAAGATGATACCAAGGGATCCTTCCCACTTTCATGGATGTGGAATCAACCCAGGAACTTGCTATCCACATGTCTAACAACATCCCTTGGGATACCTTATGGCTAGTTTATCCAAACAGTGAATCTCTTTACTGTGCTAGAAAAATGACAATATAGTAGAAGAGAAAGTTTAAAGACTGAAAAACAAACAAGACATGTTTAAAACGAGAAAATCTTGCCTGAGTTAGAGAAAAAAGGAAAATTCGATCTTCCTTTACAAAGGAGAAAATGACGAATGCTAAAACCAAAACGGGTAACCTTTTAGTTCTATCTTTCTACTGTCTAGAGTTTTTATCCATGATTTTACATAAATCTCTCTACTGTGCTGGAAAAATGAAAGATAGAGCTTAAATAACCGATAAGAACTACAAAATTGCTGACTTATTTTGTTGAAATAACAACATCTACGAAGCAGCTACTGAAGACCATACATGCAGAAGACGATGAGAAAATCTGCCATGATTTCGATATTGAAAATGAAAATTCTCTAATGATATTCCTTGACACAAAAGATGGGATACTAGAAGAGGCAACCTTTTCCCTTCATATCTAAATCTTGTAACGATATCATCCCGACTAGGATTTTATTTTAATTTCTATTGTGCTGAAAAAATAACAATAAGTTTGTTGGAGTTTAAAGAATCTACGAACACACGCAAATTGTTGAATAATTTGTTTAAATGGAAATGCCTCCAAAGCGACCGCTTAAGGACAGACATGCAGAAGACTAATAAGCAAATCCTGCAAATATGTGATCACCATTTGCTGGTAAAAACATTGTATCCTAAGGAAGAAGCTAAAATCATGATCAGGCAGGTACCAGGGCCATATCGAGACAAACTATCAAGCTGATCAGTGCAAAATAATCATCTCGACAGTTAAAAACATAGCAATATCTTCTCTAATATCCAGAATGCTATCAAAGCATTCAAATATTCCTCCAAAAAAGGGAAAAACAACCAAAACATTCAATAAACTAAGTGCCGGATCTCCATGATCCTAAAATAGGGGCTAAAGATCAGCCATAATACATTTCAGTTGAAGAGTAGAGAAGCCAAGAATGGGAAGAAAGAGGTGATTAGAACGACAAATAGGGAAGGAAATAAGGTCAATGAAGTAGCGCATGTTTCCATTATCGGACTGGGGGCAGCTGCTGCTGTGCCCAGCATTATCATGACAACGACCAAGAAAGTTGCAAATACGGATTTAACTAAGCCAGCCATTCTTTCTCACTCACAAGAAACCTGGTGCTACAAAAGATAATGGGAAAAATCAAGCACAGCTCTTGCCAAACAAGCCTGAATCTCAAACGAAGCACCGCTTAAAAGTATAATATTCGAGTCTTAACAAGTCTGAATCTCAAACCAAACACTATTTGAAAGTATAATATTGTTCCCGAGACTCAAAATCTCAATCATCTTGTGTACGCATGTGTTGTAACAAAAAAAAATTGTTGTTAATCTCTGTTTGAAGACTTTGTATTCTGCATTTTTTTCCTTATTTTGTTGTTCTTGTGACTGGCTGTAGAATACTCTGCCGGTTGAGCTAAAGTCCTTTAAACTACTGTGTGAATTGGCTCATTAATACATGTGTGCAATGAGTGGAGTTAAAATGGGATTAGACTCAACAAAATCTGAGCTAATTTTTTTTTTTAACTCATCCTCTAAACTACTATGCGAATTGGCTGAGTACTACATGTGTGCAATGAGTGGAGTTGAAAGGGGAGAAGACTGAACAAAATCTAAGCTAATTTTTTTTTAACTCATCCTCTAAAATACTGTACGAATTGGCTGAGTAATACATGTGTGCAATGAGTGGAGTTGAAAGGGGAGCAGACTGCCACAAAATCTTAGCTAATTTCTTAGTTAACTCATCCATCAAACATGTGTCCAATACTATTGTGTATATCCTTTATAGACTGTCTTCGTATCTCCACTCTGGTGCTATGTGTTAGCTGTAGTCTACTGTGAGTAGATTGCATGGAGGATGAGCTAAATAGATGCAGGAGAGAGGCTAGGGGGAGTCCAACTTTCCAACTCCGAAATAACTTTGCCTCGAAAATTGCCAATTAAAACTTACCAGAACATGTGTATAGGTTGTTGTGTGGAGTATTCTCAGGCTGCTACATGGAGTTTCAAACTAATAGAGTGTATTTCGAATTTCCCTTTCTTGCAATGAATATGCATGGAACATAAAGGGGGGCTTGAGGTTGGGTCTACAACAATTTGTGGTATCTACAGAATTGAATGTGCTCCTTCCATGTTTTGGCTTGTTTGGCACTTGAACTTGTGGACCCTAGGTGGATGCTCCAATCACCCTTTGACTCAGGCTTTGACTTTATCTTAATTTTCCATGTCATTTTCCTTGCCCCTTTGACTTGGAAAAATAATAAAAAAATCACCACTTATTAATTTTTTGAATTTTTCTTACTTTTTGCCACTAACATTAGAGAAAGTGGGTTTTGAGGGGGTCAGAATGATTTTTTTGACCCTCAAAGTGTACATGGGAAGAATTTTGGGATGGAGAGCATGAATTTATAGTACTTATAAGCTCTCAACATCTTACAGGCTCACTTAGTTACAATTTTTAATAGACAGATTGCCCACCCTGAGTCTTCTTATTTCTGAACTAAGCTTTTCTATATAAAAAAAAATCATAATCTTCATCATCCTCATAGTCGTTTAGTGATGGGTTACCCATCAACAAAAGCCTCATGACCTTGGTCCTCAATTCTTACATACTCCTTATTCTCCTCCATAGCCGATGCATATTCATTAGGGAGTTGTCTTTAGTTGCAGAATATTCACATATTTCAAGATAATTATAAATAATTTTCAAACTAACAACTTCATCTCACCACTATGGAATAGAAGAAGATAATTATGGAACTAATGAGATGACCGATAACTCCCAGTAATAAATTAATTTGATGCTTGCAAGCCTAGTGATGTGAAATTAACGGGAGGAATGACTTGGCCATTGCTAGAACCGTGCACATTAGCCGATAAAGAAGTGGCTAGGTCTCCGTTGTCCAAGCGAAGGCTTATACCCTCCATCACAATTTTTGTACATGGAACAGTCCAGCAACATGCAAGTTTTATTGCCTCTTTCGTTGCCGAAGTGCCAGTGATGTCTATGTATGTCACGTTGTGAACTTGAACAACTAAACTATGATTGTTGCATGGTTTTAACTAATTGTGGCATCACAATGGAGGGGCAGATTAATATTGATCCATAATAGTGGGATTTGAGATGTTAATCATGTTCACATGTTGGAACATTATTTGTTGGGCATACCCAGAATCCCCTGCCATGTTTTTATGCTTATTGATTCATTCTCTTTGAGATTGAGAGAAGATCCATTAACAACCACGTCTCAAATTGTATCTTTTGAATCCCTGCTGCTAAGACTTCCAATACTTATTCCATGCCCAGGCCCACAAACTAGTTTTTTGATTTCAATATCTGAGCTTTGAGTAACTATAGATACACAATAATCTCTTGTTGCAATTGTGCAATTTTGAATCAATACATCTCCAGAGGCTGAGACGTGATTTCCATTTGTTTTTGGACTATCCCCGAGAGCAACAATTTCCAAGTTCGACTTGAACATGTGCTGACCAAGCTATTTCAAAATGGATTTTTGGACTGTCCTTGAACTTCAAATCTCTCAAATGTAAATTTGAGCTAGAATATACCATAAATGACGTGGGGACACTGTGGAAAATATGGTTTTGGTCTTGGTTGCAATCACCAACACACCATTTTTGGGTCGTCCCATCAATAATGCCTCTGCTATCAATAGCTAATCCTTGGAGCTTGGAGAACATAAGCTATTCATTTTCATCTTGGACGAATTTGGTAGAATATATTCTCCTTAGACTTGGCACCCAAGCTGAGGGAAGTCCATGTTATGTGATGCATCCTCAGACTTTTGGAAGTCAACGAGAGTAAATAGATATCTTATTCCACGCAATTTTTGGGAGATAGTAAGGCTAGATATTTGTCATGTTAATTAATGGTCAATAAATAGTCATTATGCAATTGATGGCACAATCTATTAGTGGTCGTAGCTTGTGGAATATAAATTTTCATACATGATTGTTTTAAGATGGCTGCAAGGATGAGAATCATTACATCTGATTATGCAACACATTGTGTCTAAAAATGTTTGCACTGTGGAGAAGTTAAATTGGAATAGGGGCAATCTTGTTTTTTGCAACCACAAATATGACATTATTTTATACCAAGATCTTACTAAGCTAATTTTTTCTCTTTCAAGATTATTTTACTACTAGTGTTCAATGTTCTAAAATGTGTTGTTATCAAAATTTGACTTTTGAAGCCAATGGTATTTTTGTTTTAAAATTACATCTATAGTTTGTTTTTTTGGACATTTAATGTAGTTATAGTTTATAAGCTTCAAATTCCATGAGCACTGATTATAATTTAGTTCACTTATCATATATTGGCAATTTGAAATTGCATCGTGATGCATGCCAATCATATAAATAGTCAAATTTTCATTTTAGGATCCTATAATGAATTGTGGAACAAAATTTTGTATTTTCATATTGAACTATAGTGTTCAGTGTGTCTGTTTCCATAATGCAATTTGCAATTGACAATAACTGAAGGGGTTGGTCAAATTTGAAGTTTGTTGCTACCTTCTATTGTTGGTCATAGAGTCTGTTTGATTTTCTGTTTTCAATTTTTTGTGCAAAATTTCAATTTATTTGCATGCAATTGTTGGGTTCATAAGTCATTTTTTTATTAACCCTGTTAGTTCCCAAATCATGTTACCATAAATGGAATCACAGGATATTTTTCCAAGAGATGGTTAAGAAACGGAAGGAGTATTTAAAAACATCTATAATATTTTTTTAGAAGTACAATAGTACACAATAACATTGATTACTATCATGGGAAAGGAATGTTTGGATGTAAGTCTGGTTGCATTGTAGGAGGAAAGCTTTACTTTAGAGTAGCCTTGCTCTGAGTTGTTGATTGGATTGTTTAGACTATATAGAAAAATAATTATTTTTTACTTTGTGTTTAGATTATACATGAAAATTAAAAATTCTAACATTTAATAAAATCACAAATCTCACGTTATTTTATACCAATTTTTGTTCTTTCAAGATTATTTTCCTAGCATTGACTATTGAGTAGTCTATGGATGGAGGAGAATCGATATTAAAACTTGAAGGTTTGAGTGCTAGGTGGGGAAGTTGTTGTTGTAGATTGTGGAGACTTGAAGAGTTTCCATTGTATAATGCAAAGTTGTCATGACTTTCTTGTAAATTTAAATCATGAACACTCAACAAATTGTTAGGATTGTTACCATGTCTTTTGAGAGGATGGATTAGAGCACTGACCATTGAGTGGATTTAAGATTGCAAATGGGAGGCTAGATGATCAAAATGGTAGTTAGAGACACCATTTCCTATCAAAGTTAAAATCCCCAAATATTTGTACTACATGGAGTAAGGATAGAGCTAAACATTAATGATTATAACTATAGGTAGAATCAATTCTCAATCGATTGGAAACTATGTTTGATCATATTTTCTAGACTTGAAAATAACATATTCAACAATATCATAGGATCATATCAACATACATAAAAATTTCCAAGGAGCATGGCATGAAGTTGTGAACTAAGATGCACAAAGTTCAATTTGTCCATTATTAAGAGTCAAATCCAAAATCATGTTTCAAAATATGGTAATACACAACAAATATAATAGCTTGGGAATAAGTGGCAAAGAAGTCCCTCATGCTTTTGTGCAGTGTTTTTCCAATTGCATGAATTTATTTTTTTGGATATACTGCATATTGGGCCTCTTAACCTTGCTAAGTAGTCCTTTTGAGGTTGCGTCTAGGTTTCCCATGTTAATGATAATAAGGTAGATGTCTAGTATGCGAAACTAGTCATGATTTTGGTTTGTCTCATCAATCATAGTTGATTTTTTCTAGAAGTGATTGGGTAAATCATATGTGAAAAACCAAACTTAATATTTTCAAGGTTTGTTTTTAATTTGTTCCCTAAGTATTAAAAATATATACAAACATTGATAAATTCCAAAGTAGTATTGGAAAATGAGATGAAACCAAACTACCATTTTGGTGACAGACATAGTGGTTGGGTTGAAGTGTGGGAACTGTGGGATAACAAAAGGATTTGTTCTTCCCTAGAGGACCCTCTTCAAAATATTTGGGACAATAATCGAGATAAGAAAATTAAATAATAAAGAAACCTTCGGAATATAGATACACTTCATAGTAATTTCTTTTCCAATTTGAATAGATCCACTTGTAAAATTCTAATATAGGTGTTGTGAATCAGACTTCAGTGCATGTGATTCACAGAAAGGGTTTGTGACCTCTTGCTCAGAGAACTCTACCATTGTGACATTTATAGCTTGGGCTCATAAGGAAACATGCACATTTAAAGTCCATGCTAATAGAGGGAATTTGTTTGCAACATGTTTTGTGGCTTTTTCTTGACCCATTAATGAATGACACCTATTATTAATAACTCTTTGGTAATTTTAAATATTGTAAACTTGATCACAAATTATAGTCTTTGAAGTGGAGGGGTTTATTTGGGACCTAAACCTTGAAAGAAATAGTTTCCGAGGATGAAAACACACGTTTTCCCATCACTCCTTTTTCTAGGCACAACACCAAAATTAGAATAGTGTCCTTGCATATGTTAGACAATAGATAATGGTCATCAAGTTGGTTTTGTGCAAACAAATTTATTGTTGCTCTACTTTTTGCTTTTTATTTACTATAAAATCAAGAAATTTCACCCAAAATATTAAGGTTTTCCCTATGATAGACTTGAAAATAATTTGAAAGCTTGCTTTGATTTCAAAGCCCTCTCAAATTAAGGTCCCCTAACATTCCCATTGTTACCAATTTTTATGTCAAATACTTTTTGTTCAACTATTTTGTTGAACACTTGTCATGCAACCTCAGGTCCAAAGGAAATATTTTGCTTTTGGCCTAAGTGATCTTGATTGAAACGTGTTAACTACCGATCTATCTATGAGTACATCCAAGAATATTACTTTACCATACCCCTAATAACACATATAAGCCATTATTTTTTGTGCTTGGACTATCATGTTAGTCCCTAAAGAGCAGTTTGGGTTCTTCCATTGCTAATAGAAACAATCATAGAGCTATTTCCATGTGAGCCATGTTAACATATTTTCAAGTTTCTTTGTGTATGTCAATTCCTTTGAGCAAACTCAAACCAACAATAACCTAGGTGCCTCTGTTTGCACTACCTTTAATCTTTGACACTTTGTGATTGCCATTTCAAGGCATTCCTTCATTGTGTGAGGCAAGGGATGTGTTAACTAGTTAGTGAATAGTAAACACCCCAATATTTGTGGTGTTCTCGGCCTTAATAGCTTTAGTAGAAGGCTTATAAATTGACCTTTGCCTAGAGGAATAACCATAAAGCTCTAGGAAATTTTTGCAGTCACTCCCAAAGTTCCCTCTATGGCTCGAGCTCATAAGGAAACATGCTCATTTAAATTCCATGATAATAGAGTTCATTTATTTGCAATAAGTTCTATAGTTTTATCTTCACCTCTTAATTGATGACATTTATGATTAATAACTCTTTAGTAAAGTTTAATATATTGTAAACTTGATTACATTAAATTATAGTATTGGAGTGTTAATACTCTAATATTATGCACTTGGATAACTCATTATATTAAAAGGTACCCCTTCAATGGTATTTTAGGGATGTCTTTGAGAAAGTGGCATTCATGGGAAACCTACCATAGTCGAAAAGATGTGTCCTTGACCCACATGTGTTTGTATGTGTATGTGTGTGTTGAAGGGGCCTCCAATATGAGGATGAGTTGCATTACCCTTCAGATGCATTATCCAGACACTTATAAATATGCACATTTAGATTGGGTTACTTTTTACATGGACACATTTAGTTTTATCTGTAAATAATTTTATTTTCCCCAATTTTTCACAACTTCATTGTGCTTTTAACAATTTTAATTATAGAATATGACAAATTTGTATGGTTAAATTTTATTTCACACACGCATTTGTCATTTCCTCTAAAGGACCCAAATTTCTTGGATAATGATACATAGGATTGAATTGGAAATTTAAATGGAAAACAAAATATGGCATCATTTGGACATAGCTAACATAAGTTTCTCCGAGACATGTTTGGATTTGCAAAGAAAAAGAAGAAAGTGCTAAAAATGTTATGTGTTATGTTATTTGTTATAACTTATTTTCATTTCAAACATTTGTACAAACTTTGTCAGCTGATAGGTACCCCAATAAGAAATTGAGCACAACAACATTAACACTTGCAGATTCAACAAGTACGATTAGAAAAGTTTGCATGAGTCCTTCATATTATCACTTTGTAATTTTTTTGATGCATGCGAAATAACCATTTAGGTTGACCCTAAGTACCACCAATAGAACTACTAAATTTACACCATATGAAAATACTTGGATTCTTTTGATGGAAAAATAATTGCCTCTTTTATTATTCGAAGCATCCATTGTATCTATATACTTTTCATAAACATAAAAATTTTAAAAATAGGAGTGAAAAAACATCTTGCACAAAGAAATAATTAGATCATACTAGCAAGCCAAGAACCTTCAAATTATTAATGGCACCATTGCGCAAAGGTGCAGATAATGGGCATTTAACACATGCCTCAATCTTGATAGAATATAAAATTTTGAATGATTGGTTTCATGTAAATGTACTCCACAACATGCTATATTGTGATATGTGCACACATATTTTCTCAAGCTCCACACATAAGAAGGTTTGAGAACTAAGGAAAAATATTTATGATGTTACTTGTTTACAAATTTGAGAAAGCCTCAAGGTTTACAATCAAAATCTAGAAATTTTGTTTCCTAGTGGAATGTGAGACATTCTTGGATTTGTATAATGCTTCAATGCTTGTTTAGGATCTAGGTAAGTGTGAATGAATAAAATCTTTCTATCATTGTTCTATATTGGATTCCCATTCTATCTAAGTAATTAAAGACAAGTTAAAACCTAATTAGACTAAGGGACAATATATTCCATTGCCAAACTTTAACCTTACAGGGAAGAGCACTACACTTATTTGATACTTCCACACATTTTGAGGGCATGCCAATAGAAATGTTATTGTTGTTGGATACACTAGCATTGGTTAGTTTTATAAAAGTTCTCTTTGTCAAATATGTTGTTTTCATGAAGTAATATTTCCAACCAAGAGGATAAAGACTAGGCATGTCTAGGACATAGTGGTAATATTTCTTGCATGTATTTGCGATTTATTAGTATTCCACCACTAATAAATTCATTACGTGGTTATCTATTTAGTAGTATATTACAACAGTTACTTGTTAAAGGAAAACAATTATAGTTTGTTTCAACGTCATAAACTGGAAGGAAGTCTAGCTTTGAATTATAAAATGAAATACATTCTGAAAAAATATGTTTTTTGATCAAATATAGGCTCGTTGCCTGATCATTAAAAAAAATAGTCATAACAATAAACAATGATTTTGGACACGATGAATTACAGAACTCTCCATCTCAAAAACAAGTTAGCATATTATGTTTTTTCTGCATCAGAGAAAAATGACTGAGTAACCTTAAGTTTGATTTGAATATTTATAGAATCATTTTAGAGATTCTAAATGGAAATTGCGTGTGCTAATATTTCTCAATTAATTACAGGGAAAAAAAGGGGCATACATAATTTTTTGGCTTATGGGAATTGGATTCCTTTTCCCTTGGAATAGTATGTTGATAATTGAAGATTACTATATTGAAGCTATATTCCCGGTTAGTATCACAATTTACAAAGTCTTGTCTTAGTATTTTTTAGTTTCTTGTTGTAATCTTGTGTCAGCAAAACTTCGATCCACCCATTAGATTTTTACTAACTAGTTTTATTGATGAAGTGTCGCTGCTTCTTAGAGATAACTAGAGGAAACGATACAACTACAAAAGTGGAGCATGATACATTCTTAGTAGAAATTGCTAGCTCTATTTTGTTTATTTGTGACATTTTATTTGCTTTGTTTATACAGGTCATCTGGCCACATAGTGGCCACTATTTCCCAACTAAAGAAATCTTGTTTGAGTTTCTTGTTTTTATGGGGAAAAATGACATTAACAGTATTGCTGATGTTGAGGTATATATAGTATAAATCCTTTATAGTCTACTTTAGTTTATATTCCAGTGTTCATCGACTTTCATGTGTTATACTCTTCATTGTAATTTTTTTTGTTTTCTTTTTGCAAAAAATGGACTCAATATTGATGGTAAGAAGCAAGGATTGAAGAAAGAGGGGAACAATAACACTAGAGTGACAAAGAGAGAGAATTGTGTTGGTCTAGTGGTACCCGTAGAGCCAATATCCTGCATAAGACACACACATAAAGATTGATGGTCAAATTTTCAGAGTTGGTGAATTTGTTTGCAATTCCTTGGCAAGATAATGATAATGTTTTGAAGTGATGAGCAATATTTTATCTGTAAATTGTACTCCAACAACCATTAAGTTGGAAACTCATATTGTAATACTTGACATTTTATATAATATAATTTATTGGTTGGAATTATTTATAGCTGTACTTGATATTACTTGGTATTGTAATTAACATATGTAATTTTTCATTTTCATATTAGATGAACATGTAAGTTGTATGACAATTTTTTTTTTTTAAATTTAGTTGCAAAATCATACTAATTAATTTATGTTGACTAATAATGAACACATAATATCAATCTAAAACTATTAAAATAGTAGTTTATATTAATTAATGATGAACACAAATAAAATTAATATACTACTAAATTAGTCATTTATAATGATTTATAATGAACGTAAATGAAATGAACATAAACTACTAAATTAGTCGGTTATATAATGAATAAATGACTACTGCAAATAATAAATTTGTGACCACAAATGACGACTCAATTTTGCATATATACGACTATTAGTAGCTAATTTACAGTATCTTATAACACGACTAAAATTTAGTCATATTTCGTCGGTCATTAATGGTTTCAAAAAATGACTAAAATTTGCATATATATGACTATTAGTAGGTAATTTACAGTATCTTATAACACGACCAACATTTTGGTCATATTTATTTGGTCATTAATTGGTTTTCTCAGGTGATCATATAGTAATATTTTTGTTGTATATTTGGTCATTAATTGTGACAATTAACGACCAAATGAAAGGTTAAATCAATGACTAAATTAATTATCAAATCAATGACTGAATTAATGACTAAATCAGTGACTAAATTAATGACCAAATATACAACTAGACAACAAAATTGAGATAACCAATTAATGACTAAGCTAAAAATGATCAAAAGTTGGTCGCATTATAAGATACTGTAAATTAGCTACTATTGGTCACCGACCGAAAAATAGTCGTTTATATGAAAATTTTAGTCATTTTTTTAGTAACTAATTAGCCATTTTGTACTAGTGGTATGAAATCTAGCTTCACGAAGAATTAATACCAGATCTCACCCGGACCAAAATCCTCCTACCATAGTTGATGACCCAGAAAATATTTTGTGGCAAAATTCTAAAACTAGAAATTTAACTACCAATAGGAGTATCCATAAAGCAAGCTCTATACCTGAACATATTACATCCTTGCAAGATCCCCATTTTGACTTGCGCCATACAAAAAACCTTTTTAGAACCAAGTCACAAGCTAGCATTGACCATACCGATCTTGAGCCCATAGACTTGCGACAAAGTTCTAGCAGAGAAGCCTCTCCCACTACACCACCTGATTTCCAGCTTCTCCATCACTTCTGCTCTTTTCACCCCAAATCTGCTCAGAATCAGTTTTTCAGTCCAAATACTTCTAACACACCCACCCACACCACCACTGTGCAAATCACTTCATCTCATATCACAAATCCTCTGCTTGTAAACTTACCATAAACACCCATCATGGTAGCATGGTATCCACCCTTAGTGTTACCATAGCCTTTGGTACCTTTGCCAAATGATTACCAATCCAGAATCCCACACTTCATCGGGGCTGAATCCACCACTTCCCAACAACATGTATATTGAATGAATGATGCCTTCGATTACATGGAACTAGATGAGTAAACCATGAAGATGAGGATGTTTTCCCAAATCCTAGGAGGAGAAGCCAAAAAATGGTTTAAAAACTTGACTCCTAATAGTATACATGATCTTCCGTCACTTTATCAAACTTTCATAAACAGATGGGAAATCAAGAAAAATCCGCTTCAAATTATTTCTGAATATAACAATCTCAAAAGGAACATAGGGGAAAGTGTTCAAGACTATTGCAATAGGTTCAATAGTGTCTATATCGCCCTCTCGCCTCACATGAAACCTCCACTTGGCCTAGCACTAAATTTCCAGAAGGTTTCGATCCAGAGATGGCATATCAATTAAGAGAAAGAGACCCCACAAATTTAGAAGAAATGCAAAGGGGAGCTATTAGTGCTGAAGCCAACCTCACTGAAAAGAGGGCTAGGATGAGAACGGAAAAGAAGGTCACTTACCAAGATGAGACCATGCCTTCCACTTCCTCTTCAGATTCCAAAATAGATAACCTGGTTAGGACCATGGAGAGAATGATGGAAATGATAAATCTAAGTGAGAGAACACCTCCTAGGGACAACCAGCCAAATCCCCAAAATAGAAACCAAAATCAGAACTTTAGAAGATACCCACTCCAAATGAAACCAAGAGAAAATGATCAACAAATCAAACTACCTTTCCAAGATAACTATGTTGATGAAGGGGAAAGAGATACTGAACAACCCAATGAAAATCATCTAAAATTAATAGGCTCTGATAATGAGGGTGAGGTTTTTCTCATAGAAGAAGAACAAGGTTTTTTCTCCTCAAACCAATATGAAACAAATTTTGAAGATTATGAAGATCACGAAATAGGATTACAAAATTCAATAATGGAAGTCCATAGGCAATATGATCTTAGGAGTAAGAGAAACCAAGACAACTCTAGGAAAAGAAACTCAGACACTATTGTTAAGAAAGCTCACGAAACCATTCTTAAAAGAACAATAGATAGTAACAATATCATGGCAAAGAAGACTGATCAGAACAAAGATAAAACTAGCCAAACAAACATTGACCCAAGCTGTCATAGTATTTCTACCAAGATCCCTGAAAAAACTATGGTGAACAAAGCCCCAAATCAGAATCAACAAGATAAACTAATAGAAAAGGTGATGGCTGAGAAAACTGATGCAAATGTATCTAAAATACAAGTACCTTTCAGTTTTGAAGGGGAAATTCCAAAAATTAAGATCACCATGCCTCTCACTGAACTGATTGCCCAAAGATCGTACAAATATAAACTTTTGAAAGTACTAAACATAGGAAATGATGTAGACACTTTATACTTGGATGATGACACTCCGAGTTATTGTTTGGACCAAAAATAGAAGGAAAGTATCAATATGGAACCATTTTACATTAGCCTGAATGTACACGACCAAATCTTACATAATGCCATGCTGGATTCTGGTGCCTCTCACAATCTCATGCCAAAGGTAGTAATGGAAAGACTAGGCCTAGAAATAACTAAACCTTACAAATATTTGTACTCATTTGACTCAAGTAGAGTCAAATTTTCAGGCCTAATCAAATATCTTTGTGTCAATCTGGCACAAGTACCAGCTAAACACTTAGTCATGGATATAGTAGTGGCAGACATTCCCCCCAAGTATGGAGTGCTTTTATCTGGGTCTTGGGGAGCCAATCTTCAAGGAAATATTCAGTTGGACATGTCTTATGCTACCATCCGTATTTTTAATCAGACAAGAAGATTATACCGAGAATCACACATGAAGTATATGGTTAGTAGTCAAGAAATGCCAGAAAACATACCTTTTTATTCTGTACATTCAAACCTTGACTCCTTCATTTTACATACCGAAGGAGATACTGATGAACAATCTAATGAAGTTGAAACTAATTTGGATACATTACAACAATCAAATCAGCTTCTCTATGATGAGCTTGACACTCAGAATTATCATGACCCAGAACATTTGCATCCTGATGAAACAAAACTTGATCTTAAAAAACTGTAAAATAAAACTTCAAAAAAAGAAAACAGTTCAAAATCTTAAGCAAGTTGCTCAAACCAAGGAAAAATCTCAAAAGTGAAAACACCCCTTTTTTCCAATACAGAAGCACTAAAAAACCTGCATGGGACAAAAATATTTGGAAATTAGGGTCAAGAAAGCCTCATGTTTTTACCTTACCTAAGAACCTCTTCATCCAAAGACTCTACTCCTACAAAAGAAAATTTAACTATTGCAAGAACTTCTATAGATCCTAAAAAGGGGTTTGGTAAATTTAATATTGGGGGATTTGATGAAAACAGTCTTGAGATACCCGAGCTGATTGAATTGTCTAAAATCTTGTCATTACACAAAAAACTAAGAAGTGCAAGACTATGCAAAATTTTTCAGAACACTAGTATAGGTCGAGAAACCAGTTTCAAACAACATGGCACCACCATCTTTCCAAGAAACCACTCTTTCAGAAGGGAACAAAAAAACTTTGATCATGCATTATCACTTAAAAATAAAACAATTGGGCACAAGATGTGTTTAGATTTTATAAACCTAGATAAACTCTCCCTAAAAAACACTCATGTCCTTCCAAAAGCAGATCTTATCACACAAAAGATAGGGGTTGCCAACCATGTGTCCTTGCATGATAATATTTCAGGTTACCATGAGATGATAACACTTCAAAACAATCAGCTCAAAGATTTTTTCAAGTTCAAACGAACTTTTTCCAATCTAAAAGACACCGGAGACACCTTCCAGAAAACTATGTTTCCATTTCTAAATTTATTTAGTATGGTATACCTTGATGATATCATCATTTGCTTTAAATATGACAAACAATACCTATTCTACCCAAAGAAGATGTATAACAGAAGCAGGAATGGAGATCAAAAGTATAAGGAAAAACATCAAGCAAAACATGAGTTTTTTAAAGATCCTTGGAAGATCCTTATGCTATGTTTGCAAGTGAGAATAACCCTGAGTTTTATTTTCAAGAACTGAATAGACCAAGAGTATCAGGAGATCTTTTTGAAGATAGGATGCTCAAGTACCACTGCTACAAAAATTACTAGTTTTAAAGTTTTTCACTCATTGTACATATCACTGTTTGAAGAAAAAGTCAAAAAATAGAAAATACAAAAACAACATGAAAAACAGAAAAAGAGGGCAGATTCTAAAGAAATGGTATAGCCCCATACACAAAAAATAATCATACTAAAAGTGCGCAAGTCTAAAGGCCACTACTAGTGCCAAAAACATGTCTTGTTCAGTTATCTAGCCTAATCATAGCTGAGCATGTTTTAAATTGATTGATAATAAGTTAGTGAAAAGAATGATAGTCAAATTATGAAAGATTGACTTGTCAAAGAAAGTAGATTAGGAAAGAAAGATACTAGTTCCACACACTCAAAACAGAACGAAAGATGAAAATAGGGATGAAAAGAAAACTATGTATCCTACCCCTGATTTTTCTAAATCTCATTTTGTACAAAAATAAAATTTGTGTGCAGCTTGTTTTTATGCCACAAACACATGACAAATCAGACTGTCTAATCCTGATTTTTCCATGTTTTCAATTTCATGTTTTTAGTCTAGTGAATGAAATCCTATCAAACAACTTAATTTTGAAAGTTGAATAGTATAGGTAGAGAATCAAAGGAGTTCATCAGCTTAATCTGAACTCTCGGACGATATATGTGTAGAAGTAGATAGTTTGTTTTATCTTTCAAAAATATGATGTCAATGGGTCTGCCAGTTCAAGTGCACCCAAGGAAGAAAAAATGTTAGGCAAAGTAGGTTGGGTAGGTAAATATGAAGTTGATCTGATCATGCTTTTAGGTTTTTAAATCACCATTTCAGGAAAGCAATGATGAAAAAGAGAAAATTCTACCAATAGATGAGGCACTGGTCTTCAGAAGCCAGAAATATGCAATTTTGGACACCTCCTGAAAAGGAGCTACCCTCCCCAAATGGAGCCACTATTGGTCATCAGTAATTTTCACTTGTTTAGATGACTATATGCTTTGTCCAGGTTTTCTAGAAACTGAATTCAAACAATCATTGTGCCTTCTAGAAGTCCCCTCAAAGAAATTTTTTCACTCTCCCTCCTCTCTTGTCTGCTATGATTGGATTGGTCATCCTGTCAAAACCCCATCCTGGACTAGTAAGCCTTACTATATCCATGATGGTTACCTTTGTCTATAGCATTTTACCTCAAATGACTAAGCCCTCCTATTTCACAAAATTTCTCTGGCCAAGTTAAGCCAAGTTTTCCCTCTTACTCTCTAGTTGCCCAAGTCACTCTTGATATCCAAAGTCTGTCTAGAAAGCCCTTCAAAGTAATGTAAAGGTGTCTAGGTTTATAGGTGATGGTGCATAAGTAGGATATCTAAAAACCCTGTGTCTTGTTCAAAACTATGTTTTAAACCCTCAGTCAAAAGCCTTGTTCTAAAGACCTTGCAAATAATTCAGTTAGGTTTTCATAGGTCAGGCACCATCACTTTTCCCCATGCACTATCTTGTCACAAAAAATCAAAGGTAAATTCAAAAGGACACAAATATGAGGTTGTCATTTTTCTTAAAAGCACTCAAGAAGCCTCCAAGGTTACCCTCCTATTCCAACAGTGAAATCTGCCAAGAATAGACTATCATATCAAATGCATCTTTGCAGGGATGTATTGATGTTTAGCCTAAAGAAAAGCAGAGCCAAAGAGAGACACCAAATAAAATTTCAGTCAAGTCATTGGCATTTGAATAAAAGGTACAGTGAGCTGGTGGTCATAGAGAAAAATCAAGAGTTTCTCTACATAAATAATTCAGGGATACCTAAAAGATTTCAAAAGGTCAACTACAGTGATTGAGAGACAAAAAAACTAAAATCTACTACAAAGGTCCTGATGTCATAATAAGAGGTAAATTCCTGCTCATGCAAACTTCTGTGGAAAATCTCAAAAAGTTAGTAATATATGAAAAGCATGGCGCTTTTTGGAAAAAATATCATTAGGACAGTTTTGGGCCTCAAGATAAAGGCTATCAGGTGCGCCATTAGATGAAAGAAGAGATTAAGACCACTATAATGAAGACAATCACACTAAAGAAGAAAAGCAACAGGTATTATTTGTTTGCAAATACAAATATCTGATTTTTGACCCACAGTGGAAAGGTTTTTGGAGGCAGTTTCAGAAATTTGGATAAAATGCAAATAGGCATGATGAGGTAAAATACAACACCTCCTTCATTAATAACAGAGGGTGTAAAAGTTTCGCTGAGTTATCTTCTAAAGATAAGTGAAAGAGTACAAAACTCCACTAAATCAAATATGTAATTTTGAAATCCAAAAGGTGAGAAAATCTGTTTTTTTTAAAGGCTCTAGGTGCCATTTGCGCTAAAGGAGTAACAATCAAAGTTTGTTAGTTAAACTGTCACACAAAAAGAAAATCACAGACTTGTTTCAAGGAATATGGAGGCAAAGTAGCTTTTAAATTCACCTTGCAATGACAAACAAATGCCATCACAAACCAATTAATTGATCAGACCATAAATCAGTGGTTTAGAAACAAAAAAGAAGACTGGCTCCGAAAAGGATTTTTGCATTGAGAAGACGGTAAAAAGAAAACAATGGAAAGGTGAAGTTAAAACTTTAGAGAAGTGGGTTTTTTGTTCTTAATCATTTCAAAAAGGAATATAAATGACTTCAGAAGTCTTCCCCTCCCCTTCATTTTCAACTTCGGCAAAGCACAGTGCAGAGAACTCAGCTTCAACAAGCACCTGTGACTATAATTTCACAGACGCTACGCGCCTTTAGATAGGAGTTGCGCACCTGTAGGTATTCCCAATGTATTCTATTACTGGACACTGCGTGCTTGAAGAACGGTGCTGCGCATTCTTCTCCGCGCCCGGCGTGGAGGAACTGCCACCCGACAGCGCCCAAGTCCACGTGCAGAGGCCGCTTGAGCTTGAAGGCACTGCGTGCCTACCACTGTTTTCATCACACACTCCGTGTGCAGAGACCGCCAGGGCTGACGGCACTGCACACCCACCACTGTGCCTGCCACAACACAGTCTCGTGCAAATAGTGCCCGGGCCGACGCTGCGCAGCTGAAGGAAAAGCGCAGCACCACCCAGAAAGCTACAAAAAAGGCCCAGATTGGAAAAATTTTGCCCCAAAGCTGCTTTTTTCCATGATAAAATGTTTCAAGAGGTATTATCCATAAATTTTCATCCCCTCCTCATGTTTTTAAGTTGTAAAATCACCAATTAGGGCTAAGGTTGGTGTCAAAGAAAGCTTGAGGGAACAATTTGAATATAAATGCAACCTATTTCTTTGTTAATCATATAAGCCTGTTTAGAGGTCCAAAATCTCCTAAAAACCTCTCTCCTTATCACTTCATCAGAAAAAGAGCCTTTTGTTTAAAAAATTGAAGGAAAGGGTAAAGTAATCACTATGTCTCAAGAGGAAAGTGATGAGCCTCAAATACCAAGAAGACAGTCTATGAAAGGAGGGAAGCCCAATAGGTATGAGCCTACAGACACCAAAGAGCTGATAGCCTCCCCTTCTGTCTTATCTGATTTCCAAGAATTAGGGTGTTTTGATTTTTGCAACAAGGTACAAGAAGTCAAGAGCCATCCTTAGTTAACAGATTTATTTTCCCTAAGGCTTCACAAGCATAAATTTCATCTAGCAGGGGTAAGGTTTGAGTTGACCCCTAAAGCTATCTCTAAATCCACGAGGATGCCTTGCATAGGAGAGAGATGGTTTAAACAAAAACATCTTGACTTGGTCCATTATCATCCTTTTCTAAAGCTTAGTTTTCAAGCTGCATGTAAAGCCATTTTTCCTTTTTCACATCTACTGGACAGATATGCCCTCCTCATGGAGATTGTCATGAAGTACTTTACGGGTGAGGGTAGGTTCTACCGAATCTACTCCTATCATATTAGACTCCTCATGCACTTCACCAGGACAAAGCTGATGAACATTCCTTATTTCCTCTGCAAAAGAATTGAAAAAATGTCCACCATCATGAAAAAGAAGCTTGCAGCCTAGCAGATGTCAAGCCTGTTTCATCACTCTCTTGTCAAAATCATTGTAACTCACCAACTGGAGAAACAAGGCATTCCTTGGGAAGCCTTTATTACCCATGAGGAATTCACCACTTCATCATTCATCCCACTACAAAATGTGCCATCCTCCTCTAAAAATATTCCTCATACCCCTTCATCGCCCTCCACTGACCATGATTCACCTTCCTCCCATGAATCACTCTCCCAAGCAAACATTCTTCAAACACCTTCTCCTAAGAAAAGTGATCATGGAGAAAAAATAAGTGATCATGAAGAAAACAGAAGTGATCATGAAGAAAGCAGTAGTGGTCCTAAAGAAAGTAATGCTGGCCCTAAAGGAAGCATTGTTGATCATGAAGAAAAAAATACTGATCATAGGGAAGGGAATAAAGAGGAAACTGATGAGGATAAGGGAGAAGTTGAAGAAGATGAGGATAAGGGAGAAACTGAAGAATGAGAGGGAAATGGACAGGAGGAAAGCAGCAAAAAGGAAGACATCCAAGAACAAGACAGTAAAAGAAACAACAAAGAGGAAGATAGCCAAAGGGAAGACAATAAAAACAGCAGCACAAGTAAACAGACAATCCAAGAAGAAAACAATGATTCAAGTAGTGATACCAATGGTGAGAATGGAGGACAAGATGCTAGGACTCATAGTGAAGAAAAGGACACTAATAGCCTCACAGAAGATAGTGCCAAACATGAGGAAAATAGTCGTAACAATGACCAGATTAATGAAGATAGCCCAAAGACAGTTTTCAGAGTGGTTTTAAACAAACAAGGAAGTGATGGAAAGGATACAAGGGATGTTGACAGTCAAAGCAGCAGCAAAAAAGGTAAAGAAATGGACGGTCCTGAAAATGAAAATGTGTCAGACCTAGGCGCCTCCCACCATGCAGAAATAGAGCACAACCCTTTTGAAGCTCCTCCTGGTGACGAGAGCATAAAAGAGGTTGAAATTGATAGTCAAAGGGTCTGCCAACAGCAAAATAACAAGGAGATACACACAGAAAATATTCTTTAAGCGAAGGACAACCCTAGGGTTGTAAATGATAAAATTGTGCAAGCCTAGTTTGTAACACCTCTCATCATCCCTTATCAAATAGGTAGGAGGCATGTGTTTGCTGCCTCCAAAAGGCAAGGGGCCATGCACTCCTCCTCAAAACCAGTAAAAGAAAAAATCACCAAAACTTTGAAAGACAAGATCACTCAAACAGTGAAAAGAAAAGTCACCAAATCATTGAGGAGCAAGGGTAAACTGCCAAAGAAAGACAAGGGTAAGAAGCCCATGAAGGATAAAGGCAAGAAGACAATGAAAGAATATGAAAGAATTCATGAAGAAGAGAGGGAATTTGAGCTCATTCACTTGAGCAGTGATGAGGAAAATGAAACAAGGATACTTAATTCTCTCCTACAGGACCGAAGTGCACGAATCAGAGATTTAGAGGTTGAGTTGGAAAGATAAAAATATCTCATTCATTTCCTATAAACACAAAATAAGAAAATGAGTGGCCAACTTGCCATTTATGAAGCCCAGGCACTCAAATAGAAAAGAGAAGCTCAGAAATCACAAGTACAACTAGAGGAATACATGGGTGCCTATGAAGAAGACAATGAGGAAGAGGGGCAAGCTAGGAAGAGGCCTAAGACTATGGGTCTTAGAAAAGCTTTGGAAAAATAGAGAGAGGAAGAATCAACCTAAGCACAACAATTTCCTCTCACTTAGCTCCTCGCCTTGGAAATTGAGCATGACAAAAAATCATGGCTTGAAAGGGAAAATCTACATTTGGAGGCTATGTTAGATAAGACAAACACAGATCTAGGCTTACAGAGAAGGATGATTGAACATTACAAAAAGAGAAATCATTTTGCTAGGAAGAAGCTCAAAACTGCCCAAAGGAGGGGCTCGACGCCAATTGATGGAAATGACCAAGCTAGGCTTGGAATTTTGGCTCAAGCTTCACTGCAGGTCTCTAAGGACCCTTAAGGGACTCACTCACTAATTTTGAGCAAAATTGGACACTTTTTGGTTTTTTGTAAATTTTTAAGCCTAGGAGGGCAACACCCTGGATGCTGCGCTTTTTCTCAGAGCATCTTCAGTAGGAAGGTTTTAATTTTTTGGATTCCTTGGCACTAGGGGAGCATGCTCACAAAATTTTAGCTCATTTGGAGCTGTTTTGGTCCCTCAAAAGGTCAAAAAATAGCCATTTTTTTACCTTTCAGCCACTGTTTCTGAGCAGGTGCTACGCCCCTAGGAATCTTCAACTTTTCTTATTTTTGGGAAACTTCCAGAGATTTGACCAAACAAACTCAAGTACATTTGGAAAGTAGACATCCATAGCTTTCCAACGGGCCATCACGAAGCCTTTTTCGACATCGGGAAGGCCTCCAAAACCTTGATGCAAAAAGGCCTTTTTTTGGGTGTTGCACGCCTGGAAAATTTGCAAAATCAGAGACAAATTTTTGCATTCCTGTGTGAGGACAAATAAAATGTGTGTTAGGAAAGTTATATCATGTATGTCAGAACCTAAAAGTGATTTTTGTTTCTATTTTGGTCCGAAAAGGATATTTTGAAGAGATATTTTGTGCCTTGGACCTTGTAAGGCCTCAAGGACAGTTTTAGATATTTTTCTTTTCCCAATGGCCTTCTAGTTGCTCTGCTGAGCTCTTTCTCCTCTTGGCTTATATAAAACATGAGGATTCATTGTAAAAAACAGGAGAACTTGACATGTTGAGAGCAATACATAGTTTTATGAGGTTGGAGAAAATATTGATTTTATGAAGTGGATGAATGTCTTGCCTGGCTTGATGGTGGAGGAGCATTGTGTGAAAGATTCCATAGCTTGGTGAATGGTGATGTTTCCCTGATTTGTTTATGTCTTCTCATTTTCATTAATGTTTCATGCTTCTTGTTTGTTGTAAAGTATAGGTTGAGATATGCTCATGGAAGCACCTCAAACCTCCTATTTATTATAGCTTTGATATTTTCTTCTTCTTGGTCATTATAAGGAATTCTTAACTGCTCCTTAGGTCTACCAGGAATTTGTTATTTGTTTCATTAATGGTCAGTATGTTAGCTATCAAATATGATTCAAGGTATGCCTTGCTTGTTTGAATATCTCAAAACTCTATTTCTGAAACCTTTCTATGAAATATTGATTGATTAGGTTAAGTTAAAGGGGTCTTGCTCGATCTTGCCCTTTTCCCATGCTTACCAACTTGTTTCAGAGTTCCTGATAGTTTGATATATGTTGTTTAGGAGTTCCCTCTTCATATATTAAGTTATTTGTTTATCTTATATGTTTTCCCAACAGCTGAAGGTGAATTTCTAAAGTTAGGAGTTCTTATGCTTCTATGTTTCACTTGAATGTTTATCTTTCATGTTTATCAGTTTGAGTATTGTTCATAGAGATTAATGGTTTGACCTACCTCTTGATTATTTTCTTTCAAACTATATGTGTTTAATATTTCTTCGTTTTTCACAAACTTAATGTTCATTTCACCTCATACCTCACCCAAAGGATCCATTGACCTTGCTAAATCGGCCCTGCAATACACCTTGTCCATCATTTAGACATCCTTGACTTTATCTGACCCCATAGCCCTGTTGATTTGATTAACTCTCTTTCCATTTGTCCTACTTGACCAGTTTTACCTCAAAACCAAAACAAACCAAAATATACTTAACAACTAGCCTAAAATCAAACATACAAAGAGAACAAGTTGACATCCTTCGCATAATAGAGAGTGCCTTCTCTGAGTCTACGAAGGCTAGGTCCTAGGACTCCAAAGATTGGTTGTATGTTACCCTGTCATTTCGTTTACCAATCTGCCAAATTACGGGACACTAACAGTAGTTATTGTAATCTCATTAATAAGAGACCCTACCCATTTTCCATTCATAGGCTTGAAACCTAAAGATATAAAAGCCTAATTTACCTCAAAATCACATTTACTTATATTCCAATAAACATGAATTTACTAAATCCTCCAAATTTCTCGACCATTATTGAAAAAAACATAAGTTTTAAACCAAATTAAAATCCCAAATATTTTCCATCTTTTAGCTCTATCCACAACCATAATTGTATAATTGATGTCTTAGTGAAACTCCAAAACTATTCCACCCTAATTCCTTAATGTCAACAATAGAAAATTAAATGTTGAAATTTCTATGGTAGGTGAGGATGTTCTTGAGTAATAGGGTGAACAACGTTGAATAAGGAAATCCTAGAGGATCTTGGTTAACTAGGATCTAAACATACGAATCCTTCATAGAGACTATGAATTATGTATTATTATGCATTGGTGTTCAAAGGCCAAATGGTAGCATTAAACTGAGCTTTGCAAAATTCCTATTGAGTTAATAGAGGCCATTCCTTTGGCTGGTGCTCGCCTCTGCATTTGCCACCATGCATGAAATAATGGTTCTACATGTAATATAAGAACAAATGAATGAGTAAAATTAGCACTGTCAATTCCAGTGTAATATAGTCACTAGAAGAAATAAACAAAGGTTATTGCAGTTTCGTTTCTCTCATTTAAGTTAGTAATTATACAATTACATAAACAATTAAAACTTACATTAGTCAATGCTAAATTAATAGTAGTTAATAAGAAAATCAAATTCTATAGTTTTATTTTGGCAAAAACCAATATATTGAGATGAATTGAGATTTGAAGGGATAAATTAATTGTTTTCTTAGGCACAAGGACTTGCATAAGTTTTGGTGGGTAGTCACTAGTAGTAAGTCTACACATTTAAAATTTTACTCCTACACAAGTTGCTCAAAAAAACATAAATTTTGGTTGGCACAAACTCCTGAGAAGTATATTAATTTACATCTTATTCATATCCATTCTTTTTGCAAATACTTTGTTAAATTATGGTGGAAAATAAATTATGGTAAACACTTTATTTGAATTAGTATGAGTTATTTTTAATGATTTTATTTTTGGATGGTTTTCCTTCAAAGAGGGGAATAAAAAATCACTACAAAATATCTAAAATTCATCCAAAATAAAATTTTTGTTTTCCAAAGTTAAATATTGTAAGTTTTATTTGTCAATGATAAAATTACATTGTTCAACAAGCAAATAAATTCCTAGATTCAAGGACTCAAAACTTAATTCTAATGCATTACTAATTTTGTTTTAAAATCTATGTCAATAATAGAAATAACAAATTAAACTAATAAATACTTAAATACCACATGAGGGACAAATTAACTAGTCATCGTCATGTTATGAAGTATTATGTGAACCATCAAATCCAATTTCAAAACCCTCATGGGTGAAACAAAAAAAAATATTTATAGTTAAACAATTTTTTTTTAAAATATTGTAATATATTTTTAGCTTCTTTAATTTTTTTTTCCATTTTGATTTTTTATGAATTAGAAAATATTTTTTTTGGTGAAATCATAGTAAATAATAGATTGAACCTCTTATACATATTTCAAAACTCAAACCTATGATTCAAATAAATTTCTCTAAATTTTGAACAAAATTCACACCAAAAAATATTCCAAAAAAACAAAACTCAAAACATTTCTACTATAATTTTTATAAACTTTTAATATAATTTAGAAAAATAAAAAAATATTCCACTAACTTGCAAGGGAGTTTTTACCATGGAATAAATTTATTGTTAATACTAGTTTATATCCACCTTAATCACAAGTCTAGCAAGCACAAAGAAGGAATGAATGTTTTGAGGCGAAAATTATTTTTTAGAGAAAAATTTGAAAAAAAATTTGCATATGGATAAATGTGGTCAACCTTCCACCGTGATGAATGAGATTAAAACCGTGGTAAGTCGACTAATATTTGGGTTTCATGTAAAAAATTTCCTCTTTGAGACTCTGGTCATCCCTCGTATTTTATATGAATGTGAGGTTTGGGGTTGCAGTATATCTAGAGAATATTGGAGGAAGATCGAGTTGTACAACCTCAATATTAAGGGGAATACTCCATATCTTATCCTCTTGATTGAACTAGCCTTTCCCCTGGAGAGAGCATGGCTATGTTTAGGTATTTGATGTATAAGAAGAATATTTAGAACATGGAAGCCACGAGGTTCCCGGAAATTTATTTTGACTCTATCCAAAACCCCCACCTCAAGATGAACAAGGATGGAAAAAGGATTTGTAATCTTTTCTCGACCATTGGGGGATAAAGGAGGAGATCTTATTGGAGAAGACGGATAATATTAAAAATTCTATTACTTCCCAATTTAATCATAAGTTGTGAGATGATAAGGAGCTAGAGGGGTAACCAAAATTATATTTTTGTCTAAACTAGTGCTAAGAAAAAAATAGTCATTGTGAAAATAAGAACTAATTCACATGAGATTTTAAGTTTAATCAAGCATTGGTCCATTCCCAAAACGCCTTGAGATGAAATAATTTATCACCTTTGCAATACTAAAATGTTTTAAGATGAAAAACACTTTCTCTTGGATTGTATGGCTCTTACACACATCTATTATCATTTTGAAAACATTTGCCACACTACCAACCTTCTCAACTCGTTTAGTCAGCAAAACTTTAGCGATCTTGGGATTCTTCTTCTCTTTTTTTATCATAGAAATAAAATATTAAATAATCCCAATTAATCTCCTATTTCATCATCATCATCATCACACACACAGATATATATTTTTTCGTTGTTTTTCACTCCTTGAAAATCCCCTTGGCCACTTGGATTGTGTAGACTATATAGTTTAAGCTTTCATTGCTATATTTCATACAAAATTGACCTAAAAATATACATGACAAGTGGAGAAAATGTGGAATAGTGAGATTTCTTGAAATTTTTTTACCATAATATTTTTTATTTTCTCAATAGCTTTGTATAATATATACATAGTTTTTTTTAATTTAATTTTAGTTTAAGAATTATACATCTTATATTAGTTTTATTAGGAAACAATTAAATATTTTTAGTTTGTGCTACTTTTTTCTTTTCTTTGTACAGTGAAATATTTTATAATGCTTAACATTAATATATATATATATTTTTAATTTTTTATAATTTCTCATTCTATATAAGTAAACATGAAATTGATCTTGAAGTAAATTAGTTATCATAAATATTCAAATAAAATATTAAAATATTGTATTAAGACATTTTTAAAAAGTATAAGAATTATACATCTTGTTCACACTTAAAAGTGAAAATATAAGGCTTTTTTAGTTTTAGTTATTTCACATCTCTAAAGTTAATATAAAATTATATTACTTCACATGGATTTCCAAATATTTTATTTATGGGTAAGAGCTAGAGTGAATATTTTTTACCAAATATCCTTCATAAGAAACATGTATAATAATTTTTTAATTATACTAACAATTTTTTAGAGTGATTTTTTGTTTTATTTTAAGAGGGACATGTGCCGACTGCACATTGAGCAGGGCATAATCACACATAACCTTCGTATCACATATCGCAAGCACTGAGAAGGATCAAATTTTTTGAAGTGAAAATCTTTTTAGACTACACAACTTGAATTTTCACATGGAGAAATTTCGCCAACCTTTCCCTTTGATAGAATAGTGGTTATATATATATATATAGGACTGTTTAAATTGCATTTTTTAATGCATAAATATATTCATGCCTTGAAAATATCTTTGACCAAAACCCATAACTTAAGCTATCATTGCTAGATTGCATCCAAATTGTCTGAAAAAATATCAGTGAAAAGGGCCCAAAATGTAGAATAGTGAGGCTACTAGAAATGTCTCAACCATAAAAAAAAAATTATATTCAAATTCTTTACATAATATATGCATACTCATTTTTTGTTTAAACCAATATATATACTCCTTATATACATATATATGAAATTTATCTTGAATTAAATTAGTTATTAAAAATATTCTATTAAACGGTTGCACTTAACTATTTTTAATAAATATAAGGTATTTTCACTTTTAGTTATTTTATCTTTGTAAAGTTTTCGGATGCTGGTGATAGACCAAGCTAACCAACGATGCCACTTGGATGTAAGGTGGTAGGGCACCTGTTCTCGGCAGCGTGGGGAATTTACTGCCACCCTCGTTAGCTTCCCATCGATGCCCTATGCGCATATAAGGAAGTTCTGCATATATAGATACTTGCCTATGCATATTACGGAATATGCAAAAAACTTATATATATGATAAATTCTTTTATATGTGCATATATATAAGATATGCACATATACGAAAGATATGCACAACTTACATATATACACAACCTCCATATATGTACATATACAGAAGTTGTGCACAACTTTAACATTCTTGTATACTTAGCTTGGGTAAGTATATAATATAACATTCATAAAATATAGCATCAAATAGACGTCTCGAATTTAAAATTCAATGAAAATGTTGTATTAAATAAAAATCTATATTCATGTATTTGTAACAAAATACCCCATAACCACACTATGAATCTATACATACTATAAAAAAAATGGACTTTTTTTAATAATTATTATTAATATAAAAAAATGCTATTCATTTAAAAATATATATATAATTTATCAATATTTATAATATATTATTTTATGATTAATTGAAAAATAAAAATAACAACACAACTAATTAACACATTTTAATATAATTAATATTAAAATTCATATTAAAAAAATAGTATTCAAACTTCTAATAATGCATTCCAAAACTAAAATCTCCACAGCATCAAACACTTATATATGATATAAGTAATATTTATATTTTAATATTTCAAAATTTCAATTTATTTATATATTTCAAAAATATTTTTTAAATTAAATAAATAAATTACAAACTAGTTATTTTAGGTGGTTTCCTTTTGCTTTAATAATTATGAATCAATTTGTGTTTATATTTGGGAATAGCAATAAAAAATTACTATCTTTATTGCTATTTTTGACAACTAAATTAAAACAGATTTTCCTACCAATAAAAATAAAATTAAAAACTAAATTGTGCCCTTTGATCACCAATTATAAATAAATGTACATTGCTAATAAGGATGTATGGTCGAGCGTGGAATAGGCGGTCGTAGTATAATTTAATTTGTCAGAGACTTCTATGTGTTACATGCACACATTTTGGCATTTAATCGGACATCAAGCCATAAACCATTTTGCACCAAAGGAGGATTTTCGGTTGGATTATGGAAAAACGGCCCAAAATGTATGCGGTATGCTAAAAACAAAACGGAAACAAATGCTAACCTTATTGTAAAACCCTTCAAAATATCTTTTGTTGGATCACTGCAAAATATAAGCTAGATTTATCACCAAACAATATATAGAAACCCTTTGCAACCTAGATTTTTTTTTATGCCAAGAGTATAGTAAAAACCCTCATTGAAAGTGTTGGATAGGGAGAGGGTTCAACCACACAATAACACAAGTATTTCGCACACAAAACAATGAGTTGTGGCTCTTCAATTAATATCTAAATCACAATCTCACTAAATGGATACAATGAACCCAGTGAAGGGTATTTAACCTAATTGACATGCACACACTCTCACATAACTGAACTTGATCATCACTCACTTAACTAACTCCTTAACTCACTCACCAAATCTGTCTATCACTCAACTCAACTAATTCACTTAACTGTTTCTCTAACTCTGCATGTGGGAAGTAATTATATATTTTAACACTCCCCCTCAATTACGACCGCTAAACTAAAACATAACTCATGACAACTCAAAGATGCATGTTGGTCTATGTCTCGTCTAGGCTTACAACCCCCAAGTTCCTTTTGTGAAACTAAAAAAAATCTACCACTAATGCCTTTGTAAAGATATCATCCAATTGATCACTCATTCTACAAGGCTTCAAGTGAACTTCTCCATTTATCACAAGTTCTTGAATAAAGTGATATCTAGTATCAATATGCTTGCTCTTTTGATGAAACACACTATTCTTGGATAATGCAATCGCCGATGTGTTGTCACAGTATATCGTTGTTGATCCTTGCTATTGCTACTTGATTCCATCCAATAATCTACTTAACCATACTGCTTGACATGCTGCTAAAGTTGTTGCTACATATTCTGCTTCTGCTGATGATAATGTCACAATAAGCTACTTCTTAGATGCCCATGCTATCACGCCTAAACTGAGATGAAAAACATAACCGGATGTGCTCTTCCGATCATCCAAAATTCCTGCAAAATCACTATCTGTATATCCAATCAATTCTTTCTTTTCTGTCCTTGCATACATTATGCCATAATCTTTGCTTCCTACTATGTATCTCTGAATTATTTTCCCAACACTCCAATGTGTGTCTTTTTGAGTCTCCATAAATCTGGAAATCAAACATACTCTCTACATAATATCTGGTCTTGTCGTTGTGAGATACATGAGGCTGCCAACCAATCTTTTGAATAGAGTTGGATTGAATTCTGCTCCTTTATCATCCTTGCTTAACTTTTTACCCGTTGCAAATGGTGTAGGTACAGGTTTGGAATTATCCATCCTGAATTTTTTCAACAAATCTCTTGCATATTTATTTTGACAAATAAAAATTCCTTTTTCAGATTTGTCAACTTCAATGCCAAGAAAATATTTCATGAGACCCAAATCTGTCATCTCAAATTCTTTCATCATGGCTGATTTGAATTCATCTATCTCAAGATCATGTGTAAAAATCGTATCATCAACATATAAGAAAACTATCAAAATCTGTCCATGCTCATTTACCTTTGTGGATAAGTTAGGCTCAATGCTTCTTCTGCAAAATCCATTATTGATCATGTAACTGTTGATTCTACTATACCATGCTCTAGGTGCTTGCTTCAGTCCATAGAGCGCTTTCTTCAATCTGTAAACTTTATCTTCTTTACCTTCAACTTCATATCCTGGAGGCTGCTACACATAAATTTCTTCTTCTAGAATTCCATTTAAGAAGGCTGATTTGACATCCATATGGTATACTTTCCACTTGTTTCGAGCTACTGTTACTAGAAATGCTCTTACAGTATGCAATCTGGCTACCGGATAAAATGTTTCCCCAAAGTCTATTCCCGGTTTCTGCGAGAATCCTTTTGTTACAAGTCTTGCTTTAAATCTGTCAATCTCACCTTTCTCATTCACCTTTTTCTTGTACACCCACTTCACACCAATGAGATTTTTATCATTTGGTAAATCAACCAAATCCCATGTATCATTCTTTTCAATTTAATTCATCTCTTCATCCATGGCTTGCACCCAATTGTCATCTCTAATTGCTTCTTCAAAAGAAGAAGGTTGGAATGCCAACAATGTAAAATTTGAACTAACATCCAAATTGTCATAAATACCTTTCAGACTTCTCATATTTTTCTTACCATTGCTTGATTCATTACCTGATTCGCTGCTTGGAGAATTCTGGTCTATTTATCTACTTGAAGATCCATGCTGCTATGAAAATCTTGGAGTCCTTGCTGGTGTGACTCTGTTTGGTGTCTGCTCTCTTGATTCTTGCTGCTCCTCTTCTGCTACATCATCATCTTCCATCAATGGTGTTTGTGCATCGATTAGTGTGTCTACAGTCCCATTCCATGACTCTTGTTCTTTGAACACAACAACTCTGCTAATGATTGTCTTCTTGGTGACAGGGTTATAAAATTTCTAAGCTTTTGATTTCTTACTATAACCAGTAAAAATGCATTTTTAAATTTGATCATCTAATTTTCCTCTTATTTGTTTAGGCACATGTGCATAGGCTACACATCCAAAAACTCTAAAATGAGATACACTGCATGACATACCTGACCATGCTTCTTCTGGAACTCTGTTCATCATGATCTTTGTAGGATATTTGTTTATCACATAAACAGCACATGCAATTGCTTATGCCCAATACTCATTAGACAAGTGTCTTTCTTTCAACGTGCTCCTTTTCATGTTCATGATGGTTCAGTTTCTTTTCTCTGCTACACCATTCTGCTGCACTGTGTATCTGGTTGTAAATTGTCTTCTGATTCCATTTTGCTTGCAATACTCATGGAATGCGTTCGAATCGCACTCTCCACCACAATCAGATCTCAATACCTTGATATGTCAATCACTTTGGTTCTCCACTAAGGCTTTGAACTCTTTGAACTTTGCAAAAGTTTCAGACTTCTACTTCAAAAAGTAAACCCAAGTCTTCCTGCTATAGTCATCAATAAACGTGAGGAAGTAACAACTTTAAGCAATCAAATCTATCCTCATAGGTCCACACAGTTTGGTATGCACCAATTCAGGTGGTTTTCTTTGCTCTGTAAGAAACTCCTTTCAAAAAATTTTTACAGTTTTTCTTTGCCAACTGCAACACTCATGAATTCTTGTAGGTTCTTTGATGGCAGTCAAACCTTTGACCATCTGTTTCTGCTGCAACAATCTTAAACTAGAAAAATGCAAGTGTCCAAACCAAAAGTGCCATAACCAGTAATCATCAAAACATGCAGTTGCAAAAGAAATAACCTAATCATTATAGTTCATAATTATAGGAAAGAGTCTGTTCCTCATCATCTTCACCTTTGCAATCAGCTTCTTGCTTGGGGATTTGTCATAAATAACACATTGTTGCCCCTGAAAGATAAATTTGTATCATTTCTGCGTCAATTGACCAACACTTACCAAATTGTGTTTGAGTCTAGGAACATAATATACCATTGATATGGTATTTAGCTCCCTCTGCTTGGTCACAATGTTGACCACTCCTTTTCCATCTACATCCATAGTCTTTTCAATCCCCAACTTTACCTCTGTCTTCATGGAGGTATCCAGATTTGCAACCAAATTCTTGTTTCCTATCATGTGGTTACTGCAGCCACTGTCTAATCGTCGGACCTTATCAGACAGTTAATGCATGGTGTTGCTTGCTAGAAACATGGATTTAGTATTCTCTATACTAACATTAGCTCTCTGATTTCCTTGATCAGATATCTTCTTCCTACAATCACGAGCATAATGACCAAATCTATTGCAATAATAACACTTCAGCTTTGATTTTTCAAACCTTTGATTGTTGTGAAAGCTTCTGCTGCTGTTGCTTCCACCTTGATGGTCATGATCTTCTCAGGCATCAGTCTGACCAAAGTTTTTTCCTCTTATAAGCTTTGCAATTTTTCTAAAAGGAAAAAACAAGAGAAATTTAAGGTTTTTTTTTTCAGAGAAGATTTTTGTTTGAGGCAAGATGGCCACATCAAATTTTCAGCCACAAATTCCATCTTTCATTGAGAAATATTACGATGTGTGGGCTATTAAAATGGAGACTATGCTAAAAGTACATGATGTATGGGATCATGTCAAGTTCGGGTTTGCAAAACCTCAATATTATGCAGAGGAACAAGCCCTCAGTAATGCAAAGAGGGAACAATGGAAGAAAGACAAGCGGAAGAATGCACAAGCGTTGCTTCTTATCCAGCAGGGAGTGGACCGAGTAGTGTTCTGGAAGATCATGATAACCTCTTCAGCAAAGGAAGCATGGGAAACTTTGGCGACAAGTTATCAAGGTATGGCCAAAGTTAATATTTTTAAATTGCAAAATACTAGGAGAGACTTTGAAAGTCTATAGATGAAAGAGACATAGGAAATTGATTCCTTCATGAATAGGGTCATGTCTATCGTCAATTAGTTAAAAATATATGGTGAAGATGTTAAAGATCGCACAATAATTGAGAAGGTTCTTCGATATTTGTCTACCAAGTTTGATGTTGTGGTAGCAGCCATAGAAGAAGCGAAGGATTTGGAAAAAATGACATTTGATGAGTTGATGGGATCCCTTCTATCACATGAACCAAGTATAGACAGAAATAAGGATACCACTTTAGAAACTACCTTCAAAAGATAAGTTTATATTTCAAGAGGTCGAGGCAGAGGTTGATCGAGAGGTAGAGGACGAGGCAAAAGCTATGGTGGTCAAAGAGATGGCCGAGAATATCATGAGCATCAAAGTCGAAGGAGCAGCAGCAGAAGCTTTCAAAAAAATCAAAGGTTTGAAAAATCAAAGGGGAAGTGTTATTATTGCAATAGATTTGGTCAGTATGCTCGTGATTGTAGGAAGAAGATAGCTGATCAAGGAAATCAGAGAGCTAATGTTAGTACAGAGAATACTAACTCCATGTTTCTAGCACGCAACACCATGCATGAACCATACGATAGGGTCTAGTGATTAGATAGTGGTTGCAGTAACCACATGACAGGCAACAAGAAT
Organism: Pinus albicaulis; assembly: GCA_034641835.2. Lineage (NCBI taxonomy): Eukaryota > Viridiplantae > Streptophyta > Pinopsida > Pinales > Pinaceae > Pinus > Pinus albicaulis. Next base: position 84,152,599 of record CM076580.1, on the reverse strand, counting down.
TTGGTTGTAAATCTGGATGCCTCCATGAAGACAAAGGTAAATTTGGGGACTCACAAGGCTGTGGATGTAGATGGAAAAGGAGTGGTCAACATTGTGACCAAGAAGGGGGAGCCAAAGGCCATATCAGAGGTATATTATGTCCTTGGACTCAAACACAATTTGATAAGTGTTGGTTAATTGATGCAGAAAGGATACAAAGTTATCTTTCGGGGGCAACAGTGTGTTATTTATGACAAATCCCCAAGCAAGCAGCTGATTGCAAAGGTGTAGATGACGAGGAACAGACTCTTTCCTGTAATTATGAACTACAATTATCAGGTTAGTTGTTTTACAACTGCATGTTCTGATGATTACTAGTTATGGCACTTTCGGTATGGACACTTGCATTTTTCCGATTTAAGATTGTTGCAACATAAACAGATGGTCAGAGGTTTACCTCCCATAAAAGAACCTGCAAGCACTTGTGAGTGTTGCATCTTGGCAAAGCAACATTGTGAAATTTTTCCAAAAGGAGTTTCTTATAGAGCAAAGAAACCACTTGAATTGGTGCATATTGACCTATGTGGACCTATGAGGACACAGTCGATAAGTGGAAGTTGTTACTTCCTCACCTTTATTGATGACTATAGCAGGAAGACTTGGGTTTACATTTTGAAGCAGAAGTCTGAAACTTTTGCAAAGTTCATAGAGTTCAGAGCTTTAGTGGGGAACCAAAGTGATTGAAAGATCAAGGTATTGAGATCCGATTGTGGTGGAGAATACAATTCGAAGGCATTCCATGAGTACTGCAGGAAACATAGAATCAGAAGACAATTTACAACTAGATACACACCACATTTGAATGGTGTAGTAGAGAGAAAGAACTGAACCATCATGAACATGACAAGGAGCATGTTGAAAGTAAGACACTTGTCTAATGAGTATTGGGCAGAAGCAGTTGCATGTGTTGTTTATGTGATAAATAGATATCCTATAAAGAGCATGATGAACAGAGTTCCAAAAGAAGCATGGTTAGGTATGTCATGCAGTGTATCTCATTTTAGAGTTTTTGGATGTGTAGCCTATGCACATGTGCCTAAACAAATAAGAGGAAAATTAGATGATAAAATTGAAAAATGCATTTTTACTAGTTATAGTGAGCAATCAAAAGCTTACAAATTGTATAACCCTGTCATCAAGAAGACAATCATTAGCACAGATTTTGCATTCAAAGAACAAGAGTCATGGAATGGGACTGTAGACACACTAATCGATGCACAAACACCATTGATGGAAGATGATGATGTAGCAGAAGAGGAGCAACAAGAATAAGGAGAGCAGACACCAAACATAGTCACACGAGCAAGGACTCCAAGATTGTTATAGCAACATGGATCTTCAAGTAAATCAACATACTAGAATTCTCCAAGCAGGGAATCAGGTAATGAATCAAGAAATGGTAAGAAAAAGATGAGAAGTCTGAAAGATATTTATGATGATTTGGATGTTAGTTCAAATTTTGCATTGTTTTCCTTCCAACCTTCTTCGTTTGAAGAAGCAATCAGAGATGACAATTGGGTGCAAGCCATGGATGAAGAGATGAATTCAACTGAAAAGAATGATACATGGGATTTGGTTTATTTACCAAACGATAAAAATCGCATTGGTGTGAAGTGGGTGTACAAGCCAAAGGTGAATGAGAAAGGTGAGATTGATAGATTTAAAGCAAGACTTGTAGCAAAATGATTCTCGCAGTAACTGGGAATAGACTTTGGGGAAACATTTTTGTCGGTAGCCAGATTGGATACTGTAAGAGTAGTTCTAGCGAAAAAAGATCAGAACAAGTGGAAAGTATACCAGATGGATGTCAAATCAGCCTTCTTGAATGGAATTCTAGAAGAAGAAATTTATGTGTAGTAGCCTCCAAGATATGAAGTTGAAGGTAAAGAAGATAAAGTTTACAGATTGAAGAAAGCGCTATATGGACTTAAGCAAGCACCTAGAGCATGGTATAGTAGAATTGACAGTTACATGATCAAGAATGGATTTCGCAAAAGCAGCATCGAGCCTAACTTATACACAAAGGAAAATGAGAATGGACAGATTTTGATAGTTTGCTTATATGTTGATGATATGATTTTTACAAGTGATCTTGAGATAGATGAATTTAAAGTAGCCATGATGATAGAATTTGATATGACAGATCTAGGTCTCATGAAATATTTTCTTGGCATTGAAGTTGAGCAATCCAAAAAAGGAATTTTTATTTGTAAAAATAAATATGCAAGAGATTTGTTGAAAATATTCAGGATGGATAATTCAAATCATGTACCTACACCAGTTGCAACAGGTACAAATTTAAGCAAGGTGATAAAAGAGTAGATGTCAATCCAACTCTATTCAAAAGATTTGTTGGGAGCCTCATGTATCTCACATCAACAAGAACAGATACTATGCAGGGAGTAAGTTTGATTTCCAGATTTATGGAGACTCCAAAAGACACACATTGGAGTGTTGGGAAAACAATTTTGAGATACATAGCAGGAACTAGAGATTATGGCATAATATATGCAAGGGCAGAAAATAAATAATTGATTGGATATACAGATAGTGATTTTGCAGGAAGTTTGGATGATCAGAAGAGCACATCCGGTTATGTTTTTCATATTGGTTCAGGAGTGATAGCATGGGCATCTAAGAAGCAACCTATTGTGACATTATCATCAGCAGAAGAAGAATATGTACCAGCAACTTCAATAGCATGTCAAGCAGTATGGTTAAGAAGAGTATTGGAGGGACTCAAGCAACAACAGCAAGGATCAACAGCGATATACTGTGACAACACATCAGTGATTGCACTTTCCAAGAATAGTGTGTTTCATCAAAAGAGAAAACATATTGATACTAGATATCACTTTATTCGAGAACTTGTGAGCAATGGAGAAGTTCACTTGAAGCCTTGTAGAATGAGTGATCAATTAGCTGATATCTTTACAAAGCCATTAGTAGTAGATTTGCTTGAGTTTCACAAAAGAAACTTGGGTGTTGTAAGCTTAGCTGATACATAGACCAGCAGGCATGTTTGAGTTGTCATGAGTTATGTTTATAGTGAGCAATCAAAAGCTTACAAATTGTATAACCCTGTCACCAAGAAGACAACCATTAGTAGAGATTTTGTGTTCAAAGAACAAGAGTCATGGAATGGGACCGTAGACACACTAACCGATGCACAAACACCATTGATGGAAGATGATGATGTAGAAAAAGAGGAGCAGAAGGAATTGTTGGATTGACATATGCTCCTTTATGAGTTTTCATTTTAATCGGACATCAAGCCATACACCCTTTTGCACCAGAGGAGGAATTTCGGTTGGATTATGGAAAAGTGGCCCAAAATGTATGCGGTATGCTAAAAACAAATGGCAACAAAATCTAACCTTATGGTAAAACCCTTAAAAATATATTTTTTTGGATCATTGCAAAATATAAGTTAGATTTATCACCAAATCCCTCTATAGAAACCTTTGCAGCCTGGAATTTTTTTTTATGCCAAGAGTATAGTAAATACCCTCATCGAAAGTACTAAAAAAAGAAAAAAATTACAATTTTTTTTTGAAATTGGAATTCCCAGAAATTTTCAAAATTGGAAGAGAAAACCTCCCTTAAACCGTCATGGCTTCCTTTAAAGATATTTCATTTCAAGCTGAGGCCAAAAATTTAGGCGAAACAGTCAATATATCCTCAAGAAAATTTGAGCTAGGGCAAGGATAAATGCTCCAAACCCTTAAGAAATCCCCAATGAAATTCAAAATAAAAAACTTCAAAATTATGATTTAATTTCTCTTTGAAAGGGCTCTCAATTTTAATGGAGAAAATAAGGCAAAAACACTTTTGGCTGACCAAGACGGCTTCAAAAATATCTGATCCCTTCACTCAAATCCTAGCCACTTGTATGGAGGAGGAAGAAGGCTGGAAAAGAAACGATTTTCTGTCAAATTTGAATGGATCCACGTGAAAAAAAAATACATCTAGAATATAAATCAAATTTATTACCTTCAGTCTTCAGATAAGCAAAGAGAAACACAAAAAATATATATACAATATAGATACAAATATGTAAAATTTTCAAATCTATCCACAAAATATTTACAAGATTTTTTTTAACAAACAGACGTGCATTTTACGAAACACGTATTGTTGAGTGTAGACAAAGCAATTGATGCAAGTACTCAAACTGTATTGAAAATCTCATTTCATGGGTGGGATACGCCGACTGTTGTAAAATCGCTTGAGCAGGGTTGGAATTTGAACTTTTGAGGAATGTTTTTCCCATTCTTAAACGTATTGGAAGCATGGTTCAAAATTGCACCCTTCACAGCCCGTCAAAAGGCCTCTAACATGTCATAAAAGTGCTAAGAAGAAATTATCTGTCAAAAGAAATTCAAATTTTGATTTATACCAGTTTAAAGAAAAAAAAACATTATTATAAAATGCCTTATGAAGGGTTGTGGGTCCTTTCAACCGCCAGTTTTATGGAAATTTTTTGAAGAAGGCTTAAATTCAGTGCATGTTACTTTGAAATTTCACTATGCATGGTATTTAATGTTCATACGGTTTTGTAATTAGCAGTTATACCTCTACAGTGACTAACTGAATGAGAAAGGATAGCAGGTTAGAAATTTAGGGAGCAGTAAATAGAGTGTAATGGAGGTTGTTGTATTGCAACCTTTGAAGTTTTGATTGTTGGACATAGTCAACAACTTCAATCTCATCTTCCTGCCAGGCCACTCAAATAAAATAGGGAAGAAAACGAATGAAATTTGGGTGATTTGATAACCATGGCTTGTTGGGTCTTTGAAGCTCTAAAGCTTGTATTCAATGCAGTTGGGAACTTGGCAGCTCCATCTCGGCTTCATCAAATTTAAACTAAAATTATTGCTTTCCATTGGCATTGAAATCAAGGTATATATACATGCTTTCCAAGTATTACTGTGCGAAGCTTATTATGTTTTATAGTCAACTTTTTTTTGGGCCTTCCTTTTTTTTAGCACAAAAAGGCACCTTGTTATTTATGTATCTTTTATGGCTTTATCTATGTAGTGATACTGAAGAATCCAAACTATATGGCTTGGTTACCAATCTTCTTGTGTAATAGTGCATTCATTCTGATATGGATGAATTTCTCAGAACCAATCTTAAGAATTCTAGAGCCAGATAATAACTTTTTGTCTTTAATGAGCTTAGTAGAGAATAAATACTAGCTTAAATGAATATAATATAAGAAAAACTTCCTTCCTTATGCGATTATTATTTAAGAAACTCCACTAGCCCTACGATTTTTGCTTCGGTTAGTTTCTTTCCTCCATGAATAAAAGCACTTTCACATCTAAATCATTCGATTATTATTAATCAACAGGATAAAGAACACAAGTCAAAGAATGAAAGTCAATGGCAATCCCAACTTTAAAATTTCTAGGAAACTAAAAGTGTTTTTTGACTGGGTCAAAACAACTCCATGTCTTTAGATTTCCTATCAGGTGAGATGTGTATATGAAGACATAACAAAGGACTATTATTTCAAGTAGTTACATGCCCTCATCACATAGTCCTCTCGGTAATGCGTTTCAACATTTCGCAAACATTCTACAATTTTGGTTTCACAGTACAACTCATCCAAACTGGAGTTTAGATTTGAGTAGTTTCATTAAACATCAAATTTCAAAACATTGTAGAGGATAGTTGTGATTTTATAAAATGAATAAATAAAACCTTCCATCGTACAAGATGGGAGATTGCAATTTTAGATATCCATATAAAAGGAAATATAAAAAAATATGTAAAGATGTAAAATAGGAAAATGTATAACAATATTGCAAAGGGTTGTAATAATTAATCCTGGATTACTTGACATGTGTATTTTCCAAGTTCATCTCATACACTGATGGAAACCTATTTTTCGCATAACATAAAACAAATTCCTTAAACTCAATAACCTTCATCTTATTGTTCTTAGTACTTCTAGATTTCAATGAACTAGAGTGATTCTTTGTCATGCAAGAAATGAATGTGACTAACTTCTTAACTACAAGATTTCATGAACGAGAGTGATTCTTTGCCATGCAAGAAACAAATGTGACTAACCTCTTAAACTCATATCTATTACAATCCACGAAGGCTAGTGCAACCGCCCTAGTGCATAAGTGGCATTACTTTTCTCTACATCCAAATTTCATTTTATATAAACATGGATGTCTCCACGTGGGTTCACATATATGCAGGGGAAGGCATTTTTATTCAAATTAATTTGGTCTAACCAAGGCTCCAGATTTGCACATTTCTTGTAGACTTTGGCACCTTCGATGATGATTATGGTGATAGGTCCCCTCACAACCCTTAATTCATAATTCAATATTATTTTCGGGGTTCAAATTCTCCACCTAGTTCCCCAAGGAGTACACTTCCCTCCTCATTGTTCGAGGTAGTCAGTCAAAAATTAAATGCATTATGAAACATAGAAACATATTGATAACTCCGTGAAAACAAAAACAATAAAGCTTATGATTATAAGAATGAGCCAACATATTTGTTCGTTTGCTTTCACGAACAATGCCACCAAGCTTTTAAAACTCAGTAGTTTTTCCTCTGACACACATATTCACAAGGAGAAGAAAATCATTATCTAAAATATTGATATTTTGGTTGTCAGGAAGTTGTGGTTATCAAGAATTAAATGATCGAGAACCTATGATAAACTCATCATATTGCCTATATGTACTTGTTTCCAAAATTATTTATATCATTTCAGAAATACCCGTCTCGGGGCAAGTTCTGCCATGTCCAGCAAAGAGTTCCAGATTGTATGAGTTATATAATATGAATTTTTCTCATTTGGGTAAAACTTATTTTTTTTCTTTCGTCTTGAAGGAAACCAATGCCCAAATAGGAAAATTTGGTGTTAGATATTTCATTACCCATCTTCCCTAGCACCTTCACCCGATCTTCTGAAATGGTCCCATGGAAACACACCTCCTTGTATACAAGAACTCGAAAACATTTCACTCGAGAGTATGTTTGGGACAAATGTAACTGTAGGAGAGACCACCCCATTCAACTTTTTATAATGCCCCCGAGCTGCAACTGGCGTGAGCTTCCTGATCTGCCAAAATATTAGGAATAGTTGTAAGGCCAACAATAACCTACTCAGAATTGCATTGGTTGACATATTTCCTCCATCAACAAACCATAGTTATGTTTTCTTCTCCTTAGTAGGTTAGTTTTTGCTGCCACTTTAGTTTATCGAGCTTGGTAGATTTTTTTTCCCTCTTTGATTTTTCGGTTTTCTCTTTCTCATGAGAAAAGGTCCTCCATGACTGAAAATAAAAGGATTACATCTAATAGTTTATTTTGATATTCTATATGAAATAAAATGATTATATCTCATAGTCTATATGTTTATTTTTTGTTCTTGTTTTAGACTCATAAGATAGAGAAAATATTATGGGAGGTGAAGTATGATATTTTATATTTTAAAAATTCTACTCTATGTAACAATATTTTATTAACATAAATATGGAGTTAGTCTGAGTTACAACACTATCTTCTATCTAGTTTTAGGAATAAATTTGATTGAAAATTAAATGTAAAGATATTATACTGTTGTTAATTTAAATGAATTTTTTTTTTAAAGATTTTTATTATGGAAGAGCAACATGAATATACACCCTTATAATTGAAATTAAGACTAACCCTCTGAAATCTATTATGGATATATAAAAATTAAATACCATTTTGCGGTTTAAGCTTTTAAGCTATAAGTCATCATTTTAAGGAATGGTTTAAATTTTATAAACACACAAAGAAATACCCAAAAATATTGGAGTAGTGGTATTTTTTAGTTGGACACTGCTGGCATATTTTATAAAGAATTATTCGATGCTATTGCTTTTAAACCTGTTTCCTATAAAACAATTCATTATGAAAATATTTAACATTCAAAAATTTACATAAACATAAAATATAAATTACTATCATCAAATTTTTACTTGAAAGGTACAATTAATTTGAAATCCAGCCTTGTTTAATTCTTTTACTTCTTCCGAGAATAACTACCGTCAAACCTACCTCTCAAATTCTTATTAAAAATGGCATATAATTTTTTTTTAATTTATCAATTTATATAAAACAAAGTGATAAAAAATAAATTTGGTCATGATTAAATTTAATTTCAAATTACAAGCCTGGTGTAACATTTTATATATATATAAAAGTTCTTCTAAATCCTTTTATTGAATTATTTTATTTGTTTATGAGATTTGGGTTAAAGTTAAAGATCACATCCACTTACAATGGAAGTCCATTTAAATCCTTTTATTGAATTCTTTTATTTGTTTATGAGACTTGCGTTAAAACTAAAGATCACATCGACTTACCATGGAAATCCGCAGACGGGAAACCGTACATATTTTACTCTTACAAGCACTTCCTACTGATGAGAATGATAAGGAGAAGCAAGATAGCAACATTGGAGAATTAAATATTTACACTGTTGATTCTGTGAAGTTGCATCTAATTTTATTCTTTGTTTTCTCCTTTAGGAACAACATAAATGGTACAGGTATGCCGTTAACGATAATGAATAAATAATGTAAAATTTCAATATGAATTACAGTAAGTTAATTTAAATAAATATGGATCAATAATGCAACATCTTGTTAAGGGTCAGGCCTGATCCCATGGCCGAATGAGGCAACCTTCCTACTCTCTCAATCCCTTCTGCAAGTATCACCCCCATCCCCATGAAGAAATGGACCTCCAAATGATAGTGAAAAGCCCACACCCGGATTGTCTGCCTTGAACCGTAAAGAAGTCCATCCGCAGGGAAACAGCACCACCGTGTTACCAAGCCGCGGATTCACCAGGTTGTATTTCTTGTGATCTTTTACAGGAAATCTTGTATTTATTGACAAGAGTTTATTTCCTCCGACGAAGATCCTATCAATGGCTCTCTTCTTGGCTCAAGACTATTGGCTGACCTCTTCTCCTCCCACCTCTATGCTTATCGTATAGAAAATAACCCAATGAAAAGCATTACATCGCCCCCAACATCTTCCTCACTTCATGCGGCTTCTAGATTATCATAGGCGCTGAAGATTACGTATACGCATATGAGCTCCCATTTCTGCCCGTTTCTGCATTGGTTGTGTTGATCGCCGCCCAACTAGGATTCAAAGCCATATTCACCTACTGTCAGTTCGACAGAACTTCACCCCTTTCTCTATAAATTTTGTAACTCTGCTCAAGGCCAGCTCCATTTTTCTTGCCTTGCATACGGGAACCATAGGCCTAAAGAAGTAAGAAGCAACACATGGTGGGATTTGTGGATGAACCTCGTGAATCGTGGAAATCTATATGAATAAAATAGCGCGCTTTTAAATTCAAATTTGAATCCAATATAAATCCAATTCAAATGTCTCCAGACTGGATTATGTTATGTATAGATGGACATGATCATGTGTCATGCCCATGTATGACCGCAAACATTATTTTTTGGTAGTCTCATGTAGGTTATGGCCATGAGTCTTCTCGTTGATATCGTATGGTCGAAATATCTTCCACATGGTCGCTTCACATTTCAGTAAACAAATGACCCATACCATGGTTATGTATGGATAAGTGGCGCTATCGAGTGCAATAACTGCGTCACTAACTAAATTAACTGCATCAACCATGATGAGTGGTGACCTCGGCCGAAAATCAAAATTCCTATAACATGGCTCGATGGTCCATCACTGAATGGATGGCCATATGGTACTCTGAGCTATTAAATATCCTATAGCATACGAAATATTGATCGCCCCTTATAACTCCCGCGCCTGCATCATGCTAACCTCTAACTCCACTCCACCTCACGCTTACCTCACCCTCCCCCCTCCATTAGCGATCACATGTATATGGGTTGATTTGTATATGAGGTGAGTTATATCATGAAGATTGTTTTGGTTATGAAGTTTTACATATTATGTTTTTAATATAATTTGTACTATATTTTTATTATAACATATCATATTATTATAATAATATAATATATTATACTATTATAATATATTAATATAATATAATATAATTATATTTTAATTAGATTTGTAATTTTTTTAATTAATTAGATTTTGTTTATAGTTTATTTGTAATTAATTAATTCAATTTTATAAATAAAATAAAATTAATATAAATTAAGGAATAATTGTAATATAATTTAAGATTAAGATTTTAATTAAAAAAAATATTTTTGGTCTAGGTAACAAATTTTCCAGAATTCTTGCAGTTTTCACTCCTAAACTTTGGAATCTTATAAGTTGAGTTTTACTCATCCAAAATGAGGCCCAAGATAGCTCGTCACATAGATAAACTCATGGATAATAGTTCTATAGTTGTTTCATAATTAGATTTGATCATTTCATGAGTCTAAAATTCATCAAAAGATCAATCTCCAAATTTTGAAACAAAATTAACTTTTTTAGTTTAATTTTCTACAATTTCATTTGCTCATAGCCTCTACTGAGTGCAGATCCTTTCATATATGTTCCCCCTGACGAATTAAATATTTACAGGGATCAATGAAAAGATAAAATTTCTTTTGTGTTTATTTATTTAATTAAGTTTTGATTGAAAGGTATTTTATTTTCAGATTTGATATTTTATATCTTAATTGTATTTTAATTGGTTTTGACAGGAAAATTGTTGAAAAAGATGAGGAGAAACAAATTTTAATGAATGAGATGGCTCCAAAAATGAAAGAAAAGAAACTTATACCAATGAAAATATTTGAAGTAGAATTACTCTTCAACAACTCTCCTAGTTTGGATTTTTTTGGTAAATTATAAATATGGATTTGTAGAATGAAGAGAGAGTTTCTCTTCTCTACAATTCTGGAATTCGTAAAAGCATTAATGTAATGAGAATTTATATTTGTAGGTGAGAGTAATATAGGAGAAGAGGCATAATAATCTAGTAGCTTTTAAGTCTGTTTGTAGAGGAGTTTCAACACTTATTTTCACTATTGTAGTGGCATTGAATTCTTATTTGCAGACAAAGATCGAGTTGTTCGCAGATTTGCATTTTTGTAATCTTTTGAGGTTCTGTTACTTGATTCATATTCATACTAAATTTATTTCTGTGATTGTTATATGGCACTATTGTTTGAATCTATTATTGAAATAAATTTTTTCAGTTTTCAATTACATTTCTATTGTATGAGTTATTTATTGGATTTAGCTTTATTGTTAAATGTTATTTCTTAGCCCATTTAGAATTTTGATCAAGCTATCATGTAGAATTAATCAGAAATGCATTTTGAAAAATGGAAATTGTATAAAAAAAAACATTTATTTCTTTAGGTCAACTAGCTATTTAAGAGTTTAATTTTATAGATGTTTTGCTTTTCTAAATGCCATTTTATTTGAACTACTTTAGTAATATGACATGGATTCCTCGTTCTTATACATATTTTTATTACGTTTTGGAGCTATTTGTAGTTAAATGTGATCTAAAAATGAAAGTATTTGTATTGTTGTGCAAAGTATCAATTTTCATTAAATTAAGTGTGCAAAGTGTTGATCATGTCTTGCAAATTAAACAAAATGTTTTTGGTAATTGTTTTTGAGTTTATGTGTGAGGGAACGATAATTAAAACTACTATTTAACATCTTGAATCATAAATACACAACATAATAACTTCACCATAACAACACAACAACATGATGAGGCAGGTCACCCCTACTGGGCTACATCTGTCGAGTCCAAGGCTCCCAACGGGCGTGTCTTTGCTATATTAGGTTGCTCAAATTGTTTTTACAGTGATAAAAATGCCTAAACAGGAAAAACCAATTATGAAATTGAATTCAAAAGACATAAATAAGCTAACACTGGCTTTTATTTTACCTCAAACAGTGAAGTGTAGCCCAATGCAGCTCCATTTCCCTCATGGCCTTAATGGCTCTCCAAGCTTCCCTGAAACAAAAATGGCTGACAAACACCTCTGTTGGCTCTGAAACCTATCCCAGTGGCTCTAGAATGCTCAGAATACTCAAAATTGACCAAAATTTCGTCCAAATTTGTCCAATATTGGAGAAGTTATGATAAAAACAAGATTCTGCCCAATGTCATGTGAAAACCCCACTAAATGTGGGCTACTTGTAGATAATCGCTCCAAATCTGGCATAAATCCCGAAAATAGTGGACCCACTCCAGGCTTGGTGGAACCACTGGTTGTTTAATTAAATTTTTGGGGTTGGCTAGTCACATAGACCACCACCCTAGCCGTCGGCATAACTGTTAAAACAAATCGTTTGTTAAACCATGGCATAAATCTTTATGTGGGTTGGCCACATGGCGAATAACAGTTAACGGTTGGTGTGGATTGGTAACCGCCAGCTTACCTCCTGGACGTGGGCTCTGGTCACGTGAAACGTGGGGGCTGGCCCTTAAGGGCTAGCCCCCATTTTCCGCCACCCATAGTTCATTTAAACCATAAATATGTTGGGTGTGGAGCCTGATTTTCATCCTGATTCAGAGATCCCTGTTTTAGCTGGATGTATACCCCAGGAAAACTGTACACCCTTGCAACGGGGGGGACTTTTCCCCCCTGTGGGGTCCGGGGGGGCTGACCCCCCGGCTGGGGGGTTCGAGGGCCACCCGGCAGGGGTTTCGGGGGCAGCACCCCCGAATCTAAAAATAGATGTAAAATTTCCTTGTAAAAGTATAGTAATTTCTAGTCAATCTCGGCCGTTCATTAGGCAGATGATTTGACAGTAGAATTTATGTTTAGTTTAGGGGATTTTTCCCTAGAAGGCAACCCCTCTCTTTGTATGAGGGTATTGTATTGCGGCCGTGTAATATATGTGTTTTCTCTGAGCGGGAAATAGATAGGGAGACTGTGAGAGAGAATAGAGGATATTACAACGGATCTGCTGTAGGTTTTGTCTATTCATTTTGCTGGATAATAGAAAGGAAGGATTGGCTGTTCAGGGTGGACGTAGCCCAAACTCGGTGAACCACGTATATCTGTGTCTCTCTGGTTTTATGTGTTTTGTGTGTTTATATTTTCCACATATTTTATGTGTTGCATTGCTCCATAATATATAATTTTCTAACAAAATATGTGTGGCTTCCAAATACTATTAAGAACTAAACCTTGTGGTGCATTGGTAAGTGCTTATGCTAGCGGCGGTGAGGTCCAGGGCTCAAACTTCGTGGACTCACAAAAAAATTGGAACGCCTTTCAACAGCTGCCTGGGGGCCACGTGGCAGCCTTCAGGCCTGTCACGTGGCAACCCATGATTGGCCCACCTAATAAAAGTCAGACCATTGACAAGTCACTGAATGCCACTTTTCGAACCCTCATTCGCCCAGATGGGATATTCCATGGAATATTCTAGGGAGCATTCTGAGGAATATTCCTAGAATATTCCAAGGAATATTATTTTTTCCAAAGTCAAAGTCAACCCTGGCCAAACTGGATTTTTGAAGGTTACTGAACACTTCAAACCTACATAACTTTCACATATGACATTGGATTTGAGTGTTGTTTGTGGCACGAGAATCGTAGTGACGAGGCCTATCCAGTCGTTTAGGTTTCAAAAAATTCTGAGCAATTCCATTTTTGAGCACTTTTTCAACTTACGAAATGATCACCTAATCACACCTCCCAAATGGGAAGCTTTTGGACCCCAAAAGCTCTCTGATTTATATAAATTGAAGATGAGGAGACTAATTCTCCACTCTTCCAACCTTGAACCACTGAAATCTTCCTGATTTCATGAAATTGAGCTTCTCATAAAAAGATAAATTCTTCCTTGAATCCGTTGACCAACCATTGCTAACATTGACTGAGTCATGATGCGAATTTTTGAAATTTACTAAACAACAATTATAATTTGTAGAAACAATATTGTTTCTACAATGGTCTAACTTCAAAGGAAACTGAAATTTAGATTCACCTTGCCAACTATCCTTATGGTGACTTTTTTCCAAATGAGCCATGTACTTGCTTCGAATTTTGACAAAGTTTTCTCGCCATACCATTCTACCATTCTGAAACCAGCAATGACCCATGCTAAACTTTTTTCCCTCTTTTCTTGCATGCTTTTCCCTTTCTTGGATTCTTGCATGACTTTGCACTGACACTTTGTTCCTTGCACCGATTAACACCAAATTCACTTTATGCAACATCTTGTCATCTACCAGGGATGACTTCCTTTCAGGTTGAAACATATCATCATTTACATCAGCAATAACATGAAAAGGATTATGTACAAAATATTTTTGCTTAACCATCAACAAAGTCAAATTTTGACTTGCATTGACAAGCCTTTTTAATTGCCCTGCATGGACTAAGGAAGATTCTAGCTTCTTCCGATGTGCTCTCACAATAAACTCCTTTCCATCCTTGAACATATGATATTTTTTCTCATGGCGATGGAAGATCGCTTTCCTGTCATATAAATACGGACAACCCAACACAACACATGTAATGTCAAGCGGTACTACATCTAGTTCAACCAAATCAACATAATGAGTTTTTATGGTGAAGCACAACATGCATTTCCTTGAAACTTGTAAATTAGCATCCTTGCAAATCCAACCAAGTGGATATGGCTTTGGATGTGGAATGGTTTCAAGTTTTAGCTTCTTGACGAAGTCTTCTGAGATGAGATTTGTATGGGACCCACTATCAAATAGTGTTTCTATCTTTGTGTGTTTTGAGATTATCCTTATATGAAATAGATGTATCCTCCTCTTTTCATTTTCAGCTTCTATGTGACAGTTTAAAGTGCTAGAACTTGGATTTGTTTCCTTTACAACCTCTTTCCCCTTTATGTTCTTTAGTATCATGGCAATGCTTTTAGTTTCATCACCTGATTCAGACCCTAAGTCTTGTTCAACAGTTGCAACTGTTTTTCCATTTTCTTTGTTTTTAAATTTCTCTTGTTTCAGCTCCGGATGAAGTTTTGAGCAATGGTCTTTATCGTGGCTTGTTTTGGAACATTTTTTACAAAATAACTTTCCTTTTTCTTTCCTAGAGTTTGCATTTATTTTCCTCCCTTTTCCTTTGAATTCACTATCCATATTCCAATCAAAATTTTGTTTCCCTCTAGCCTCTAAATGCGTAGCTTGTACACAAACTTCATCTAGACTAATAGGATTGAACATAAGGATAGTATGTGTAAGATAGTGTGTAAACCACCTATATATTTCAGCAAGGTATCTTGACTATGCAAATCAATTCCAAGTAGTAAAGCCCTTCTTCCAAACTCTTGAGTGTAATCTTGAACACTTTGTCCTTTAAGGTGTCTAAAACTTTTCCAATTCATGATAGCCTTTTGTAAATGAGCTAATGGATAAAATTGTTGCTTAATTGCATAAATAAATTCAGCCCATGATAAAGTGATCTTACCATTTTTTTAATTTCATCCTTGGTCTTGGCTTCCCACCATACCAATGCTGCTCCTTCCATTCTTAAAGAGGCTAACTGAATATTGGTGTCGTGTTCATGAAGGTTTTGTATCCTCAAGTAAACTTCCAACTGTCTTATCCAATTGTCAAGTTTCTTTACATTGACTTCACCGTTAAACATAGGCAACTCAAATTTAACATCAAGCTTTAAAAATGGACTTTTACCAAAGGTTTTAGACTTGTGAGATTGATTCACCGAGGTATAGGATGATGATGTAGAGGAAGAGGATGAAGATGGAGATGGTGGATCACCATTTCCTCCATGTCCTTTCTTTGACTTGTCATCACTTTTCTTTCATCCTGAAGAACCCTCTCCTTATCTCTGGTGCCTAGACCCTTCTTCAACAAGTCTATTATTCCTTTCTTGATAGAGTATCCTTACCATCTCTGTCATGTCTATGAAATATTTTCGGAATACCCATTCTTCTTCTTTGGGACCCATATCTTGAGGAGCTTCTCCCTCTCTTGAAGACATGCTTGAAGTTTCTTCTATGGATCTTGGAGGTGGCTTTATGGCCCTTCTTAGTTATGGATTACTTTGTGCACTAACCAAGTGTCCTTCACCTCTCTTGAGTTTAAGCCTAGTAAGCATCAAAACTTGCAAACAATCAACTATATCTTTACACAAAACAAATGTTGAGATAAACTGTAGCTCCTAAGGCTCAAATCCTTAGCTCCAATACCATCTAATATAAAAATGAAATTATTTGTACTGCTGTGCAAAGTATCCATTTCCATTAGATTTAATTTGGAAAGTGTTGATCATGTCTTGCAAATTAAACAAATTTTTTTTGTTAACTTTTTTTTAGTTTATGTGTGAGGGAATGTTAATTAAAATTATTGTTTAACATCTTGAATCAGAAATACACAACAAAATAACTTCACCATAACAAAAAAAAAAAACAAGATGAGGCAGTGCACCCCTCCTGGGCTACATCTGTCGGGTCCAAGGCTCCCAATGGGCATGTCCTTGCTATATTAGGTTGCTCAAATTGGTTTTAAATTGAGAAAAAGGACTAAACGGGAAAACCCAACTATGAAATTGAGTTCAGAAGATAGAAATAAGCTAAGAATGGCTTTTATTTCACCTCAAACAATGAAGTGTAGCCCAATGCAGCTCCATTTCCCTCATGGCCCTAATGGCTCTCCCAGCTTCCCTAAAACAAAAATGGCTATAAAACACTCTGTTGGCTCTGAAAAATGTCCCAATGGCTCCAGAATGCTCAGAATACCCAAAATTTACCAAAATTTCATCCAAATTGGTCCAATATTGGAGAAGTTATGATAAAAACAAGATTCTGCCCAATGTCATGTGAAAACCCCACTAAATGTGGGCTAACTGCAGATAAGCGCTCCAAATATGGAATAAATCCCGAAAATAGTAGACCCGCTCCAAGCTTGGTGGAACCACTGGTTTTTTAATTAAATTTTGGGGGGTGGCTGGTCACATGGACCGCCACCCTAGCTGCCAGCATAACTGTTAAAAAAAATCGTTTGTTAAACCATAGCATAAATATTTATGTGGGCTGGCCACATGGTAGATAATAGTTAACAGTTGGTGCAGATTGGTAACCACTGGCTTAGCTCCTAGATGCAGGCTCTGGTCACGTCAAACGTGGGGGCTGGCGCTTAGGGGCTGGCCCCCATTTTTCGCCACCCAAAGTTCATTTAAACCATAAATATGTGTGGCTTCCAAATACTATTAAGAACTAAACCTTTTGGTGCATTGGTAAGTGCTTGTGGTAGCAGCGGTGAGGTCTAGGGTTCAAACCTCACAGACTCACAAGACGTTTTGGAACGCCTTTCAACTACTACCTGGGCGCCACGTGGCGGCCTTCGGGCCTGCCATGTGGCAGCCCATGATTGGCCTGCCTAATCAAATTCAAACCATTGACCAGTCACTGAATGCCACTTGTCGAACCCTCATTCGCCCATATGGAATATTCCTAAAATATTCCAAGGAATATTATTTTTCTAATATTTTCCAAAGTCAAAGTCAACCTTGGTCAAACTAGATTTTTGAAGGTTACTGAAAACTTCAAACCTGCATAAATTTCACATACGAAAATGGATTTGAGTGCCGTTAATGGTGCCATAATCGCAATGACGAGGCCTATCCGTTCATTTAGGTTTCAACAAATTTTGAGAAATTCCATTTTTTAACATTTTTTCAACTCAGGACATGATCACATGATCAAAATGTCTACTAAATATTTATCAAACATTTAGTTGTTTATACCTTCTTTAACAAGGATTAGATCTCGTGAAATATTTCCCTGGTCTATTTCCTTTATCTAATTCAAATTCTTACGTGCTTCTTTTCCAGTCATTTTATCTTGCTCCTGATTGAGAGAAATTGTATCTATTCCTTCATATGAGATAGGATAAAGGCATCGGAGCTTAGGTTTTACATTTTAATTATTCTTTCTCCATCTTAGAAGTCTTCCTCCCAAAGAGACAAACTCTAGTTATGTGTTGGTTCAGCCCCATATGAGCTTAAGAATCACTCTCTTTCATGATCAACAAGAAGGTTGATATGGTGTCTCTTCTCTATTGGTAAGGAAAATTCATAGTTTAAGCTAGTAGAGATAGAGAGAAGGTAACTGAACCTAGTTTAACCAGTCGAAACCACCATTTCAACAAAGAAAGAGATGCTTTAAGGTCTAGACCGGGTGGTCTCTCTTATAATGTTGTAGGAAAATAATTTCGAGCCTTCCACATTTTTGGTGCCAGAAGGAGGGCCTAAAGACTTATTTTCTTTTGGAGTTTTTGTATTTTAAAGTTTATTTAACCACAATGACTCCTCTTAGACTTCCTTTTGTAGGTGTATCTATGGATGTGCATCTGCCAATACTCCACCAGAAATAGTAAGACACTTTTCAAAGGTGATTTTAACGGTAAGAAAAACATTTTTGAATTTAATCATGCTTTGCAATTCATTCAAAAATTTTCAAATTATACTTTTCACGATATTGACGAAGGTATTCTATCCAGGATTTTTACTTTTACATTCTCAAGAAAAGACAGAAGTTGGTGTCAAAATATTTTGGTTGCCTCTATTCATAGTTGGGATCAATTTATCACAATATTCCTTTATCAATTTGACGGTTATGATTATGAACAGGTATGTGATGAATTCGAAGATTTATGATGGTTTGAAAATTAATCTTCATGGATTTTACCGTTAGATTTTGATTAAATTTTCTAAGATTCAAAATTGATGATAAATCGTCGGAAATTGAATTGATGGATTGGTTTGAATATATTTTTTTATCTCCCTCGCATTTTAAATACATATATAACAATTGCGAGCTTTTATGAATCTCTTTCAGCTCCTAGTAATGTTATAAAAAAATATGATATAGAGGTGCATATTAATCATGATGAAGCGGCCTCGTCCTTGTATGATAAATTCTTAAATCTAGTACACACCTCTTACAATTTTAATGATAATAATTCTAATCAACCATTACCACAAATCTTGCAATAAATTGATAATCAGCCGCAGGAAGATAACAACAATAATCTTGAAGGACCATATGCCATTAAATTTGAAAATCACTATGGATTAAATTCAGAAAATTAGATTATAAATCAACAAGTACAAGAAGAAATTGAAGTTTACAATAATACACTATCTGTTCTACAAATTTCTAAATATGATCATGTTGTTCAAAAGACAAATTCAGGGCAGCAAAACAATATTCTTCAAGAAATAATTAATAGACAAATAAATGATCACAAATCTGAAATTTGCAATGCAGAAAATGTGTAAGAATCTGCAAATAGAGATACTTTCAAATTCATTGCTTCTGATTCTTATTTTCACCTCTATCTTGATATTTTTTCTGATAGAAGTTTATCCCCTCTTTGCATTAATTCTATTTCAAAAAATAGAGAGGTCAATTTAAATAAATATACTAGTAGTTCTTATCAATATAAAGAGACAATTATTGATCATTCTTCTAACATTAATCAATATGTGTTTCATATGCCTTCTTGCTTTGATACATCGGCTGAGAATCAAAGAAATTTTAATAAATTTCGTGAAGTTATTTATGATAATTACTCGAACATTGAGGATTTTGATTTATCTTCTTATACATTAAATCCTCGTGATAAAAGTCAAATCATACCTGAAAATGATGAGAAACTCAAATCACAAATCATTCCAACTAATTCTCATTCTCAAGAAAAGATTTATCTTCATGACTTCAACATTCAAGAACCCTTTCCAATATATGATTTTTATCATGATCGAATTCTCACTTATATTCATAGACCTGACCCTCTCTTTAATTCACAAGTTGATATTGGCGATCATTCT
This sequence comes from Pinus albicaulis, assembly GCA_034641835.2. Classification (NCBI taxonomy): domain Eukaryota; kingdom Viridiplantae; phylum Streptophyta; class Pinopsida; order Pinales; family Pinaceae; genus Pinus; species Pinus albicaulis. Next base: position 84,132,783 of record CM076580.1, on the reverse strand, counting down.
AATTCCATTAGTATGGCCAATCCTTGTGAATATGAAATTTTTTGAAGTCAATCCCAATTGTGTTGTAATAATAATTGTATTACTACTATAGATAGTGATTTGATTTGATTATTTTTCTTTCATTCCTTTTGTTTGATATCATATTTCTTTTATGTTTTCATTTTCCAATTTTTAGATACTTTATGTTAGCATATTGAGCAACTTAGTATTGAACACTCAATTTATGAATTGTCTGCATGGGAAAATAAAGGTTCAAAATATAATCATGAACATCAAGAGTTATTACTCTTCCAATTTCAAGTGATGTTCATTTCTTATCACTTGTTACTTTCCTTTCCAAAGAAGTGCCAACAAGAGATTGTATTTTCACAATATGACCAGCAATCTAATTCTATTAATGATCTTCCGTTGAAACTATCAGACTTCCATCAACTTTTCATTGACCCATTTGAAAGACATTTCAAAATTTCTCCTAAAATGAAGATTGTTAATAATTTAACATATGTACATAAGACTGAAAATTTTATGCAACCCATTGTCTCTAAAAGTTGATTTCCATAATTTGGTATGTTATCCCCTCTTTTTAACCTTTCCTAATCATTAAAGGAAATCCATCCTAATTTCTATGATCCAATTGAAATTAAACTAAAAAGGACATTTCAAGAGAAGGTGATTGTAAATAAGTTGCTTCTTGTAAATATATTAGCAATAAATGTATATTCTGGATTCAGATTTAGTTCAGTGGTTTTAATTATATTTGTATTTTTGTTACTAATTTTTGATTTGTACATTGATGAAGGAATTAAAATAAGAGAATGGTTACATTGGAAGTACGACTATACCTAGTCATGTTTCCTTCCATTCAGTTAGAAATAGGAATAACCTAATTTATATTAAATTCCTTTTATGTTTGCATTTATTTAATTATTTAAAATTTTTAATAAGATAATAATGAATCCATTTTTTCGTGCCATCCCTTTTCATTTTTCTATAAAAAATGGCTTAGAAAATATCAATGTTCTTATAGAGTCAGATCATAAACACTAGTAAAATTCTAATTGTGTTGTTGTTATAAAACTTCATCACATTGATCATATATATGAAGTAATTTTAAGGATTTTCTACAACTTGGAAATTTTTTTATTCACGAGTCTTGTACTCCAATGTAAATTTGAGAAGGATAAAATCTGAAAGCTCATTATTTAGAATTTTATATTAAATAAGTAGATGATGTTGAACATATGTGAATTTTGATAAATACATGGGAGAATTGGAAAATTCATGAGGTAAAATTATAGTTAATATTCTTTCAGGTATGGGTTTTATAGGATCATTTTCATCTATTATTAGTTTCTCCTATTCATATTTTACTTCTTATTTATGTTTTTTTTTTTTTTTTAGGTCTCCATTGGCTTGATTTTTGAGACTTGAGATAAGCAAGCATCCAACCAATTCTAAATATGCAACATGTTCAGGGAAGTATTTGTTGTTTCATCAGAATTTTAGGATTATTAAATATTTCTTCTATTCATGAAAACACTGAGAAGCCTTTAATACAGCATCGAAATATTCATGTCAAATAATTATAATATCGTAACTCTCTTGATAATAAAGTTACAATAAGATCATTCTCTAATCAAATATTTCGGATAGTTGATATAACTATTAAAGGGGTTTTGTTAAAAGGCAAATTTGAGTTGGGTGCTTTATTTTGAATTAAAATAATAAAGTCTTGACCCCATAGGATTTCCACGTAGCATTATCAGAGCTTCTAAATATCAGAGTTTTCAATGTGAAACTCATTTCCCCGATCTGCGATATCCCTTCCCACTCATCCTTCGATAGATGAATTCGTCGATTCTACGATGTCCATACATATTTGATACTTTGATTTTCGATCTCTGATATTCCCCATCCTCTGATATTTAAAATCCTCCAATATACGATATCTTGATTTGTCGATCTCTGATATCCCGATCACCAATCTCCGATACTCCCAATGCTTCGATTTCTAATGAAATTCCTGCTACCCATATCAGAAATTTCATATTGGGGCCTGTGATTGGCTATTACTATTTCACACCCACGATATTAAAACTCTGATAAAGGACCTCCAATATCCTTTCCTACATATATATATTTTTAGTGGTTACGTTCAAAAACCCTATCGGAAGGTGAGAATATCGCATGTTTCAAAGATAGACCCATAATATTTCTCTGATATTTTTCTTTCGATACATTCATTTATACAAAGCCGCGGGAAGTATTATTTTTCACTTAGAAATATGAGTCAATAATCATATTCGGTTTCTCCTAGATGCAACTAAAATGAAATAATTACACTCATTATTGCTCTAATTTTCTACAAACGGAGGAAAATTCACACAAAACTCTTGTAGCAAATGATCTTATCCATGATTTTATATATGCATTTTCCAAATATTACAATTTCCAATATGAATTGAACCATTGCATCACACTTGCCAATTGTTTTACTTTAGTCATATTCCTTTCTTTGGAAGGGACTTAGAGCCTCTAAATTGGTAAATTTGGAATCTCAATCCTCTGTTTTCCATTTTTCCGAGATCTTTTCTCAAAATTTGAAATTTATTTTCTTATTGGACTCTTAGTTTGTATTGTATTGAAAGCATTTAAAACAAATTCTAAGATTTACCTCTTCAGTATCCACATTTCTTTTCCCTTCACTATCATATTCATTATACCTAGTAAAGGAAATAGCCCCTATTTCACTGCCTTCTCTAGAATTTTGTGGTCTCATATTTTTTAAGTTGATTTTAGCTTCAAAAATGCATTCAAGATCTTTGACACCCCATTTATTCTCATATTTATTAAATCTCAAACTCATTTCCTTAGAATATTATCCTATAGGTGGATTGAAGTTCTCTTGCAATCATTTTTACAAAACTTCAAATTATTTCATTATTAGAATGAAAGTCATCAGAACTACTTTATAAACTCTTGCGAAAATTTTACCTCCAATGTGCTAATATTTGATGCACTAGAAAGACAATTTTTCCACATTATACATTTAACAAGCATTCATTATCGAGCATGATTAATATCATCAATTTTGCTTGTAAAAGTTACACAAAATTTTTTGTTTCAAGATATTGTTTACCTTTAAATATTCTAAATAGTGGGACTTCTTATATCAGATGTGAAATTTAATTAAACTTCTGAAAAACAAATGTCATCAGAAACATTGTGAAGCAAGATTTTTATTTATCGATGTTTTGCCTGTTAATATTTTTGGAAAAATTGAGCTCTTTCCTTTCACTTTGATTCTTTCATAATTTCATAACTTCATAATATCGGGTTAAGAATGTTCATAAGCCTCTCATCAATTCATTCTTAATTTTTCACTATGTTCACATGAATTTTTGTTTGGTTATCTTTGTATATATGTTGCTTTCATGTTATCATGGTTGTCGAAAGCTTGGATGTGTTTCAATGATAATTTCATCAAATCCAAGTAATTATTCATCAGGATGACTTTGTAACTTTAGGAATATACATTATTTATAGTATGTTCACATGGGCCTCTTTTACTCTTCTCGGAAATCTACTTTGCCAATAAGGAAATTGGAACAAGTAAAGGTAATGGACCATGGTTAATTCGTTTTTGAATTCTCTTTTATTTAATTTTTTATATTTAGCTCTGTACTTATTATATTAAGACTCAATTCCTATTAATATACATAATTTCTACATTTATTTTTATTTTGAATCGATTTGAATATTTTTGGGTTGATATAAATTCAGAATGGAAAAAGAAAAGAGAACATTCATCACTTTGATTCTTAGAGAAACATATCTTCATTCTCATTTCTCATGTATTTGGTTTACCTCTGATTCCTTGAACATGAAATATTCTTTCCTTTTAGTTTATTGCTTGATTTAGTTTAGATTTAATAAATAATGATATTAGGTGAGTAAAATTTTAGTCAGTTGAACTTGTTCATGATTTTAATTCTAATCAAAAGCATGTAGGTTTTAACCTTGTACAAAAATTATTTGTAAACGAATTCTTAAAGACAGAAAATAAACAATAGCGAGAGCATAAAACATAAAACAGATATACACGGGATTTTCCCCTGGATCCCAAATCAGGACTACCAACTTGATTTTTCATTTTATTCCTTTTAGTGTTACAACACACATATATATACATTTCGAAACTTTCATAAACCCTAATCCATTAACCCTAGACTAGAACATAACCGTAGTTCCCTTGACCAAATCTACAAGATACCAGGGACTAGAAACCATCATGACCGAAAGCCATGTGCAATGTTAGGTCCCTATATTACTATTATAGTCCCTTATTGTTGTTAGTGTAACCCCTTTATTGTTATTTTTGTACCCCTATAACCCCCATATTGTTATTATTGTGCTCTTACATTATTATTGTTAGGTCATCTAGGATTACATGGTTATGGCCCCATGGAATCCTATATATAGAAAGGAGGTTTTGGTCATTTGTATCATCGAAAAATTATTCATTTATGTAATGTATTGGATTTTTCCCCCTCGAAGTGGCTTATTTCTAAGGTGTTGATCTATATTTTCTTCTATTTTTAGAGATGGTTTCATAACATTTGGTATCAGAGTTTTGAATTCTAGGGTTGTGCTGCCCCAAACAGGTAATCGTGGAATTTTCCCTATAACTTTCTTTATACGAAGGTTCAGAAGTTGAAAATTTTACAGCGCAAAGTAGAAATCTTGAGGAACGTAATGAAATTTTTTTAGATCTTGGTTCATAATAGTTTTGGATATATGATCTGTGGAAGTTAGGGATTTTTGGAGGCTCCTGAATTTAACCTAAACAGGTTATCGTGGCATGTTCACTATAAGTTTTTTTCTACGAGCGTTCCTAGGCTGAAATTTTTACGAAGCGAAGCCGAAATCCTTAGGAAAGTTGTGGAAATATCAAAGCTTGATTCAAAATATTTTCGGAGATAGGTTCTATGGAAGTTAGGCATTTTTTAGGCTCCCAAATTTCATCTCAAAGAGGTGATCGTGGTAAAATCATCATAACTCTCTCTATGAGCATTGGATTGGAATTCTGTAAAAGGTGGCCACAATTACATGAACTGTAGTTTCCTTTGTATCAATTTCAGATCTAAGGAAGGAAATAGTGACACGTGGCATGTCGTAAAACTTCTCTCTACTGAACGAGTCCATAATTAGGTCATTGTGGGCGATTTGACGTAACTTTGTCTTGAAGAATCCAAATCAAGTTAGACGTCTGCCATTTGAAAGAATATTCAGAGGGCTACTGCAGGGTCAAATTTTAGATATTGGAGATCTGAAATCACAGAGATAATTTAGTTTCAATATCGAGCTCCTCAAAATCAAGAAAAAGTTGTGTATTTTTTTTTTGAAATTGCATGTCTTGTTTGAAAAATAAGTCTTAAGTGATTCCAAAGGCCTATTCAGCATAGATATCAGTATTGGGTTCTAAAATTCCTCCTAAAAAGAATTAAACACCCATTAATCCCTCAGAGTACTGTACTATGACCCATGAAGATGAAGAAGTGAAACATGATCTATCAAAATTATAAGAGAAAGTGCACAAAATTTCACTCTCACAAAGAGCAACAAAAAATGAAATGGAAGTTTTGAAGAAAGGCATGGAAGCAAAGATGGATGATCTGAAGAATAATATGGATGGTTTGAGGAAAGGCGTGGAAGCTAAAATGGATGGCATGGAAGCTGGCATGGAAGCTAAGATGGATGACATGGAAGAAAAAATGAAAGACAACATGGAAAACATGAAGAATGATCTAAAAGAAGACATGGAAGGTTTGACAAATTTGATACAAGAAATGTTTCCTAATGGCGAAAAGATAGTAGAGGAAACTCATTATGAGAAAAAAATAAATGTTAATCGTGATTTCATAAACTCTAATGTTGGATGGAAGAACCACCATATTCCAAAGATGGATATGAGGAAGTTGGATGGAAAGGATCCCATAACATGGATACTACAGATGGAGCAATATTTTGATCTCAATAATTTTCAAAACACATAAAAGGTACGCATTGCAACTTTACATTTAGAACAAAATACATTTGTATGGTATCAATTCCTTTACTCTTGTAAAAAAATTGTCACTTGGAAAATTTTTACGGAGGAAATGGTAGCACATTATGATGAACAAAGAGAAACACCTTCTTTAGCCAATTGATAAATCTCAAACAAAAGGGTTCAGTGGGGGAGCACATTGAGGACTTTCAAAAATTGAATATAAGGGTAACTCATATTCTAGAGGAACACAAGATTGATGTCTTCATAGGGAATTTAAAGGATAACATCTACCATGAAGTTCGCATTTCAGAACTTGATTCATTGGAGAATGCATTCAGGTTGGCAAGAAAAATTGAATGTAAAATTATGGCGACAAGTAAGAGTAACACTCACATCTATAAATATGGAAGTGTTTCTACTCCTAGACTTCCAAAACCTACAAGGTTGGCACCACAACAATTGGAAGAAAAAAGAGAAAAAGGGCTTTGCTACAATTGTGATATAAAATACACTAAAGGTCATACGTGTGCTAAGAAGAAATCATTTTACATATATTGTGAAGAGGAGGAATAAAATGAACAAGAAAATTCAAAATAAGAGGATATACACTAGGAACCAACCCTAGAATAAGAAGAAATGAGTCCGACCATATTGTGTAATGCATTGGCATGAATTACCACTCCTCAAACTCTCAAGATAGAAGGACATATCAAGAAGAAAAAGGCAATAGTTTTGATTGATTCGAGTAGTACCCATAATTTTATTAATTGTAAGGTAGCCAACGAATTGAATTCCTTCCTATACCCAGCACCAGAATGTCAAGTGATGGTTGCAAATGGAGGAACTATAAATTTCTCTGCAAAATGCCATAATATCAAGCTAGAGATGGGGGAATATGTACTGAATAGTCCAATTATTTCCATTCCAATGGGAGGTGTTGATGTTTTACTAGGAGTACAATGGTTACAATCTTTGGGGATGGTAGCTTTAATTTTCAAAAAAAAATCTTGAAATTTTTTTCGGAAGGAAAGGAAATTGAATTACGAGGTATCGCAAAGAAGCCAAGAAATATAATAAGCTCTAATGTCATGAAAAATCTTCTGAAGAAAGAACAAAAAGGTGTAATTTCACAATTATGCTCACTATAAGTTCCAACATCAAAATCATCTATTTCTCCAGATCTCCAAAAAGTCTTGGACAATCATTCAAAGGTGTTTGAAACTCCCAAAGGAATCCCACCTATTCATGATCATGATCATGCTATTCATTTGATTCCTTGAAGGGTTCCTCCAAACATCAAGCGTTACAGATATCCTTATGTCGAAAAGAGTGAAATTTAATGTATGATTGCAGAAATGTTAGAGGCTGGTGTAATTCAAACTAGTCAAAGTTCTTTCTCTACTCTAGTAGTATTGGTGCACAAGAAGGATGGATCATGGAGCATGTGTCTAGATTATAGAGAGCTCAATAAGCTCACTATTAAAGATAAATTTACCATTCCTGTGATTGATGAATTACTAGATGAATTACATGGAGAAATTTACTTTACTAAGTTGGATCTTTGTTCAGGATATCATCAAATTGGAATGAAGACTGAAGATATTCCGAAAACAACATTTTGAACTCATGAGGGTCATTATGAATTTTTGGTCATGCCTTTTGGCCTTACCAATGCACCTTCTACATTTCAATGGTTGATGAATTCCATTTTCAAATCCTTGCTTAGAAAATTTGTGATAGTATTTTTTAATGATATACTAATCTACAACAGGTCTTGGAAGGATTATGTTCAACATGTCGACAAGGTGCTCAAACTATTGGAGGAGAAGCAATTATATGAGAAAACATCCAAATGTTTCTTTGGAGTACAAGAGGTGGAATATCTGGGTCATATTGTATCTCACGAGGGTGTTAAGGTAGACCCTAACAAAATTAAAGACATTAAAAAATGGAAATTCCACACAACCCTAAAGCAGTTGCGTGGATTTTTCGGGTTAACATGGTATTATCACAAGTTTGTTAAGAATTATTGGAGAATAACAACACCTCTAACAACATTATTGAATAAAGATGCATTTTCATGGACTCCTGAAGCAACTAAGGCCTTTGAAAATCTTAACGAGGCAATGTCCCTAGCCCCAGTGTTAGCTACGCCAGACTTCACAAAAACCTTTATTGTGGAATGTGATGCCTCAAGAAATGGAATTGGTGTTGTTTAAGCAAGAAGGAAGACCCATTTCTTTTGAAAGTCGTCCAATCAAAAGAAAGTATTTACAAAAGGATATTTATGAGAAGGAAAAGTTGGTAATAATACATTCACTAAAAAAATTGCGACCTTAACTAATGGGAAGCCACTTCAAGGTAAAAATTGATCATGATAGTCTTAAACATTTTTTGGAACAAAGAATATCTTTAGAAGAGGAGAAAAAATGGGTCACAAAGATGTTGGGTTATGACTTTGAAATAATCTACAAAAAAGGGAAGGTAAATGTTGTTGCAGATGCACTCTCAAGAAAGGATGAAGAGGTGGAAGCATTTCTTTGTGCCATTTCTATTATCCAACCATATTGGATAACCGAAGCAAGAGATGAATGGAAGAAGGACGAAGAAGTGTGGATACTTATTCAAAATTTGCAACAAGATCCTGGTACATATGATACATTTAGTTGGAAAAATGATTCTTTATGGTACATATATCGCTTATATATTTGCAAAAATTCCAAACTAAAACAAAAGATTCTTTTGGAATTGCACACTTCTCCTTTAGGAAGACACTCAAGACTTTTAAAAACTTACCACAAGGTGAAGAAAGAATTTTTTTGGGATGGCCTTAAATCTGATATTCAAAAGTTTGTGGCGGAATGTTTGGTTTCCCAGCAAAACAAATTTGAGACTATTAAGACCCCAGGCCTTATACAACCTTTATCCACTCCAATTCAACATTAGGAGGCGATTTCCACGGATTTTATCATAGGTTTACCTAATTCCGAAGGAAAGAGTGTCATCATGGTGGTAGTTTATATACTTACCAAGTACGCACACTTTTGTGCATTATCTCATCCATTTAAAGCAAGTACAATTTCTACTGCATTTATGGAAACAATTCAAAAGCTACATGGAAACCCGAAGATTATTGTAAGTGACAGAGATCCCATTTTTACAAGAAATTTTTGGATGGAATTATTTTCTTGTTTGGGTAGTTAACTAGCTCACAGCTCATCTTATCATCCTCAATCCAATGGTCGAACTGAGACAGTGAATAAATGTTTGGAAGGACATCTTCATTGTTTTGTATCTGATAAGCAAGCACAACGGGTCAGGTGGTTACCTCTTGCTAAATGGTGGTATAACACTTCCTTCCATACTGCAGCAAACATGAAACCCTTGATGGAACTTTATGGATATCATCCACCATCCATCACATTTTATTTAAGGGAAAACTCTAGGGTTCAGCAGTGGAATGTCACATCAAGCATCAAAAAGAAGTTCTCCAACTCTTAAAGGATAACCTAAATTTGGTACAAAATCGAATGAAACAACAGGTAGATCAACATCGCAGAGAGAGAATTTTTGATGTAGGAGACTGGGTATTTTTACAGCTACAACCATACAAACAAATGTCCCTCAAGCAAGCTAATAAGGCTAATAAATTATTTCCAAATTACTATGGTCGTTACAAGGTGTTACAAAATATTGGTACTATGGCATACAAATTGGAGCTTCCTGCTTCTTCACGAGTGCATCCATTTTTTCATGTTCCATGGTCAAAGAAGGTTATATGGGACAAAATTCCAGTTCAAACAATATTACCAGAACTTGATGAGGAAGGAAAAACCATATTGGAACCTGAAGCAGTCACGGAAACAAGAACGCGAAAGCTACAAAATTGATCAATTTCAGAGTATCTCATCAAATGGAAGAGCTTACCCACTGAAGATTCTACATGGGAGGATGAGAATTTTATACATAAGCACCCGGAGCTACTCAAGCATTGAGGACAATACTTTTTGGAAGGAGAGGAGCATGTTAGGTCCATATATTACTATTATAGTCCCTTATTGTTGTTAGTGTTACCCCCTTATTGTTATTGTTGTACCTTGTAACACCCATATCATTATTATTGTGCCCTTACATTATTATTGTTAGGTCGACTAGGATTACATTATGGCCCCATGGACTCCTATATATAGAAAGGAGGTTTTGGTCACTTGTATCATCCAATAATTGTTCATTTATGTAATGTATTGGAGGTTTCCCCCTCAAAGTGGCTTATTTCTAAGGCACTGATCTATATTTTCTTCTATTTTTAGAGTTTTTTTTCGTAACATGCAAACCCATGCACAAAACCATTGGTGGGTCCACCCAATGAAATAGAAGGAAAAAAAAAATTCCCGGGGCACTACCCCACACCTCGCATAGGGGGCTACCCACCCTCTGCAAACCCCTGGGCAGGGGAGGCTACGACTCCCCCTCTGACTCCCCCAATACTTCCGATGCAATGTACAAGGTGGGCTATCACCCCCCCCCCACGCGTGTGACTAATCGTGGAAACAATATAACACATACCCAAATTTCTCCCACTTGTTGTTTTCTTTCCACAGGGGGCCATAGGAGAGCTTAGTCATTAGTCCATTCCTGCAACACCCATTGTTTCTCTACACCAAAAAAAATTATGAGTGCTCACAGACTTTGTCAATGGATCTGCAACATTCTTCAAAGTGTCCACCTTTAAGAGAAACACCTTTTTATCCTCAACCATATCTCTCATAGAGTGATATTAAACATCAATGTGCTTTTTCTTTGAATTATAAGCAGGGTTCTTAGCCAATAAAATTGCAGTTTATCCTTATATCTCACTACACCAACCCCATACTTGAACAAAATCTTTGCAACCAAACTGCTTCCTTGCTTGCATGAGTGGCTGCCATGTATTCTACCTTTGTAGTTGAAAGAGCCACTACATACTATATTTTACTCATCCAACTGACTGCACCTCCAAATAGGCTAAACCCATACCCACTTATAGATATTATTTGGCCCACATCTCTAGCCCAGTCTGCATTGATAAAACCATGGATTTCCAAAACTTTTTTCAATCTTGGTCATCCTTGGTAGCACAAACCATAATCACTAGTGCCATGCAAATATTTGAAACCCGCTTCACTCATGTTGAACACTCCTTCCCTATTTTTGACATAAACCTACTCAATACGCCCACTACATGTGCAATGTCTAGCCTGGTAAAGACCATTGCATACATCAGGCTACCCACTTCACTTGAATATGGAACATGGGACATATCCTCCTCTTCTTCTTGTGTCTTGGGACACTGCTCAGTAGATAGATTTACACCTACAATAATATGAACCTTCACCAATTTACTATCATTCATATTGAATCTCTGTAATATTGTCTCGACATACTTCCTTTGGTTTAACCAGATCTTCCTCTTTACCTGATCTCTCTTAATTTCCATGCCCAAAATATAGTTTGCAGCACATGTCGAATTTGGAGAAGAATTGTGTGTTTAAATCTTGGATAAATTCTTTGTCATTTCCAATCAAAAACATACATTCCACATAAAAGACTAAATAAATAACATGGTCACTAAGTAATCCTCTTTTCTTCTGGGGAAGCCAAGTCCCCATATACAGGTATCAAATTTCTAATACCACATCCTTGGTGATTGTTTTAACCCAAACAAAGATTTTTTTAACCTTCATACCAATTCTTTCTTACCCTTCACCATAAAGACTTCAGGTTACATCATGTAGATCTCCTTGTCTAGATTTACATGAAGAAATGATGTCTTCACATCCATCTGTTCTATCTCAAAATCAAATGCAGCAACAACAAATAAAAGTAATCTAATAGAAGTAACCTTGGCAATAGGAGAAAAAATATCACCAAATTCAATTCTTGACACCTAGGAATAACCTTTTGCTACCAACTAAACTTTGTGTTTCTCCACCTTTCCTTCTAAATTCATGTTCTTCTTAAACACCCATTTTCTCCCAATGTGATTCCTTCCAGCCGGCAACTCCACCAGATCCCATGCCTCATTTTTGTGCAAGGATGCCATTTCATCAACCATGGCCTCTTTCCAGAGTTTTCCATCCTCTGAATATACAACCTCCCTAACAGTTCAGGGATCATCATCAGTGATAGTAAAAGAAAATTTTGAACAATAATCAGATGGAATATACATTTATGGCTACCTTATTTCTCGGACTAATCTTCTCACAACTAGATTTTGTGGCTCTTCCTCTTCTGAATCTTATTCTGTTGTAAAGTCTGATTCATCCTCCTTTAGTTCAAACTATATATTCGCAGGTTCCTTTGGTAGGACTTCATGTTTAACAACATATTTCACCTCTCTAAACACCACATCTTGACTGTACACAGACTTCCTTCTTTCTTGGTTCCAAATCTTGTAACCTTCTAAAACATCCTTGTACCCAATAAAGATGCACATTTTAGATTTATTATCCAACTTGGTCCTTTTCTCCTTTTGACCATGTACAGATGCATCACATCCAAATACCCTCAGATGTCAAAGAGAGGTTTTGTTAGCAGTCCATACCTCATGTGGAGTCTTATCCTCCAACACTAATGAAGGTGATCTATTAGCTAGGTAACATGTAGTCTCCACTGCCTCTGCCCAGAATTCTTGTCTTAAACCAATACCATTGAGCATGCTTCTTGCCTTTTCCATCAACGTTATGTTCATTCTTTCTACAACTCCATTTTTCTGAGGGGTGTATGGAGTAGTCTTCTATTTTTCTATACCACACCTCTTACAAAAATCTTCAAATTACTTCTTGCAAAACTCTACACCATTATCTTTCCTCAACACTTTTATCTTCTTCTATCTATGACTTTCCACCAAAGAATTAAATTCTTTAAATCTGTCAAAGACTTAAGATTTCTTCCTCAAGAAATATATCCATGTATTCCTTGAGAATTCATCTATGAATAAAACATAGTACACACACTTTCTTAGTGATGGAACCGACACAGGTCCAAACACATCACTATGCACAAGCTCTAATATCTTGTTTAACCTCTTAGCACTAGAAGGAAAACTCACGTGATTTTGCTTCCCATATAAAAAATGATCACAAAAATCAAAATCCATAGAGAAATTATACATACCTTATACAATACCCTTACCATGAAGTATCTGAAGGCCCTTCTCTCCAATATGTCCAAGCCTTTGTTGCCATAGCATGGTCATTTTTCCATAGACCGCTAGGATTTCCGCTCCACTTTCAGGAACCACAGAACTGTTTCACCTATCCATAACAGTGCTACCCTGAAGCTTGTAAAAAGTTCCAATCTGAACTCCTTGCATTAATGCCAATGCTCCCCAAACCATCTTGCAGGTATCTTTCTTGAACACTATTTTTACACCTGCATCATCCATCTTGCTTACATAAATCAGATTTCTAGCCAATGCAGGAATATGAAGAACACCAGGAAGTGTTCTAATCCTTCCACCTTGTAGCTTCATCTTGAAAATACCACGTCCAACGATTCGAGCCTTCCTATCATCCTCTAAAAAGACATCACCGCCATCATACTTCTCATATTCATAGAACGACTCCCTATGGGGAGTGAAGTGAAAGGATGCACTTCAGTCAATCAACCATGCCTCATGATCTACATGTGTATTTGAAGAAGAATCAAAATACACATCCCCACCTTAATCTCAGGTGGTTTTTACTTCTGCACAAGTAGAATCATTAGATCCATTTCCTTTCTCAGGAGCTTTATATGTGAAGTCCTTTTCGTAGTTCCCTTCATTTTTGCATTTCTAGCACACCTTCACATTCTTTCCTAGAGATTTAGATCTCCCTCTAGATTTAGATCTCCCACTCGAAAAATTATTTTCGTTTATGTTTTGGGACCTTCCTCGTACAAATAAGGCATCTCCATTCTATCCCTCCATATTTCTCCGTTTCATTTCCTCTGAAAACAAGGCTGAGACTATTTCATCAAAATTCAATGTAGTTGTATTCCTACCTATTGCAATAACCATACTGTCCCATGAATCTAGTAGAGAACACATCAAACTGATGCACTTATCTTCATTTGATATTTTAATATCAACAGATGACAACTGAGTTACCATAGAATTGAAGGCATTCAAATGCTCCCTCACCGAATCTCCATCCTTCATTCTCAGGTTATACAAATGTTTATGCATGAACAATTTATTCACCAGAGACTTATATTGGTACAAAGTCCGTAAATTGACCCACAAAGTATTCGCAGTAGCTTCCCCAGATACATTCAATGATACTGAATCTAAGATAAAAAATTATATTGTGCTCTTTGCCTTCTGATCCAACTTCGCCCAGTCTTCATCTGACATTGTCCTTGGTTCAATACCTAGATCTACCACGATTCACTGATATTTATCCATTATCAGGTCCTCCATGCTGATCTTCCACAAATCAAAACTTTTACCATTAAATTTATTCATCTATATCTTTCCACTACTCACCATCTTCTTTCACCACAAGGATCGATCCACAGATCTCCCACTGAACAGGGTCTACCACAGGCCTGAGAAAAAAATCCCTCAGCAGAAAAGGTGTCCCCTTAAAGCCGAAAGAACTCTGATACCAAATGTAGGGTTCAACCCTGCACATAAATTATTTGCAAATGAATTCCTAAAGATAGAAAATAAACAATAGCGAGAGCATAAAACATAAATCATATATACACAAATATTTTCCCCTGGATCCCAATTGGGACTACTAGCTTCATTTTTCATTTTATTCCTTTTAGTGTTACAATACATATATATACATGCAGAAGCCTTCATAAACCTCAATCCATTAACCCTGGACTAGAACATAACTGTAGTTCTCTTGACCGGGTCCACAAAATACCAGGTGCTGAAAACCATCATGCCCAAAAAATATGTGCAAACCCATGCACAAAACCATAGGTTGGTCCGGCCACCAAAAAATAATGATTTTTTTTCCCGGGACGCTGCCTCGGACCCCGAGCAGGGGGCTACCTGCCCCCTCTGAACCCTTGGACAAGGGGTGTTGTCGCCCACCCCCATTGTGCCCCACGCAACATATATGGTGACCTATCGCTCCCCCCGGTGACTAATTGTGGAAAGAATATAACACATACGAAACAAACAAGAAGTTATATTTTCTTGGAGAAGTTGATATCTCTCAGGTAAGATTAAATTCAATTCTCCAATGGTTATTTTCATATGCCCACTTTCGTTCTTTCATGTTTGGTTTCAAATTTCTTTTTAATTTTTTGATGGTCCTAAACTCTGTTTTGCGGCTCTTCATAAACTTTTCAAGCCTCTACCAGATCAGATTTGGTGCTCATTATCGTTTGTTTTGTTTTATTTCAAGTTTTTGGGAAAGCAGTAATGATCCTCATCAAATCAACCAAAAATGGGAGTTTCTAAACTTTTAAGTTTGTTTCTTAAGCATTCATTTGATTAGAAAATGGTTAAGATGACTTTATGCAGGATTTTTCTTAAATTGGAACAAGAATATGTGTAGCAAATAGATACATCTCATTATCTTGTTATCTTTCAACATTGTTTTTTACCCTTTACATTTTCAGAACCTCATTTACTAGATTCTAAACAAAAGATAAACATTCACATGATTATTTTCTTTTTCTTCTTTTGTTGAAATATTTGTATAAGTTTACCTTGTTGGGGTTAGTTTGCTAAACTAGGATTTTTCCTTCAGCTTTATCTTTCTCCATTTTTTTTCATTTTTTTAGAGTTTGTTGATTTCTTTACCTACATTATTTTGGAGTTATTTCCCTTTTGCTTTGAATTTTGGTTTGATTTTGGTGACTCATCAATGATTTATGTGGAAGGCCTTTTTCTTTACCTAAAAATGGTTGGAATACATGGAAAATAGTTACTCTATTTACTAAAATGAATTCCATTTATCATTAAAGGTATATCTTTATGGAATCATAAATCACTCTTTAAATATTTTTCATGGAGGAACACACATCCTTTCGAAGTGATAGAGTTTAACTTTTCAAGGAAAGAACTGGCCTGAGTTTAACTCAATGAATCTCTCCCACCCCTCCACTTTCTAAAATTCTCTAATTGACAGTCACGAGAAAATAATTTGGAGTCAACATTAAGAAAGTATTATATCCATCAACATAATTTTATATTACCCTCCCATTTATTTCACTCAAGTGCATCATAAATTAAAATCTTGCAGATGCACTTATCAAAAGGGTGATTGAAAGAGGACACATGGGAAACACATTTAAACCTTTCGAGGCTATGGACACTCATTAGAAGCGAGGGTAGGCTTGTATGTCATAAAATACAACTTCGTCAGGGTATTGTTCAGGCTCGCTAGTAGTGAAGCGATGTCAAAGATCATTCATAACAATGGATATATGCTTTATCAAAAACTCTTATCTATACCTTCTTCTATTTTTCATATAAGGTAATTTTAAAACATTTTTTTCCAAAAATTTGGATCCATGACTTTTACTCGAGTCTGCTCTAAATAATTATTTTTATAAACTCATAATTATTAGTCTATTTATGTGGAACACATGGAAATTTTTTGTTGTTAGACGATTTCGTGAAATCCATTATTTTTAATTCTTGGGTAAATTAAAGTTCAATATCTTTAACTAGAGATAACTAGTTCTTCCCAGTGTCTCACCATTGTTGTAGGGAAAGCCGAACACCCCCTATTTCTGATGTATTTACGTCAAATAATGGGGACCATTTCCATTAATTTTTGGCTAAAACACCTTTTATGATTTCTATTTAGTTAATTGTCCTACAATTTTGCCACTTTTTTTGTCGTCGTCAAATTTCTATTTTGATTGTTTCATTGAATTCTCCTTTTACCAATCTTTCGAATGATACTTTTTTTGCCTCATTTGGTTATCTAGTTTGCAAAAGTCACTCCTTTAAAGTTTGGTTATTTTTTCACCTAGGTTAAAAAATGTACAAAATGTATCATATTTTAATTTTTGCAATTAAAATAGTAATTCATTGTAAATATTAACTCTTAGATAATTTTTACTAATTTTTTCATTTTTCACTAATAGTCTTACAAAATGACATAGCCAAATTCTGGAACAGTTAAAAAGCGAATTTCGGGATCTCGGTAATTTATTCCAGTTTGTAATTTAAAAAAAAATTACCAAACCCAAAATTTCAAAATTGCAAAGTGGTTGTAGTTCATTTTTTAAGGAGAGGAAAGTATAGGAAGCTTAACCAATTATATCATGCAAATTTTCACCGTTTTTCATGCTAACAACAATCAGAATACCCAATTGTTGTACTGTTTGAACTCAAACTATATAATGTAGAAATTTTTCCCTTTAATATAGCTTGAACACTTTTGTCGAATGTAAGTGGAAATAATTTTTTACTTCCACTTCCCTTGAATATTCCCTTGGTTTTCATGTCATTTGAGGCTTTGGTGGTTGTTTTAGGAAAAAATGTCTTCCTATAGAGATCTATTTGTCTCATGTAGCAACTTGTAACTTCCATGTAGAAGCCTATTTGTATCATGTAGCGGTACGTGTAGGATCCTAAAGAAACTAGTTTCGATGCCCAAGAGGTGGTGGGTCCATCATTTTACTCTTAATTTTACATATTTTTAAAATATTATTCTTTCTCTCTCTCTCTCTCTCTCTCTCTCTTTCTCTCTCTCTCTCTCTATAACAACATTGCATTAAAAAATTTTAGTTAAGTGAGGTATCCCCACCTATATTTTTTCTCTTTTTTCATTTTTCCTTAATGATATTGCATACAAGATGAAATTGGAGTGCTTTGAGTTAACTCAGTTGGCCCCCACCTAATTTTTGTAGTACATGATAAAATTCCATTTTCTTGAGTGTTTTTCCTCTTTTGTCTCATTTATCTCCCACACACGTGGTTGTCCTTTTGGAGAAAATTTAAGTGACTTCCTAGATAAGACTAAAGCTTCATGTTATTAAGTTTGGCTATCAAATATATTTTTTTATAACACTTTTAATTTGTTCTCAGGCTATAATAGGCTCAAAGGGTGAGGTTATAGAGTTTCATACATGTGCCTTACCCTAAGTATTTTTTTTTTGTGAAGGATGTTGCTATTGATGTGGAGGCTATCTGCATGTGTAATCTATTGGAGGTCTTGACGTTGATAGCCTTGTTTTAGGAGGTATTCGAGGTTTGTTGTTGCGCAACTATTGAGATGATCCTGATGTGAGTGTTGTACGTGTTTCTATGTTATTTTTGAACTGAGGTAAGGATTCTTTACATTTCTTCTGCATTTTTTTAGGAAATATATGTATTTTTTTATGTTATCTTGTTGACTAATTATTGATGATGCAAGTACTTCCTACATGGAAGTTCTCTTTGGATCAAATGTTGTTCCTTATAACTCCTCAAGATAAAATTTAATAGATTCTAAACAAAAGATAAATTTTCACATGATTATTTTCTTTTTCTTCTTTTGTTGACACATTTTTGTAAGTGGATATTGTTGGGGTTGGTTTTCTAAATTTGGATTTTTCCTTCAGCTTTCACTTTCTTCATTTTTTTTTCATTTTTTTTAGAGTTTGTTGATTTATTTTCCTACTTTAGTTTGGAGTTATTTCCCTTTTTCTTTAAGTTTTGGTTTAATTTTGGTGACTCAACCATGATTTATATGGAAGGCCTTTTTCTTCACCTAATAATGTTTTGCATACATGGAAAATATTTACTCTATCTACCACAATGAATTTTATTTATCCTTAAAGGTATATATTTATGGAGCCATAAAGACATCTTGCTTTAAATATTTTTCATGTAGGAACACACATGGTTTTCAAGGAAATAACTAGCTTGAGTTTAACTCAATGAATCCCTTCCACCCATTCACTTTATAAAAGATTCTCCTTGATAGTCGCGGGAAAAGAATTTGGAGTCATCATTATGAAAGTATTATATCCATCAACATAAGTTTCTATTACCATCCCACCTCTTTCACTCAAGTACATCACAGACTAGAAATTTGAAAATGCGCTTGTAAAAAGAGAGATTAAAAAATGACGCATGGGAAACACATGTAAACCCATCGGGGCTATGGACACTCATTGGCAGCATGGATAGCCTTGTATGGCATAAAATACAACTTTGTCAGTGTATTTTTCAGGCTCGTTAGTAGCGAAGCAATGTCAAAGACCATTCATAACAATGGATACATGCTTTATCAAAAACTCTTATCTATATCTTCTTCTATTTTACATAAAAGGTAATTTTAAATAAGTTTTTCCAAAAATTTGGATTCATGACTTTTACTCGAGTCTGCTCTAAATACTTATTTTTAAAAACTCATATTTCTTAGTGTATTTATGTGGAACCCATGTAAATGTTTCACTATTAGACGATTTCGTGAAATCTATTATTTTTAACCTTTGGGTAAATTAAATTTCAATAAATTTAACTGCAGATAACTAGTTCTTCCTAGCGTATCGCCATTGTTGTAGGGAAAACACAACACTCCACATTTCTAATTTATTTACTTCAAATAATGGGAACAATTTCCATTAATTTTTGGTAAAACACCTTTTATGATTTTCATTTAGTTAATTGTCCTACAATTTTGCCATTTTTTTGTTTTTACCATATTTGTATTTTGATTGTTTCATTGAATTCTCCTTTTAGCAATCTCTCCATCGATACTTGTTTCGCCTCATTTGGTTATCCAGTTTTCAAAAGGAACTCCTTTAAATTTTGGTTATTGTGTCGCGTGAGTTAAAAAATGTAGAAAATGTATCACATTTTAATTTTTGCAATTAAAATATTAATTGATTGCAAATATTAATTCCTAGATAATTTTTACTAATTTTTTCATTTTTCACTAACGTTCCTACAAAATGGCACAGCCAAATTGTGGAACAATTAAAAAACGCATTTCGGGATCTCAATAATTTATTCCAGTTTGTAATTTTACAAGAAAATACCAAACCCAAAATTTGAAAATTCCAAAGTGGTTGTAGTTCATTTTGTATATTTTTTAATTTCACATGGACCTCACTTCACTTAATCTCCTCCCTTTCGAAATAAAACTTTTGACTTTGAAACCCTGATGATCTGAATGGAAAATGGCATCCACCCATTGTATTCATCCACCCATGGAATTTACCCATGGTACTGAAAATGGCATCAACCCATGGTATTTATCCACCAATGGCATTTACCCATGGTATTGTAAGTGGCATCCACCCATGGTATTTACCTATGGTGTTGTAAGTGAGATCCACCCATGGAATTTACCTATGGTATTGTAACCAAAAAAGGCTATAAGTAACAAGTCGCATTTTGTAAAAGGAAAGATTTTTCACCACAATGTAGCTTCTATAGTTGTTCCCTATTTTAATAAAAATATTTATTTGTAGTTTTATTTACTCTATGTTCTCTCCTTTTTCTCGCATTCTAATTTTGCAGATAGTTCCAGATCCATTTCAATTTTTTAGATTTTGGGGGCCTCCCCCCAAGATCTAGATTAGTGGTATCAGATTCAGGTTACAAATCCATACGAATGAGGGTTTAAAGCATATTTCAATTTCAACATTTTGCATCTATATTTATAAAACTCCATGCAAGTTCCACTACCTCCGCAAAGTACTTTCTTGGGAAAAGCGGGAAGAATTTTAGGTTTTCTCATTTTTTTGCAGGAATTTTTTGGGCAGCGAGTTTGTAGAGAAGAAATGAAAATATTGGCACAAAAATTTCAGTAAAAAAATATTAGATCTAGATTTCTTGCGAAAAAATAGCCAATTTAAGAAAAAAAATAGTTGAATCGGAGTACATATGAGGGAGATATTGTCAATTTAACATCAGCAGTGTTGCAAAAAATTTTCTGAAGAAAATTCATAGACGACGGCTCTCGTGTCATTTTCTGAAGTTTTGAGTGAAACATTTCAAAGAAATGATTATATATCTGAGCTCCCCTAGAAAAATCACCTGATTTAAAACAACAAATCGGTCGAATATAAGTCTGAAGGAGGGAGTTATTGCTGATTTAAAATGAGCTATGTTTTAAGAAATTTTGTGGCAATGGGAGAGGTTCAACGTGACCCTCAGTTTCTAGAGTCTCGAGATAGAAACTTAAAACACATGGGAAGATGCAGAATGATCATTATATTGACATAAATATATTATAATAAATATTCTGAGTTATATTGACCGAGTTATACCCATTCTAAATATGGAGCCCCATTCAGAGTGGTTTCCCTTTGGAGACGTGCCCTCCCACCCCGCATTAGTAGGCACCTACTTCACATTTATCATTTTCAGGATAATAGTGTTCGACTTGGGTTCTTTGGAGATGTGCCCTCCCACCCAAGACTATGTAGGCACCTGCTACTTAATCAATAGTCAACGTCATGCTTATGGGTCAACTGCACAAAATCCTTCTCATTGATGTCCATTTTCTAGGTCGCACATTGTTAGTATCAAAGTTGGTCAAAATAATTACAAGGAATATTTATCGTTGGATCTTATTTTTTCATGGTTCTAGGTCATCCACAAACCCACACTTCATCGAAATCAATTTTCTAGGTGGCACACTGTCAATATCACAATCGGTCACAAGAATTACAGGGTATCTCTATCCTTGAGTCTTCGTTAATCATGATTATGGGTTAACCGCAAAAAACCCTTCTCTTCAGTGTCTCTTCATATTCAACAAAGGTTTCTCAGGAGGGAACTTCACGCAATGGGGACCATTTCTTCTTAAGGAGGGAGGAATGATCCGAATGGGAAATGGCTTCCACCCATTGTATTCATCCACCCATGGAATTTACCCATGGTATTGTAAATGGCATCGACCCAAGGTATTCATCCACCCATGTTATTTATCCACTCATGGAATTTACCCATGATATTGTAAGTGGAATCCACTCATGGTGTTGTAAGTGAGATCCACCCATGGTATTTACCCACCCATGGAATTTACTTGTGGTATTGTAACAAAAAAAAAGCTAGTAAATAGTCGCATTTTGTAAAACGACATATTGTCCACCACAATGTAGCTTCTACAATTGTTCTCAATTTTAATAAAATTATTTCTTTATAGTTTTATTTACTATGTGTTCTCTCTTTTTTCTCGCATTCTAATTTTGCAGATCTTTCCAGATCCATTTCAATTTTTTAGATATTGGGGGCCTCCCCTAAAGATTCAGATCACCTAATTTAAAACCTTCAATTTATTTTTTCTGATTTTCAAAACCTTTGATGCTCCGATTTTGAAACATCGATGTATAAATTTTTTTTTATGTGGTGCACTTTTAAAGAACTTTGACATTTTAATTTCTTCGATCTCCGATTTTAGTTTTTATGTGATTCGTTATTTATTTTTAACTTAAGGTTCACTCGCCTCATAACTCCCGCACCTGTGTGATTCTAACCTCACACTCCACTCCAATCCACCTCCTTATCACTCCACCTCACACTTACCTCACCCTCCCTCTTCCATTATCCCTCATGCCCACCTATATGGGTTGTTTTCGATATGAGGTGGGTTATATCATCAAGATTGTTTTGGTTATGAGCTTTGATATATTATGTTTTTAATATAATTTGTACTATATTTTCATTATACTATATCATATTATTATTATAATTTAATTATTATAATTTTAATATAATTAAATATAATATTAATATAATATAATTATATTTTAATTATTATTATTATTTTTTAAATTTTTTTTAATTAATAAGATTTTGTTTATAGTAATTAATTAATTTAATTTTATAATTAAAATTAAACTAATACAAATTAAGGAATAATTGTAAATTAAGTCAGGATTAAGATTTTAATTATATAAAAAATCTTATTTTTGGCCCACGCAACAAATTTTTCAAAATTATGGCACTTTTGACTCCTCAAATTTGGAAGCTCGTAAGTTGAGTTTTACTTGGCCAAATGAGGCCCAAGATGGCTCGTTGGATAGATAAAATCATGGAAAATATTTTTTAATTTGTTTCATAATTGGATTTTATCATTTAATAAGTCTAAAATTCAGAATAATATCAAGCTTCAAATTTTAAAACAAAATTAATTTTCTGCAATTTCATTTGCTCATAGCCTGGACTAAGTGCATTACCATTCATCCACATCCTCCCTGATGAATGAAATATTTACAGGGATCAATGAAAATCTCATATTTCATTTTTATTTATTTATTTAGTTAACATTTTATTGGAAGATATTTTATTTTCAAATTTGATATTTTTTATTTGCATTTGTATTTTGATTGGTTTTGACAGGAAAATAGTGGAAACATATGAGGAGAAACAAATTTCAATCAATGAAATGGCTCCAGAAATGAAAGAAAATAAACTTAGACCAATGAAAATGGTTGAAGAATAATTAATCTTCAACAACTCTACTAGTTTAGATTCTTTTGGTAAATTATAAATATGGATTTGTAGAATGAAGAGGGGGCTTCTCTTCTCTGCAATTTGGAATTCTTAAAAGTATTATTGAAATGGGGATCTAGAGTTGTAGGGGAGAGAAATCTAGGAGAATAGGAAAAACAATTTAGGAGCTTCTAAGTTCTTTTATAGAGGAGTTTTAAAGCTCATTTACACTATTGTAGTGAGGTTGAAGTCTTCTTTGCAGAGAGAGATCGAGTTGTTGGCAACGAGAGATTTGAACTTATATAATATTTTGAGGTTTTGTAACTTGATTCATATTCATAATAAATTTTATTTATGTAATTTTTGTATGGAACTATTGTTTGCATCTATTATTGAAATAATGTTTTCAGTTTTTTATTACATTTCTGTTGTATGAGTTATTTGTTGGATTTAGCATTATTGTTAAATGTTACTTCTTTGGCCATTTATAATTTTGGTCAAGCTATATTAAAGAATTAATGAGAAATGCATCCTAAAAAATGGAAATTGTATAAGAAAAAAATTTATTTCTTTAGGATAACTAGCTATCGAACAGTTTAATTTTATACATGTTTTTCTTTTCTACATGTCATTTTATTTGAACAATTTGAGTACTATGAAATTATCCTCATTCTTATACATATTTTTATTAGGAGTTTGAGCTATTTATAGTTAAATGTTTGACGACTATTTATCAAACATTTAGTTGTTTATACCCACTTTAACAAGGATTAGATCTCGTGAACTATTTCCCTAGTCTATTTCCTTCATCTAATTCCAATTCCTGCATGGTTATTTCCTAGTCATTTTAGCTTTATCTTGATTGAGAGAAATATTATTCTTTCCTTCAAACAAGATTGGCTAAGTACATCATAGCTTAGGTCTTTAATTTTAATTCTTGTTTCTACATATTAGAAGTCCTCTTCCGAAAGAGGAAACCATTAGTTGTGGCTTGGCTCAACCCCAAATCAACTTAAGAGTCACTCTCTTGCATGGTCAGTAAGAGGTATGATATGATGTCTCTTCTCTATCGGTAAGTAAAAGTTGTACTTTAAGCCAGTATGGACAGAGAGAAGGTAACTAGACCTAGTTTAACCAGTAAAACCCACCATTTCAATGGAAAAGGAGTTGCTATAAGGTCTAGACTGGGTGATCTCCCTTATAATGTTGTAGATAAATAATTTCGAGCCTTTAATAGGATCTAGGGCTAATAAGCCCCAAGCTACAAACCAAGATACTAGCTAGGCTGTCAGCTTGGAATTTCTATGAACACACATAAAATTTGAATGCACACCCAGTTTAGAACATGCATGCACTCTAGGAACCTATTCATGCACTCTAGGACCCTGCACATGCTACAAGAATTTTCACATGCTCCATGAATGCACACATGCTTCCAAAAAAATTGTTCTTTAGGAACACATTTTTATCATAAGAAAAGTTTTTATGCACATATTTAGCCATTTTTTACCAAATTAGGATCGTGTGCCATGTTTTGAGAGTCATTGAGAAAATGTGTTGCTTCTTGAACAACTTCAAGCACCAAATTGGTACCATACCTCATATTTGTAGTCAAGATAAGGATTATAATGTTTTTATTTAACCCTTTTTGTTTTTGTTTTTTTAAATTTGGTTTAAAATTGTAAAGAAAAACCAAATTAATACACTCAACACAATCATTTTATTGAATTGTAGGGAAACATGATGAGATGGAATCTAACTTAGAACATAAACCCACCATGACCAAAACAATATTTGGAGAAACCAAACCCAAAACATAAAGTAACAATGCAAATGATGAAATTGATGCATCTCTAACTACATTAAATTCATTCGTACAAGATACTCAAAATGCTAGAGAGACATCACTGTAGTCTCTTGCAATGTTATTAAACTCAATTGTATCATCCATATATAATGCCTAAATAAAGTTAACCAATATTTTTGGTTATAGGCTAGAATGTATTAACATAGATGAGCCCAAGTATTACAACAAGAATATTGCAACTGCTGAGGCTATTGAATTAATTTATCAACCCGGGGTTGATGCAAAATTAAGAGGGGCTAACATTGTATGTGCAGTAGATACATTCCTCTTCATGGTCTGACTCCCTTTGATGTAGGTGAAATAATGTAATGAAACAACTTCAAATGAGTGAATATCTAAGTAAGCAACTAATTATAAGATTCAAAAATGGTTAATAACAATAAGAAAATATATTCTACTTTGTTGAAAATCAAATCTATACTAATTTTAGAAATGAGCATTCAAGAAGTAAGCTATGTAAGAGATATATGGTGACCTAACCAAACCTTAGCTCAAACAAAGTGGCCTCATAGAATTTCTAGCCTACAATTCACTTCTACCATGTATTTGGAGTGAATCTCGGCAAGGAAGATCTCAAAAGAAAACTACTACACGATTGATACATGATGTTTGTTTCTCGAGCTAACTTGCCAAATGCCGAAGAAAATAAAAATGAAAATCAGAGGGGGTCAAATTTGTTATTAATTAGAATTTACTAGGAATAAAATACTGGAATCATTCAAAAATACCCTTGTTAATATTTGCTAAAAAAATAGCAGAAAATTACTTGTGTGAAAATCATAAATTCTAGAATTACTGAGTTTGTTAACCTACCAATTTCCTAACCTGGTCAAGTGAAAATTATATGGGGTAGTTTTTTTTATTAAGTAGAATGTTTTTATGACTCAATACAATTAGAATAACTAAAAAATAACCCGTTTTAGTATGTGCTAAAAAATAGCATAAAATTACTATTATTTTGTTACAAGATTGCTGGGAATGATTATTTATCTACTTTATTAACCAAAGAAAAGTTCCTATCAGGTATATCAACCAATTTTATTCTTTTTTATGGTCTTATGATCATTATGAAGTTCCTGGGGGTGGTAAGGATTGTTGTGAGGAAAATCAGAATTCATTTCGAGGCTTTTTTTCGTAGTCACTACACAATTGGGAAAAAGTGCTGCACGATTATCCTGTTTTGCTACAGGATCATATCCGAGAGAAATATGTGGGCTTAGAAGGTCTTTTGAAGAATACAATGCTGGGATAAGGTAGGCAAAGGGTGAGAAGCCCTTTCCAATACTAGTGTTCCTCAGGTGTCCATCTTGCACAAGTAAAGATGCACTTTATGGCCTCTAACAAATATGAAAACTGATCTCTATAAAAAAATTTCTTGAAGAGGTTGTTGGGAAAAGAAGGAAATTTTTGGTGATGGAATGAAAAGTGTAAATAATGATACTCGGCCCCACAAACCCATACCTTGACCTGAACACAAGATATATTTTTCTTTTGGTGCTTGAAAATACTACCAAACAAATCATTTAATTGCAAAAAACATAGATGAAAAAGGAAACTTATTCAAGATATAACTATTAGAATAGGAAATTCACTATATTTTTGGATTTCTAACACAATATATACAACCAAATTTCCCAAAAGAGAGGTGCTTAACAGAACTACATAAGAAACTTTCTCATAAATAAATTGTGCTAGAAAGGAAAGGAAATACTGCTAGCTAGATACAAGAAAGAAGATACATGAATAAAATACACAAAGGAGAGAGACTAGAGTCTCTGTGTTGGGCTGTAACCCAAGAGTACTCAGCCCTCTAAATATGGATAAGACTCAAAACAAGATTTTTTTCATTCACTATCAGAATAGTCATAACAAAATACTAGAAAAAGAAGCCTACTACTCCTCGAAATCTATTCTCCGCTAATTCAAATTTTTTATTGGGATATTAGGCCTATTTATTTATACAAAAATAATTGAGGGGTAGCCTCCTTGATGAGGGGACTTCTTCCCTCCAAAAATCCTGGAAAAGTGGATCTGGTCCCCAGTAATAGGAATCACTATTAAATATGGAAATTTTTCTCCTCTTGTAGCAAGGAACGCATCCCTAAATTTTCCCAATCAATGGAACTCCTAAATTTGTTCAATGATTTCATAATATTCCATTCATATATTTGGAGGAAACAAGTCCCTAAATTATCTCATTTTCTAGATGTTTAAAATATGACTAATATTCTCACAATATTTTGCAAAAAATAATAATATTAGGAACACAATATGAAACTATCTCTAAATATTACTAAGAACTTATTAAAACTAAGAAAGCATTATTAAATGCAGAAGGAGATATTTAATATTGCCTTTGTATTCCTAGGAAAGGTTAGAAAGACTTTAGTTTACATCTAATTTGGAGGCCCATCATACCACCCTACTGAAATTTTTGATCACCCTTTTAGAAACCTACTCATATTACTCCCTCTTATTTTCTTCATTCATTTCCCTGATGGCTTGTCTAGCATGTAGTTTCACATATGATATTGAAGCCATTATTTCCATTTCTTTGTGTATCATGGGCTCTTCTACTTCCTCCTATATCTACTTAGCTAGTATTCTTGGTGTTTCAATGTATTTTTAAGGCTCTTAAGAATCCATCTATGATTTTGAAAATTTGAACCTTTGATCATGATAAATGAAGCTCAACCAACTCTATTTCATTTGTTCTTGTCTCTTTTTTCTTCTCATGTACCTCTAAATTTTATTTTATTTCTTCCTCAATTTTTGTGAGCTTGGCAAGGCCCATTACACTCTTCTAAAACCCTCTACTTCCTTCTCCCACCATCAGGCCACCTTTATAACCCTTATATTAATTTCAGATGCAATCAAATAGCAATAGAGGGCATCGTGTAGTAGTAGTGAAAAATCCTATAGCACTTCACAAAATTCATCAAAAATCAGTGTAACACCCCCAAGTTCTATGCTTTTCAAATTAGACATTGGAACATAAATCCAAAGGGGAGTGGACCCCAATGGATAGTTACTTGTGTGGATGTGGTTAATTATTTATTTATGAAAAATAAATAAAATATTGTGTATGCACTATGACCAAATGAGAAATTGAGATCATGTGCCTAATCCATGAGGGGTTATGGAAAAGGCAAAGACTTTCCCAAAATCTTTCAAAAATCCTTGGAAAGAAATTATTTCTAATTTTAGATTTTCGAGGAAAACTAAATTCTAATGATGAGGAAAAGTAGTTGAAGAGATAAAAAGTCGTAGTGCTCGGAAAAGCCGAAAGTAAATTTTTAAAGTCCCTAGATAAGGAGAGGCTCAGGCAAACAGGAATAAAGCATCCTGAAATTCTGGACGCAGAATTGGAAATAGGCTTTGGGGAAATCATAGCTTAAATAAGCCGCCTTCCGGCATCGCATTGAGGTAGCAACTGTTTCTGGAGGATTCAAATTTGGGAGAGTCTAAGATAAACGAACTCTAAGGTTGGGAGGACTGGTCATAGTAGAGGTATGCATGCATAATTTTGGAGATTATTTTATGACTGTATTAATTATATCTGTGTTAATTATATCAAGGTTATATGCATGATTCTGTTAGAAATTCTTATTTAAATTTCAGATTGAATGTTTGTTCAATACCTCATGCAATTCCAAGCTAAGTGTAGTAGCTGAAAATTCAGTAGGTTAATATCAAGGAGGAAGTTAAATAAAAACCAAGGGGTTAGTTCTGTGGATTTGTACATTTCAGTAATAAAGGGTAGAGATGATAAATCAATCTGAATGTTTAATCGAATGGAAAAATTCAAATGGTAGCTTGCTGTCTTTGGAATGAAAAACTTAGTTGATGTGATGTATAAACAGAACCTTTTAATAACGCTGTAACCAATAACCGCAAGTAGGAAACAAATAAGTTTAGATAGCAAAAGATAAGTTCAAAGATATCGCTGTATTACAATGGAAAGAATTGTAGAATTAAGAATTTAAATTGTTCTATTACATGGAAGTTTAAATATATGAAAGCAGAAGTTGAATCCTAACTAAGTACGAGGATCTAAAACTAGGGAGTCTAAACTATCAATTTCAGTATTCTCTACCTCCATTTGATAGAAGCAAGAGGATCTATATCCTAGTTTTCCAATGGAAGAGTTTAATATGCACCAGAGTTTCAAATATGTTGAATATTTGTAACAATAAAATAAGGGGAGAGTCCTATTGAAAATCTATTTGTGCGATAAAAGTGTGTGTGAGGGAAGATTGTAAGCATATTTAGAAATACTAGAAAAAGAGCATCTATTTACCTTCCATATAAACTGCTGGGAAAGTAGTTGGAGCAACGAATATTAACTGAATATAGATAGATGTATACGTGGATGCATACATCTATACCTTGATGCTGAAACTTTATAATGCTAGAAAGTCTATAAGGCTTTCAAACTGGAAAGTTTGAGGAAGGGCCTATGGATCAGCTAGAGTTGGACAAAACTCTGAAAAACTGACCTGAGAAATACAAACTAATATATATATATAGATATATAAGTCAACTAGATGGACTGAGAAGAGTTGAGGTCAAGCCCAAAAAATTCTCATGGAAATTCTTATATTCCCATGGCTGCGTATAATTACTAAAAAGAAATTAAATACCAGATAACAGTATGAATTGGTAATTGATTCAATAGAAAATTTTGAATGTTATCTGGTGCATAAAGCAGAGTATATCTGAGTTTAGGTTATAGAGATAAGAAGCTGGGTCTGGGAGACGTGACAAATGGTATCGGAGCCCAAGTTGAGAAAACTGGGCAAGTTATGTGCTCACTCAAAAAAGTTTATGTTGCTGATTTTACCAAGATTGGGTTACTGTACATTGAATAATACTAAGGGATACAGCTACAAACCATGATTGAAGAGAACAAGCTGTATATGGATCTGGGTGGAGGGGAAAAAACACGCCAGATCCTAAGTCTATAGATGTCAAAATGATTAGTGAAATATTAATGAAATATTAATGAGAAAACTCGTAAGATATTTACAGAATTAACTATAGGCAGTTTTCATTTAAGGCTGAAGACATCGAAGAAAAATTCATTTTCAGACTTGTGTAGGTGAGAAATGGAAGTTAGAAAATTAGTATGCACATTTAAACCCTTAGTTTTGAAATGGTTGAAATTAAATTTACGTGTGAACTGGTGAATAGGTAAATGAGCAATTGATGGATGAAAATTATGAAATTGTGTCGGAAAACAATTAGTTTTATAAAATATCTATTTAGTAGTCCATATCTATTTTTTTTCACATATGCATTCCTCAGATTATAATACAGAATGATCGGTGTAGTTGTAAGGAATCCAGTAAAGTTAAACCATCTGCTATAATGTTTAAGCTATAAAGCTTAAATCTAGAGATTAGTTTATGAAGTTGATAAGTGAAACCATTATGAAGTTGATAAGTGAAACCATTAAATTAGATATGAAGGGATCTAGTGAACAGTGAACAATCATTCTAAATTTTGACAGCATTTCAAATCAACATTTTAAAACAGAAATATGATTTTTATGCTATAGCAGAAATCCATTAATTTCCAAGTTTACACCGGATAGAGGTAAAACCATGGAGTTTGGTATTTAGGAATTGCAGAAAAGCTATTATAGCATAAAGCCTTTTGGAGAAATTTTCCACTGGGGTGGGATATATCAAACCCTTGTCATAACAGAATTTCATCCGCCAATAAATCTTGGAGGTGATGAAGAGTTCCACTGTGAATAAACATATATATAGTCACCGGTGTAAAGAGGCGGGAAAATACCTTTTTAATAGTTATGCCTTGGCTGAGAAGGAAATTTATCTCTATGCTAGACCGCCTAAAGAAAATTTAGTTAAACTAAGCTATGATATAAGAGGATACAGGTATGAAAAGTTTATATAGAAATATATATTATCGACAATAATTACTCAGCATAAAGTACAAAACTGGACGCAGTGTTAGCAGGAAATTAAATGTGTAAATAACCATAGGAAATGGAATATCCATGGGGATATTCAGAATAGAACTCAAAAATTGATAGATGGTGTAGATTTTAATAATGATTATAAATATGTTAACAGAACCTCAATATACAAATTTATTAACTGAGCAGAAGAAACTGACTCTTCTAAATAGATACAAAGCATATACATATTAATGGAAGCAAAAGAAAAAAATGGTACGGGAGTATTACACCGCAAATCTGGACCAGCATAAAGTAGAACTAAAACAAGGTTTAAGATATCGAAAATTTATGCGAAAATTAAGAGAGGCAATAGCAGCTATCTTTACCTTATACGTATTGTATAAAAAAAAAAAAAAAAAAATTCATTAAAACCGAAATGAGGCCCCAGGCTTTGTGCCCAATATATTTCATACCGAGCTTAATAAATTGCATACAGTCCAAATTCAAATTATTAACCGTTCTGGCTGAAGGGACCAGAATTCCTCCGAGTACATAATTAAACCAAGGGTTACATAACCATATATTGAAATAACAAAAGAGAACCCTCGGAAATTGAAATCGATCCATGTGGGAAATGGATAGCATACGGTAGAAGCAGAGGTTCCTCAATAATGGAGGGAACAAGCCTAGGAAACGCATAAGCAAGAGTTAGATGACGGAACTACAGGTAAGAGGCAAACGAGCCGCTAGGTTCAATGGTCACCTGTAAAGTACCAAGAGAAGAAACCATGATGAGTATTATCTCATCGGATAAATGATAAGGTTGGTAACCTATATTACCGAAATCTTTAAAATAAACAGTGGAGTAAAATGAATAACGGGAAGCTGAATAAGTTGGTACGCTAAGGCTTTGCAAAATCTGTAAATACATACTCTAACAGTGAGAAACAAATGATGGAAGGAAATCCTTACCAGCAGTAATAGAGTCGAGCTAACAGAATGAGAAAATTGTACGCCTTCAGCAACGTATAAACCCTCGTAGAAAAATTCCTGTGATATGGGAAATAAAAATAAAAACTACAGAAATTTAAGTTTGACTGTCATAAAACGTTAAATAACTACAAAGAATTAAATCCTTGAACTCGATAAACAAAGGGACTGAATTTTTTTTTTTTTGAGAAGAACATAACGATAGCAGAGAAATTTTTAGCAGAAGACCCTGAAATTTATGCAGGCCTCACCAAGGGCCAAGAAAATCGAATGGAATAGAAAAAAAAAATAGAATGAAATGATGCACAACAAATCCTGGAAATAGCTTCCAGGCGTAGATTTAAACTCTGGGCGGTGGCTGCTCTGTCGGTTACCATGGCGGGGGACGTTTTTTTTTAGTGTTTTCTGTTGGGTACCTTCGCATGGAGAGTCATCGGCAACCGTCGCTACATCGCCCAGGATATTGGCTCATCCGGCACAGTAAAGGAGTCTGAGGTTTATGACTTGGAAATGGGAGAGCTCTGTAAGTTGCGTTGCAAATGAAAATAGAATACAATATAACCGTATGATATAGCCTATCGAAACCCTAGAGGATATACCATCTCCATCGTACACGTGGAAGGAGATGCATAAGGTAAAGGAGGAGGCGGCGTGGTTGTCTTGGGATTCAAGAAAGGAATGCCCTCGTTGCAGAAAAGTCTCGAACCTTACTGCCCACAGTACAAGACATTAATAAAAAATATATATATATACAAAAATACTACGACATCACATGGGAGTAGGCGGCTGGTTGGTGAGACGTGATACCAAACATCACCTCCAAAGCCAGAAAAATCGACATAAAAGCTGCAATTTAACCTTGCCGTAAAATTTTCTATCCATGACGTTTGGGTGAGTACCCCTGCGGTTCTGTTTTAAATATATATATATATATATATATTCAGTGCACGGATTCATCTTGCAGGTGATTTTTCACCTATCTTCATACATGTCTTCAATTCTCGTGCACTTTCTGCTTTATCTTAAACACGCATTGCCGGAATACATTAACGTGGCTACTGATGTGTTTCACCGCCATAGGTTCAACACCACACCACTGCACTCCTCCACGGGTCCATTGTTTCACCGCCGTTCTTTCCCCATCGAGCCTCATATTTGATGGGATGTAATACAACGCATTCAACCTGATTATAATGTTGACTCGAGCAATTTACATTAACCATATTCCATAATGACTTGTTACGGAGAGGTATTAAAGGACGCAACAAGGGGTAGTGCGAGGTGTATAAAGTAATAGAAAAGTCACGTCCATAAAGATATGGGGTGGTACATATGGATAATGAAAAAAATTTTGATAGACTACACAAATCCGTTGAGGATATTTAAAGTTGGAACCGTTAGCTCTATAGAAATTTAGGATTAAGCTAAGGAATAAACCCTTGCTATTAAAAATGAGATTTTAAAATGTTAATTCGATGTCATGGGTTTCTAATTTAGTACTTTTATTAATGATCAATAAAAGCATGGCATATTATTATGGAAAATGAAGAACGTAATAGAAAAATAAAATATCGTGTGAGGGTTGTGAAACATAACCCCTTATTAAGTTATGACTATATGTCGACGTGTAACATGGTAGGTGAAGTGAACTATAAAAAGAGACAAGTTAACCTATCGGGTTCACAACTATTATCGAGAAAGAATATCTCTAAGAAGAATGTTATAAATGAGGTTGGACAATTGGATGATCATTCCAATTAGAAATATACATAATGACATAATGAATTAAGAGAAGAGGTGAAACGAAAAAGATTACAAGCACTTATGTAAGTATAAGTCAACGTAACAAATAAATATTCAAGGTCGAAAGTTGGGATAATAATTATATATATAATTATTATAATGGCTTTGAATTCACACACAATTTCATATGTGACATATGAAATTTAGACTTAGTATATATATGGAATGGTTGTTAAGGAATTTTAAAAGAAAAATTCATAAGTAGCGTTGGTTAATGATTGAATGGATGAAAATTTAAAAGGGTAAATTTTACAATAGATAAAAAGGAATTTAATTTAAATGAAGTGGATTCATTTAATTAAGCATACCTATGGTGATGGTATAAATTTAAACAAATAGATATTAGTCAAAGAGGAAAACGTTGACAGTTAGAACCATTACCTGTTGGTAAGGATAATTAAAAATGACATTTATATTATTAAACAAAATAGGTTTATGACTTTGAGGGGGAAGAATATATATACATTTTCATCCCCTATGGATTTGTAGAATAGTAAAAATGAAAACAAGGTTTCAACACTTACGAGATATGAATAGATTATTCATATAAAGTGGTGAAAAAGTAAAGATTATATTAAGGGCATCAATATTGGTGACTTGTAATTCAATTATATTCAAGTGTGACTAAGGAAAAAAAAAAAAAAAAAATGTACGTAGGAAAATTAAATAAAAGTGTAATCCTACGATATCTCAAAGGGACAAAATGAGAAAAAATTTATACCCACAAGATTAAGGGAGAAGAACAAATTCACTAGGGGAATATTAAAAGTGAATTCACCTTAAAAGTTTACTAGAAAAATGGAATGACATATTTTACCATATGGCTGGAATATTATTACGCTAATTATGGTGAAAGGAGTAATAAACACTACTGAGGTAGAAAAAATTGGATGCTGGTAATTGGTAAAGTTACCAGGATGATGTTTGAAGTCATGGATATTTAAGTCATGACTAAAGTATTTTGTAACTCAGTTCATGTGCATGAAAAATAAGAAGTGGTAAGCATGAGTACGAAATGAGGGCTAAATAGTTGGTTAAATCAGTGATGTGGTTAGTAATGGTGGATTTTTGCATATTACATAGTGTAATGTGGACCCATTACATTGAGTTAGGAAGGAATGAAGGGATAAATCTATTTTTTTTTTGCTAGGTGAGTTAACTAAGGTAGAATGGAAAACCTATCAATTGTTATTTTTATCCATGGGAAAATAATTCTCAGGTATGGATAAGTGATCTTTGTTAGAAACCATGTGTTGTTTATATAAACCATGGGTTAATTGCTAATGATTAATGAGATTCACATAGAGATATAAGTGGTGAATCATCATTGGGATTAGTAAAGCATGAACATACAATTAAAAGTAAATGTATAAATTTTGGTGATTCTTTAAAACAAAGGGGAAATTGTGTCAAATTCATTCTTTACATTATAAGTATTAATTCTTGTGAATGTGATGAATTATAGTAATTACATAGATCACTATAAAAGAAACATGTACTCACACTATGAGATTATGCTAGGGTAAATTTTACTAAATTTAATTTTCTTGAGTCTTAAATTCAAGGACCAGATAATAGTGTAAAATAGTATAGTTGCAAATAGAGAGAAAGGAGAATGAGCTATATTGGACTTGGATGTGGGGGAAACCCAATCCAAAATTTATTCACGTAAGTTTAAACTAGTGAATAAAATTGAGGAAACTTGACAAAAATAAAATAAAATAATGAACATAAAGTTGTACATTATTGCACACTCTGGAGATATTGTCAAAAAAAAAAAAATATTTCATGTGTGAAGTAAGAATTAAATTATAGACATTTTTAACGAGTCTGGTTATTACTAATTAAATTGATTGGCTAACAAAAGAAAACAACGAGAAGGTACTGGAAGTACAACTATGAACTGAGAAAGGGTAAGCATAACCATGCATATGATACAGTTGTTTTCTTTCATTTATGAGTACTAATGAAAAGTTGTAAAATTGTTTAGCCAAGTGTGTAACAGGAAATGGTGTACTCTGGAAACAAGGAGAAAAAAAGGTGAAGATAAATCACCTAGAAAATCAAGAAAAGCTGAACTGGACCAAGTTGCGTGAGGAAAGAATCTCACTGAAAAACAAGAAAGGATTAGTAGTGTACTAAAAGTGCACTAAACTATTATGAACCTGAACGGTTTGACTAATAACTGAATTTCTTAAGTTTATTGAAATGCAGAATGTTGTTGTGGATTATCAATTGTATGTACCTGACATTACTTACATTGGTATGAATTGTGGACAGAGAAAACAGAATAAAAGATCTTCCAGACAGACTTCTTGCAAGGAAGTAGGAAGAAAATCAACTGCATAAGGCATCAGTAAATAGAGTGGAAGCAGGAGAGTACTCTGCTGGAAACTAATCAAGGACGAAGAAGAAATCTTTGTCAAAGTTGAAAAATCAACGTTAAAGTGTAACACCGAGGAAGGTGTTGGAAAGGGGGGAAACTAATGGCTTATAAACTAGCCTTACCCTTGCATATTAAATTTCATGATGTGTTTCATGTCTCCTTGTTGGAAAAAAATAATTTTTGTACATGATGCTTCTCACATTATTGATTGGAATGTGATCTAGGTGGAACCAGAAGAGGAATTCTTTCCAGAGCCGCCTCAACTCTGAGAGCGGGAAGAAATTGAATTGCGAAATCGAACAGTAGCTAGAGTAAAGGTGCAGTGGAGCACTTTACTGCTGAAAAAGCTACATGGAACAGAGAAGCTGAGATGATGGAAAAGCATTCGTATTTATTTTCAAAATAAACTAAGTAGATAGTTGTCAACACCGAGGATGGTGTTTGTTTTCAGAGGGGGAATATGTAACACCCCCAAGTTCTATGCTTTTCAAATTAGACATTGGAACATAAATCCAAAGGGGAGTGGACCCCAATGGATAGTTACTTGTGTGGATGTGGTTAATTAATTATTTATGAAAAATAAATAAATATTGTGTATGCACTATGACCAAATGAGAAATTGAGATCATATGCCTAATCCATGAGGTTATGGAAAAGGTAAAGACTTTCCCCAAAATCTTTCAAAAATCCTTGAAAGAAATTATTTCTAATTTAGATTTTTGAGGAAAAATCTAAATTCCCCAATGATGAGGAAAGTAGTTGGGAAGAGGTAAAAAGCTGGAAAATTTGGAAAAGCAGAAAGCAGCTTTAAAGTCCCTAAATAAAGGAAGCCTAGGCAAACATGAATAAAGCATCCTGAAATTCTGGATGCAGAATTAGAAACAGGCTTTGGGGAAAGCATAGCTTAAATAAGCTGCTCCAGAACAGATTGAAGTTAGTCTGTTCTTGGAGGATCTCAGCTCGGGGGTGAGTTCTGGAGATAAACGAACTCTAAGGTTGGGAGGACTGGTCATAGTAGCGGTATGCATGCATAATTTTGGAGATTATTTTATGACTGTATTAATTATATATGTGTTAAGTATATCAAGGTTATATGCATGGTTCTGTTAGAAATTCTTATTTAAATTTCAGATTGAATGTTTGTTCAGTACCTCATGCAATTACAAGCTAAGTGTAGTAGCTGAAAATTCAGTAGGTTAATAGCAAGGAGAAAGTTAAACAAAAACCAAGGGGTTAGTTCTGGGGATTTGGTACATTGCAGTAATAAAGGGTAGAGATGCTAAATCAATCTGAATGTGTAATCGAATAGAAAAATTCAAGTGGTAGATTGCTGTCTTTAGAATGAAAAACTTAGTTGATGTGTTGTATAAACAGAACCTTTTAATAACGCTGTAACCAATAACAGCAAGTAGGAAACAACTAAGTTTGTGATAGCAGTATGGGGTTCAGTATATCAGTTGTATTACAATGGAAAGAATTGTAGAATTAAGAATTTAAATTGTTCTATTACATGGAAGTTTAAATATATGAAAGCAGAAGTTGAATCCTAACTAAGTACGAGGATCTAAAACTAGGGAGTCTAAACTATCAATTTCAGTATTCTCTACCTCCATTTGATAGAAGAAAGAGGATCTATATCCTAGTTTTCCAATGGAAGAGTTTAATATGCACCAGAGATTCAAATATGTTGAATATTTGTAACAATAAAATAAGGGGAGAGTCCTATTGAAAATCTATTTGTGCGATAAAAGTGTGTGTGAGGGAAGATTGTAAGCATATTTAGAAATACTAGAAAAAGAGCATCTATTTACCTTCCATATAAACTGCTGGGAAAGTAGTTGGAGCAACGAAGATTAACTGAATATAGATAGATGTATACGTGGATGCATACATCTATACCTTGATGCTGAAACTTTATAATGCTGGAAAGTCTATAAGGCTTTCAAACTGGAAAGTTTGAGGAAGGGCCTATGGATCAACTAGAGTTGGACAAAACTCTGAAAAACTGACCTGAGAAATACAAACTAATATATATATATAGATATATAAGTCAACTAGATGGACTGAAAAGAGTGGAGGTCAAGCCCAAAAAATTCTCATGGAAATTCTTATATTCCCATGGTTGCCTATAATTACTAAAAAGAAATTAAATACCGGATAACAGTATGAATTGGTAATTGATTCAATAGAAAATTTTGAATGTTATCTGGTGCATAAAGCAGAGTATATCTGAGTTTAGGTTATAGAGATAAGAAGCTGGGTCTGGGAGACGTTACAATCAGCCAGGATTTCATCTTAAGCCTATTTTTGTTTCTTTTCATCACTTTCTAATATCCCCTAAGCCTTGGAATCCAAATTAAATATAGAAGAGGCCATTTAAGAATCATCCTTTCATCATTGTAGCAGAGTTTCCTATGATAAAAAGGAATCTATATTAGAGGAAAGATTCATATTTTTCTGAGAGGAAAGGATAGGAAGCTTAACCAATTATACCATGAAAAATTTCACCATTTTCACACTAAAAACATTTAGAATACCCTTTGATATATCTTGAACACTTTTGTTGAATCTAAGTGGCAATAATTTTTGACTTCCATTTACCTTGAATATTCCCTTGCTTTTCATGTCATTTTAGGCTTTGGTGGTTGTTTTGGGAAAAAAATTCTTCCTATAGAGATCTATTTGTCTCCTGTAGCAACCTGTAACCTCCCTGTACAAGCCTATTTATATCATGTGGCGATACTTGTAGGATCCTAAAGCAACTAGCTTTCATGCGAAGAGGTGGTGGGTCCATAATTTTATTCTTAATTTTACATATTTTAAAAATATTATTCTCTCTCTCTCTCTCTTTCTCTCTCTTTCTCTAACAACATTACATTAAAAACTTTTAGTTAAGTCAGTTATCCCAACCTATATTTTTTCTCTTTTTTTGTTTTTCCTTAACAATATTGCATACGTGATGAACTTGGAGTGCTTGGAGTTAACTGAGCTCACCCCTACTTAATTTTTGTAGTACATGATAAAATCCCATTTTATTAAGTGTTTTTCCTCTTTTGTCTCATTTATCTCTCTCACACACACGTGGTTTTCCTTTGGAGAAACGTTAAGTGTCTTGGTAGATAAGACTAAAGCTTCATGTTATTAAGTTTTGATATAAAATACCTTTTGTTATAACACTTTTAATGTTTTCTCGAGCTATAATAGGTACAAAGGGTGAGGTTAGAGAGTTTCATACATGTTCTTTACCATGAGTGTTTTTCTCTTTTGTGAAGAATGTTGCTATTGATGTGGATGCTATCTTTGATGACCATGAAGCAGCATGTGATAATCTGTTGGACGTCATGATGTTGATATCCTTGTTTTAGGAGGTATTCCAGGTTGGTTTTTGTGTTGTTGTTGAGATGATCCTGATGTGAGTGTTGTAGGTGTTTTAATGTCATTTTTGAACTAAGGTAAGGATGCTTTGCATGTCCGCAATTTTTCAAGAAATATATTTATTTGTTATGTTATGTTGTTGACTAATGCTCGTTGATGCAGGTCCTTCCCTCATGCAAGTGCTCTTTGGATCAAATTTTGTTTCTTTTTGGGTGATTAAGAGTATTATAGTAGTATATAGATGCTCCTATAGCTGCTCCAGACCAAAGTAGTGACCCTCCAATACCTTAGTGTTGGTTTCCATTTCAATCTGGTCCTCCAACTGTGGTTATATAGGGTTTGTGCGAGCTACTACAGGATTGGATTCCTTCATGTAGTAGTCATATAGACCCCTCCAAGATCACAAAAATATTCATGGAATACATTAATAAGCTCTCATAATTGATTTTTACCTCATGGATAGGGAATAAAGACTCTAGTGGTGGTGAAAGTTATGGAAGAAGGGGAGAAAATGGGATATTTTCATGGAAAAAGATCAATTTTTAGATGAGGTAGTGAAAAAATGGTGTGTAGGATGGATGATGGAGGTTTGGTAGACTTATTTTTTCATTCCCACAAATAAAACATAATATCTGACCCCTCTCTCTATGTTGGTTAGAATCATGTAGCAAATATGGATAATCTTGTAGGAATATAGGATAATCATGTAGAAAACTTATTTAATCCATATCTCTCAAATGGTAGACTTGATTCACCTTAAAAAAAAATATCATGTTTCTCCCATCCTTGTGCATCTTCCCATAATAAAATCTTGGCGAAAAAATGCACAAATATCGAGAAAAATAGAAAATTTTTGTATATGATGGTGGCCAATGTCTCAAAAACTATAAGCTAGAATTTGCTGAAATTTCCTGATAATGTTACCATCATCCTTATACATATCCCATTAAAATATCTAAACAAAATGATGTATGTTTTTTGAGATATCGTCAAAAAAAATTGTGCCCCTGTGTATTTTGGAAAGCATGTAGCAAAACAAATATTTCCTGTAGCACTTTAGGAAAATGAGGAAAATGAGTAGGAAATGTTTGGGAGTGATGGGTGGATGTTGGAAATGGATGGGGGTGATGGATTGGCATGGCCTTTATCTTATTGGAGCATCTGAGAAAAGAAGTTCACTAGTAAAAAATGATGAAATTAATGACTAGGTGACTAAAAATGTTAGTCACCACAATTATTTCAAGTGAATTACTACTAAATTTGAGAAATTTCAAGTGACCAAACAAAAAATGACTAACTTAAATGACTAATTTAGTCTTGGAATAAAATAGACGAATAGATAATAAGTGACTAAAATAAAAGAAACTAAATTTAATGACTAATTTAGTCTAGGGTAAAATATATGACTAGATAATAAGTGACTAAACTAAAAGAAGCTAACTTAAATGACTAATTTATTGTAGGATTGAAATATATGACTAGATAATACGTGAAAAATTTAATAATGAGTAAAGTAAATGACTCTTATAGTCCAAGAATGTAAATATGACAAATAACAAGTACAACAAGTATATGAATTAGTAAT
Organism: Pinus albicaulis; assembly: GCA_034641835.2. Lineage (NCBI taxonomy): Eukaryota > Viridiplantae > Streptophyta > Pinopsida > Pinales > Pinaceae > Pinus > Pinus albicaulis. The sequence continues at coordinate 84,091,422 of CM076580.1, read as the reverse complement.
TTATGTTATTAATTTTTAATTGTGGTCCCTTTTCTTTAATGTCCTTCTTTGGACATAGTAACGGCCACGAGACCCATTCTTATTATGCAAAACATACTAAATGGCCATATTTCGAGCTAGAGGTCTTGTTCATGGCAATTAAGCACGAGAAAGATTGATTTAGGGGCTAAGGCCCTTATTTTACTCTCCTAACCATAACATAAACACAAACTCTCATATGTTGTGAGAAATAATCATATGGTGCCCATATCCCAAATTAGGACCAAATATTCATTAAATAAGTTCTAGGTGGTTTTAAAGTCTAGCTCATTTCTCTTGACACTAAAAAGCTTCTTGTAAGGCATAATGCAAATTTTTTTACCTCCCCTACCCATGGTACATTCCTTAAATCCTATACATGGTGTGAAAAAATTCCTAATATAATTGATATATTATATATTCCTAAGATTATTTAGAGAGGATCTATGTGGTTGTTCAACGCTAATTCATGCCCCTTGAGCATGAAAAGCTTAATTTTAGAAATAAATGCCTTTTTATCCTTCCCTCATACTAATTGTTATCATACAAAAAATAAAAATGGTGCCCATATTCCAAGTCTAAGGCCCTTTTCATGTCTATTGGTAAATACCTTGAGAGTTATTCATAGTGTGCAACATGTGGTAATATTGTGCAAATATTACTAAAGATAAAAGCCCGGATAGAAATTCCTCCATTGGTCATAACCCCTCATACTGCTAAATATGGGCAATTGGCTTCATTGTGATAAGTGGAAGCTTAGCCCCAAAAAAATAATAATTGTCAAACTTTAAGAAAGGACATGTTATCATACCTTTTTATAGCTATATTAAAACAAAAAAGAACCGCATAATTTTAATTTTGAGTCTTTTAATTTTTCTCAATATATAAAGGATAACCACATAAATAACTAAAATTTCAAGAAAGTTAAAAGTATCACTTCATAAAACTATCAATTATGTTTGTAAATTTTACATATTTATTAATTTATATAGAACTTAATATCTTATGTATTTATATTAAATTTTTAATTTAATACTATATATAATTATAATTATAATTATTTTTAGTTTTTATTTTAGATTAGTTCCAATTCCTGCTTAAAAAAATCCACCCTTCACCCATAATTCCCACCAAAGGTGCTTCAACAAATGCTAAAAAAAATCTCTGAAATGAAATCCCACACAGATAATGGCCAAAAGCGTTTTAGCAAATGCTGAAATCTAATCCCACATCAATAAAAGAGTGAACAAGGAATTTAATGAATGGAAGGTGAAGATTAGGATTGTTGCTGAAGAAATTGGTCAGTTGGAAATCAGGAAAGCTTCTTCAACTCAGTAGAGAGAAGAGGAGCTGTGAGGCCGGAAAAAAGAAGGCATGGAACATAGAAGGTTAGGTGTAAGGGAATGTTATATGCTTTAGACACTGAGGATATTGAAGATGTTGATTCTATTTTGAAATTTGAAATCACTCTAGTTTATAGGGCACACCATATTTAGATTTGTCTTGGGCTCGAAGACTAGTTCCAGGATTACTACTATAGAAATTGTCAGCTGCAGCTTAATTCAAATTTTCAAATCTCATAAGTGCATCGTTTTTAGTATCACATCAGTTATTTTCGCTTAGATTGTTGGGGTTTCATAGTCTGCATTTTTAGGATGGCTGGAGGATTAATCTTCACTCCCTAGGTGGAAATGATGTGGGATACAACTGTAGCAAAGATGAGATGTATTTTAGAGGATCAATTTTCGCATATGTAGGTTGCAAGCCATATTTTTCTTATCAAGGATTGTGTGAGTCTACTTGGTATGACTTTGAGCCCCAATTACCTTTTTCAGCACCATATTCCTACAACCTGTACCTTCCATGAAACTTCCCAACCATGTATTGCTACTTTATGTGGATCAATAACAGAACAAAGAGGGAGATATTATTTTGTTTTTTAATGCAGACACAAGTGGAGGAAGATAAGGGTAGGGTGGCATGTTTCCATTGCTTCTCCGTTCCATCGAATAATTTCAATTCGGTCAACATTCAAACTAATGACTGGTCTTTTTATATTAGAAGCAACAAGCCGATGGGATACTTACTCTAAGTTATGATAAATTAGTAATGCATATAATGCATAGAATTCTCTCAAAATTTTCTAGAGAGTGTTGCAGAAAGCTTTTGAGTCAATTAAATGAGAGCAGCTTGTAAGAAGATATGGCTACGATGTGGGTCCCTTGCTTGATATTTTGGACAAGAAAGACAAATTATTAAATTTTGTGCCTACATTTACATGTTTCAACTATGTAGAATATGCACATAAGTTTAATTTCTTCTAACTGTCGAGTGTGGTACCTATTTTCTTGGTTGGTTTGCTGTAGGGCATGTCACTTGGAAAAACAAGCATTTGATGAGGCCATTGCAAAACTTGATACTCTCAGTGAAGAATCATAAAAGGAAAGCACATAAATAATGTAATTTCTGATAGACAATACTACATTATGGACTTCTGATTTGCAAGAAGATTGAGGTTAGTTTAGACATTGATTTTAGGATAAGTTGATAGCATCACTTTAAATGTTCGAAGTGAGAAATTAAAATGACAAAAAGTTATAATTCAACTCGAGTATATATTTGGAACCCAAGGGGGATTAGTGGTAGGAACTTTTATAGCATTCAGTTATAGGGTGATAATCTATTAAAGGGAAAAGTGGCTCAGATATTGTCCCAAACATGTATTTAACTTCCATCTATTAATAGCTATTGTAAAATTCTTGCTGAAGTAAAATATATTGCAATTATATAATGCATGATTTTTAAAAGAGGGAAAATGAAACTATTTTTGTCTACCCTTTCAAGCAAAATCAACAAACTGATATGTTTATAGTGGGACCACAACCAATTTTATTTCCTTTCATTTTGTTCACATAGAGATCACTATGAAAAACTGCATGCACCAGCAATAATCACTTGCAGAAACCAACAATAATTACTGAACAGACCAAAAGAATTCCTTTAATTAATGGTTATGCTAGGAAATTTCTAGAAAGATACTGGTGTGACTAAGTGTCATTGGATATTATGCCTATAAAGAGATCAGCGTGACTTAGTTTCATTAAATCTTATGCCTAGAAAGAAGCGGTGTGACTCAATCTCATTGGATATTGATTCTTAATCCTTAAGTAAAAAGAAGTGCTACTTAGGTTAACAAGACCCACATGCAAAGAAGGTTCTCAAAGCATGTGCTACATTCGCTTCCCCTTGGGATAAAATTCGCCTTGGTACGACCTTCATAACTTGAACAAGCATGTGTACTTTGTACTCATGACATTCCCCTTCCTCCTTGTTGTTTCATTCAATACAGATTATTTGCATTGGACCTTGACATGTTTGTTGCTAAATTCTAGAGCATAGTCATCTTCTTTTTGGGAATGCATGAAGGACTGGTGTAGAAATCTTGGACTTTGACATGTTTGTCTCTAAATTCTAGAGCATATTCATCTTCTCTCTGGGCATGCATGAAGGATTAGTGTGGAACTCTTCATATATTTTCAGTTGAATGATAGTGTAATCAATCACATGATTAGGGTTTCATGTCTTTCACATTCTTCCTAAGTAGAGAAACACAAAAAAATTATGTGCTCTATTTTAGTAAACAATGCAACTCTATGCAATTGGGTCTATCCTTTGAAGAAACTCAAAAGGCTTCCAGTATCATGGAGCTAGCTTGGCACAACTCCCCGTTATCAAAGAACTTTTATTATGCTTCACCCTAATAAATACAAGGTAACACACTTTTGATTCTTTGTTGGATTTTCTTAATTAATCAACACTTTTTTTTCCCTTTTTGGTGTGCCTTCAAATTTTGATTATTTTTTGCAACCCACTCATCCATCATGCCAAGAAACTTTTAGCCTACATGTAATCCCATATGTTCGATCGGGCCAACTTATTGGAGTATTTTATCTTTTGTCAACTAAGGTTTCAAATGAACCCATCCTAAGGATACATGTCACCCAATGTTTTGTCATCCATCTATTTGCAGATAATACACTATGGTGATATTCCAATATGTTCACAAGCCAAAGATAAAACTTTTCTTGAAGTTCGATTTTCATATGTGTCTCTAGTCAATACAATTGCATTAGGCACACTACAAATTCTCATCACTTCTTAACTTGTGGATAGACTGCACTAGAATGAATTGTGTCGCTTCATCAACATATCCACCATAATACCATCACTATGATAAAATCATGTTTTTTCGTTGTTTTGGGTGTTCTTGTGATGAAATCAATTGTGACTACTTCCGATTTCCATTTGTATCTGGAAAAGGCAACAAACATGTTGCTGGATGCTATTTCCTTGCCATAACCCTCTGATACTTGGGGTAATTGGTCACATATATTTCTATGTTCAATATTGTTTTGTAATTATAACAATGGTCTTTTGGTAACTTAATTGTCGATGGTATTTTGATAACTTGATTTTATTTCATATGGAACATCATGAATTTCCTTTAATATAATCTTTCACAACTCCTCATAGTTAGACACATAGATTTGATCTCCATTTGTGTCAAATTTTGAAACTATGTCCAAACTCCATGTTACATTGCTCATATGATAGAGATGATATTTTCGTTGGATTCCTCTTTCGAAGAGGTGCAAGATTGATCTAAATATCATCTTGTTTGGATGAGAAGAATTTGGATTTTGAATTTATTTTCCACACATGTGCAATTTGTCAAGGTTGGCTAGAATTGTAATGTAGGCTCACAAGCCCCAAAATATGTGTCACACACCCTAATTGATGGATATAAAAAGGAGAGACTGAAACCTCATTTGGACATCAACTCATCTCACACATTCTCTCCCAATCTAATTGGTTCGTATGGCCTTAGGAGACTTTCTCTCTCCCCCGCACGTGTGAAAGAGAAGCTGGAAATTTCGGATTGTGTTAAGAGTTTTTTTTGTAGCATTGATCAACATTAACTTTGGGCCAACCTTGACTGTTTGATTTCGATATTTGGGTCAGATTGCATTTTTGGGAGGCTAAATTTGGTGGCACATAAATCAAGGAAATCTGAACTGATTTTATTGATGTGTTGGACTTCTTTCATACCGTCTATGGCAGTTCACTTCGTGGGTATATGGCAGTTCACTTCGTTGGCACCACCCTATCCAATCCCCGAAAAAAAAGGAAAAACACCCCTTGCTCCTATCCATTCCAGATTGTTAGTGACCTCATTCCATTGACAGATTTTTGGGTGGTTGTCTTTCCAATATGGAAATGGGCCATAATCTAAAATGTAGAAGTTTCTGGACTGAGGGAATATGTATGCGTGTATGGAATATGCATAGGCTTTGCCTAAATTTCAAGGGAATGGAGGTTGGAGGTGTCAATATATATATATATATATATATATATATATATATATATATTCTTGTTTGAGGTGTCAACATCATCTTTTATCATCTTTCCAATAATTTTTTACTTTAATTACAAATTATGGAGGACCACAAATATTTCTCATAGTTCAACTTCATAAAACATCAATGACATGATTTCATTCTTCAGATACTTCTCCATAGCATCTCAGTAGGGCCCTACATCTCTGCAATCTACCTATAATCCATTTTACTCCTTTAACTAATCCAACATTATGGTAGGTTGTTTTTTCTATCTACCATTATGAAGGTGTTGAGAGAAAGTTTAAATCGTTCTCTTGGAGATCATACTTAGACAGAAGAATGAGGGTGGATCAATGTTATCGATCAGATGATACCTATCTCTTATAGGCTTTGGTAATAAATTATGGATCGTGAGAATACATAGGGCGGTATGGAATTTTTTCCTTCAAAACCCCTTAATTATTTTATGTCAAGTGACACTCACCTGATTTGGGATAATAGAATTTTAATAATTACCGGTAGCTTCATTGATGGGAAGCAAACCCCACTACAGGCAGGTTCGCCTTTCCATTTACAAAATGAGCTTGAAACTCAAAGTTGATCAAACTACTGGCTCATGAAAATGAACTTTCGATCTTGGGACCTGTGGGTTATGGGCCCACTTTGATGACACCTACAATCAACATGTGTATTGTGAACCATCTCTTTGAAAACTTCTTAGAAACAATAATATAATGAATCATTATTTCCCTCTTTGAAACAATTACTAATCCTTGGCTTATGGGTTTAGCCCCACATAGCATTCTAAGGTTTTATTTCTCAAAGCACCGCACATAGAAGAGCGGCCTCCTCGCCCATTCTTGAAACATATAATAAAACCTTCATAGCATATAATAGACTGACAAACTTTAATTGGAATCAATACTCAACCTTCAGAACTTTAAACCAAATGTAATATTTGTGAATGGGTTCAAATAACAACTAGAACTTCGCCAGTTCCACAAGTATTAACGCTGAGAGAAAACAATCAAAGAAATCGGCCCCATACCTCGATTAACCTCCGTGCGGATTTAAGAGAAGATGCCCTTGGATATTTTACAATTTTAATCAGGCGATGATCGCATTAAATAAACTCCTAATCTTTAGCGTCTGAGAACTTTTCGACACTAGGAGTTTCAATCCCATGATGTGTCAAGATATAATTGGATTGGGTCGACTTGAAAGAAAACCATCCGTGAACCAAAGGTGGTGCGATGACAAAGCTTGGTTTCTTCAAAACCACTCAACTCAATTAGATGCCTTCGATACAGAAATTTCATTGTGATGCTCTCACACCTTCACAGACTTGGATTTCGCCTTATTCTAGTACGCCTCGGCATACCTGACTCATGATTCCGCTCAATATTGTGGAACGACCTCAATTGTGTATCAATTCAAGCCAATAGAATTTGATACGAATTAACACACCCAATTGCAGATTGAACTGTGACTACACAAAATAGAGTTTCAGTACACATTCAATAACCAGAAACTTGAAACCAGTGCGCCCAACATAAATCATTGACTCCCCATTTATACCATTAACGTGATTATATTGAACCCTTCACACGGGTCTTAAATGCATTCACTATTCAGTTCCCAATGAATTATGTATTGTGGGGTTCATATAAAATTCGATGTTGATTATCCTAATCGAGCAGAACACATATGTATTCAATTCATACGCAGGAATCAGTAAAATAAATCCACCAACATCTATGCCTACACTATAACGATATTTATTGGATCGCTATCGATCCTTTCAGTGATCGATAGTGATCTATAGCCAATCATAAATTCATCAATGACAGCGTTTAACTCATACCCAAAATTATGATTAAATCATAAATCAACACACATAAATTCTATTATGTACAAACTGAGTTACAATTCTGAGGCATTTCAGCCTCAGTACACAGTTCCTTTAATACTACATCGTATTCTCTCTATCTCCATCCTCACACATTACAGATTCGCTCTTATAGAAAATAAAAAAGATCTTGAATCGCTTGAGATCCACAATCTCTCCTGAATTTCTCAGAACTCTTCATCTCATCAACTGCGCACATGGCATATCTAATTATTAATTAGTTACATAAAATTTTAGCATCGGTTTCAACAATTTCACCCCAATTTTGCATGACTGTTCGCATACCAAGCTTCTTCACTTTCAGATTCAAAATTAATCCAAATCTGTCTGGATGCCCCTGCATCAGACTCCCGAGGCACAAAAATTTATGACCTCATGGTCATATGTCTTCTCCAGCTATCAGCAAGTCTAACCACGTCATCTGTGGAACTGTTCTTCGTGATCTTCTTGTAGCAACATCTCCTGAACAATTATCACCTGCATCCTCTGTGAGCTGCAACAAAACCTCTGCAATAGCAAGTCTTCCCTGCTACTAGATACCTCACCAAGCTTCTCTCCTGAGCTCCGGCTTTTGGCATCTCTCTGGTTCAGTCCTGCGGAACCATATGAGCACTCCTGCTCTAGGCTACTGCAATCTTCTCACCTTCCTCGACTGCTACCTTCACAATATAAAAGAAAACCACAAGCTTACAAATCTTCACAAAATTGTACCTCTTCTTCCTCTGTATGAAAACTCCTTCTCCTCCGTAGGAAATCATTTCCCTGCTCTGATACCACTTGATGGGAAGCGAACCCCACTACAGGCAGGTTCTCCTTTCCATTTACAAAATGAGCTTGAAACTCAAAGTTTATCAAACTGCTGGTTCATGAAAATGAACTTTCGATACTGGGACCTATGGGTTATGGGCCCACTCTGATGACGCCTACAATCAACATGTGTATTGTGAACCATATCTTCACAAACTTCTTGGAAATCATAATATAATGAATCAGTATTTCCCCCTTTGAAACAATTACTAACCCTTGGCTTATGGTTTTATCCCCACATAGCATTCTAAGGTTCGATTTCTCAAAGCACCGTACATAGAAGAGCGGCCTCCTCGCCCATTCTTGAACCATATAATAAAACCTTCATAGCATATAATAGACTGAAAAAATTTAATTGGAATCAATACTCAACCTTCAGCACTTTAAACCAAATGTAATATTTGTGAATGGGTTCAAATAACAACTAGAACTTCGCTGGTCCCACAAGTATTAATGCCGGGAGAAAACAATCAAAGAAACTGGCCCCATACCTCGATTAACCTCCATGCAGATTTAAGAGTAGATGCCCTTGGATCTTTTACAATGTTAATCGGGCGATGATCGCGTTAAATAAACTTCTGAGATTTAGTGTCCAATAAATTTGCGACACTAGCGGTTTCAATCCCGTGATGTGTCGAGATCTAATTGGATCAGGTCGTCTTGAATGAAAACCATCCGTGAACCAAAGGTGGCAGGATGACAAATCCTGGTTTCTTCAAAATTGCTCAACTCAATCAGACGTGTTCAATATAGAAATTTCATTGTGATGCTCTCAGACCTTCACGGACTTGGATTTCGCCTTATTCTAGTATGCCTCGGCATACCTGACTCACGATTCCACTCAATACTGTGGAACGACCTCAATCGTGTATCAATTCAAGCCAACAGAATTATATACGAATTAACACACCCAATTGAAAATTGAACTCTGACTGCACAAAATAGAGTTTCAGTACACATTCAATAACCAGAAAATTGAAACCAGTGCGCCCAACATAAATCATCGACTCCCCATTTATACCATTAACGCGATTATATTGAACCCTTCACACGGGTCTTAAATGCATTCACTATTTAGTTCCCAACAAATTCTGTATTGTGGGGTTCATATAAAATTCGATGTCGATTATCCTAATCGAGCAGAATGCATATGTATTCAATTCATACACAGGACTCAGTAAAATAAATCCACCACCATCTACGTCTACACTATAACAATATTTACTATATTGCTATCGATACTTTCAGTGATCGATACTGATAGATATTCGATCATAAATTAATCAATGAAAACGTTTAACTCATACCCCGAATTATGATTAAATCAGAAATCAACACACATAAATTCTATTATGTACAAACCTAGTTACAATTCTGAGGCATTTCAACTTCAATACATAGTTCCTTTAAGACTACATCGTATTCGCTCTGTCTCCGTCCTCACACATTACAGATTTTCTCTTATAGAAAATACAAAAGATCCCGAATCTCTTGAGATCCACAATCTCTCTTGAATCACACAAAACTCTTCATCTCCTCAACCGCACACATGGCAGATCTAATTATTAATCAGTTACATAAAATTTCAGCGTTGGTTTCAACAATTTCGCCCCGATTTCGCATGACTGTTCATATACCCATCTTCTTCAGTTTCAGATTCGAACTTAATCCAAATCTATCTGGATGCCCATGCATCATTCATTCTCTCGTAAATTTTGAGGAGTGAGGGATGGATGGATGGAGTTTATAATTCATGGTTTAATATGAACTGGAGAGGATGACCAATTGGATCTCCAACCAATGCCTCTTCAATGCTTTTTATCATATCTAATAATTTTAAGGTTCTCCCTCTCAGTGGATTTATTAACTATCCAATATACAATTTTATTGGTTGACATTCTACTACGGCCAAAAGAGATGTTCATCTTCGCCTTATCTTGTTCAAGTTAGGTTATCTTATTTTTTATAAACTAATCACTTTAGTTTCCCATGGATTTTCCTACTATAATGTCAATGAGTAATTTGGAGCCCCATTAAACCTCTATTGAATAGATTCTATTGCTGATGCAAATCTGGATCCTTTCTATTGAAGCTCCAGCCATTTTACATATATATGTTTCTGCCACAACGTCCCTGGTAGTTTTTCCTTTTAGGGATAGTGGTAAATCTTATTTGATGCAATGCTTAATGTGTACTTTTGGAGAGATGGAAATTGGATCATATCCACCTTAGTTGCACTAAGAAAGAGCAGAGGTCCATGCTAATATCCTAGACATGGGTGGGAGTTGTAATGTTTGTATGCCCACGTGATGGGACATTAAATATAGACAATGCCTTGACTGCATGAATATGACATTCGCACAAAATCATCTAGATTCTAGTTTGATAATGACCTAGGGTTCTTAGGCTTGAGGATCCATCAAATGCACACAAATAAATGAGTTCTGAAATATGTAAATAGGATATATGCAACTTTAAGCTTCACAAACTAGGAATTTCATCTTAGACCCGGGTCTATATAGATTTGTGCAATATGCAGGGGTAGTAGAGCATGACACACATCCAAATTATTGACCCATTTATGGGAGCTACTGGGTCTATTAATCGTGAGGAGCTAGGAATGGATTTTGGAACGAAATGGCAAGAAGATAATTTCCAGCAAGACCATGAAGCAAGATTCCTATTCGCTGTGTAGTGGGTCTCTAACACCCAAAAAATGTGGCAGCGTTGGTGTTTGGGGGTTTAGATGTATTTCTTTCAAAAAATTTAGGATATAATGATTATAATATCTGTGTATAAGTGGACAAGGCTACCTCTATGTAACAGAAACATAGAAATAATGTGCTTAGAGGAGCCTTAGTTTTCCCGTGAAATTAATCATTGGCTGGAAACCACAGTTTGTACATATGTGTTGCATTAAATATTAGAGGAGGAGCTAATAAATAAAGATGTTGTGTTTTATTATTCCACAAGTTGTGTATTCATGTCCATTTCTGATATGCTAGAATTAGGTGTTAAACCTCTCTTGATTCCTCCAATTATAATGTTGTGTGGAAGAATGTATTTCTTAGTTTCTAATAACACTTTTTCGGATCTTGAGGAGTATTATTGGACTTACCTATGGGCTAGAACATGGTTTATAAATATACACATGTGTTTACCAGAGGTGTCTTCATCAGTTTTGTAGATCTATGCATGTAGAATCCAAAGGATCCGCACCACACATATATATTCTTGTTTGAGCTATCAAAACCAAATTTTATCATCTTTCCAATAATTTTTTACTTTAATTCCAAATTATGGAGGACCAAAAATGTCTCTCATAGTTAAGCTTCATATAGACATCAATGACACAATTTCATATAAACATTCACAAGTTACTTTCAAAACTATCCCCTTCAAGCTGGTTTTTGGTGGAATTTTCCTCAAGGATGGGTTCCTAATACTTATAAATGGTTTTTGTGTCGTACAACCATTTTTATAGTGTTATATTTGTTTCCTAAACTACTTTCCTCACTTACAATTTTTTCCTAGTGGCTCTAGAGTTTTTCCTTTCCATTTTTAGCAACTTTTCTTGCTAGATCTTATAAATGTGATATTTTTTTTTCATTATGAGCAACTTTTATGTAGCAAGATTCTCATTCTTGTTTTCTTTTCTATATGTTGTTTGAGATTCCTTGTAGTCCTTATTAAACTAAGGGTTTAATGTAAATAAACTTGTGTGTCACATAGTTTATTCCTTTAGATATATCTAAATAAACAGAAAACGAGGCATATGTGTTTGCCATTCTTTTTTCCCTTTTCATCTCCAAGGATTAGACTTTTTCCCAGCCAGTTTCCATCCTTCCAAAATATATTTGCATTAAAATTCCAAATGGACCGTCTTACCTACAATGGTGGTTAATTTTGGATATCTTTCAGCTGCAATCAAAATTATCTTTCAGATAATGAATGAAGAGTGCCATGACATTTAGAAAATACGGGCCTCCATCAAATATCTTGCCTCTCTTTCTTACTGGAGAGGACATAATTCACAGAAACCCTTTGGTATCATAGAGGAAAAATTTCCATCCTACCAATATAAAAGTATTATAATGTTTTGGGTAAGCTTATATTCTGTCCACCTAAGTCAATAAATCGGGCAGTTGCAAGCAATAATTCTGTAAATTAATGTTTCAAAACATTTTTTCTTCATGGTATACATGCTTGCACACAAACAAGTGGTCAATATTTCAAACCTAAACCACATTGAATATAGGTTTTCTCTTCACTGGAAAAACCCTCTAAATGGATATTTATACATCCCCGGAGATTCAAATAATTTACAAATTTAGTATTTGTTCTAATATGGAAAAAGAAGGAACTATAAATTGATCTACACGGCTTGTATTATCAAGAATGCTTGCTAGTTGTGCTTCCTTTAGTGTTTTGTTTTTTCAAATTTTAATGTGGGTATTGTGTTCCTCTTGGACACTGCAATTTAGCAATGTAACTATTTGTGCCTTTGATTCAGTATGTAGTCCTTGATTTCTGATGTTTTTGTGTGGTGTGTAATGAAGGCTTCAATTCTATAAAGTGAGATTCCAAATGTAATAACCTGGGCCTGTGCATTTTTTACAAAAAATAGTATGGTAAAATAAAATATACGTTATTTCCCAAATTGTTGTTTGTAGCAAAAGTTGAATTGCAAGATATCTAAAATAGTGATTTTTTTATCTTGAGTTATAAATTTTCTTGTTAGTGTTTTGTCTTTACTACCCAACCATTATGCAACAATGTTTCTGTAAAGTGGGGATTTTTTTTTATTTTTTTATTTTAATGTTTTTTGTGCACATTAGTATCCAATTTAGTAATCATAAGTATTATATGTAAAGGGCCTGGGACTTGGTAGGCAACTAAAACAAATAATACGAAAAGGGGAGTAGAAGATGATAAATTTAAGTAATAATAAAAGGTAAACAAATAAACACAATGATCACAGTGGCACATACCAGGAAGAGAAATAGTAGCAATGACACAACAAAAAAGAGTCCCTGTAATACATGAATCACAAAATAAGCTTTATTAGGTTTCCATGTCTCCAAGTTCAATGACAAAATCCCAGTTTCATATACAACAAGAATAAGAAATGTTTCTGGTTCTGGATCTCAGAGAAGTCTGTCATAGATCCCAACAACTCTAATTGTGTCATTTTCAGTCTGTAGAGACTTTGTCTCAGTCAGTGCTAATGGTCAACATCATTAGTTCAGAGTGGTGCGTAGTGCTCACAGGGTTCTTCATAGCAAAAGTTTTATAACGGTGGTATTTACCCCCCCTTAAGTAAGAGACACAAATGTTACAGTTTGCCTCTAACATGAATTTAGTAGTTCAACTTTGTTATCTCAAAATCCTATCCTACTTGTATTATTTATGTATTGGCATATCTTCCTGCAGTATCCCAGTTTATTAGTCTTCGACATTAGCTTGTAAGTGTCTAGCAATTGAAAATCAAGCACTAGTATTTTGGAAGGTTGTAAGAAGGAGTGGACTAATTCCTTCCTATTTTAGAGTGGTTTAATGAGAAAATGCATAATGGGGTCAATAAATAGAGGTCCAATGAATTGAGGGCTAGGGGCAGATGTTTTGATGAGGAAAAACATTAAACGCAACAATACATAGAAAAACATTCTTACCCTTGTCTTGGGATGGTTGAGCAAGTTAATGAGGACAAAACAAGTAATGACATTAGAGAAATTTCAAGATAAATTAAATTGTCTGAGTAACCACAATCTAATCAGTAAACTCATAGGGTTCTCACCATTTGAAAAAATTCTCAGATTGTAAATATCAACCCAATGGGCTATAGAGGATAAGATCAATCTACTCTCACTTCAGCAATCTTCTTATGTTGAAACGTCCACTTCCCAATATATTTCTCACGGTGAGTGACAACGAATTATTTTTAGTTTTAGTTGCTCAGTTCAAATTTTTTCATGGGTTGATTAGTTGCTAATATCCAAATGGTCATCGATATTCAACTTCTTGTCATGTATTTTTACCATAGGTCCCTTAGGAATAAGCAGAATTTTATATGAATATTTTAGGGATTTATTTATCCACTGAAACGACATGTATGAAGACATTCACCCCATTCATGGCTTTACTATATCCCTTAGGTGACATTTCCCAAGAAATTGTCACTCTCCAGGGTCTCACATTTTTTTAAAAGCAATTTCCCAAGAGCTTGACCCCATTCCAGACGAAAAAAGGATTTGCTGGTAAACCCATACAAAATGAACATGAAATTTGGCATAGGATAGTTGTGTTCAACACAAAATTATAAACCATTGAATAGATAATATTTGGAATTTTTCAAGGTTTGAATGATGAACTGTTTAGTGAATAATTTCTGGGGGAACCAAGGCGAAACTACTGCCAGCTTGCACAAGGGATAGCCATGGAGGATGTTTCACAGACATCCCCATTTTAGGAGGAAATAAGGACAGATCCCCTGCCTCCCTAGCTATATATATAACATGAAAATAATTTTGGAGTTATTTTGGGACCGCAAGTCTCACTGTTTCTAAATCTGAGAAACCAATGGTGCGTTACTTATATCTAACATTAGCCTTATGTTCTAAGTTCAACTAATCATCTTCTTAATGCTGCATATAAAATGATTTCTTACTAATAAATGACACAGTAGGAGAGAACTACTATCACATCAAAACCACTAATTGTGGACCAAGTCATATGTAGGTAGAGGTTATTTTTTTACTTGTACGAGAAAACCTGGGATTCACATTTTCAAGTATAATTGCTACCATTGTTACTTGATGCCCCGTTTAAACCTTATGGATGATGTGAGGTCATTTATAATCAATAATTTATCATTCCATAATTTTAATAAGGGTTCACACAAATCTCACCATTAGATTCTTGTTCATCAAACAAATATTCCCCGATGGATAAAGTTAATGTAAAGGTACATAGTAGCTTTATATTCATCCATGGAAGGAATTATTCATACAATTGCATGTTTCAAGGAAGTATTTAGTATGTGTATTCTATCCAACCTATAGGCCGTATTTTAGGCCCTTGGCTAAGACATTGGAAGGAAAGGCACACCTTACCAAAGATGCACGTGGCCATTTCCATCAGTTAGGCATGGTCTACAATGTACAAAATAGGGAGGAAGAAGAATTCATGTTTAACGAAATCCGTTTGAAAATTCAATAAGATATTTCTATTATTTTAACCCCTAAAAACTTACTGAAAAATAAAATACATCACTATGGGAGCATGAAATTATGTTGAAACACTGAGATTGTCGAGTTCAAAGTCAAAATTATAGATATTTCAAGCACTCGAGAGCCAAAAACCATCTCGTATTTATGTTTTATGACTTGAAACTCTATCTTACTTCATAATTTCTATGAAGTATAAGCACTGAGGAGTTGAAAAATCTATTACTTTTAAGGTTTAATTCTGGTCATGAATGTGGTTACTAGAATATGCAATACAAGTTAACTTGTGGAAGACTACGTATAAACAACCCCATGAGAATTCAAATTTTAAACCATTCATATCTCAATCATTGAATTTATCTTTTGATATGAAAAAATATACTGTAGATCACATTATTGTAGACAAGTTCACCTTAGATTGCATTACTTTCACTATGGAAAGAAGTTATGTCTTCTAGGATGTAGACCCTACACTTGACATGGTTTACTGCATGTTTAAGCATCAGTTGATCTTGAAAGGACAAATTCAGTTAAATATGTGTTCTTGATCATGTCACAAAGCTTTACAGAAACATTGTTGCATAATGGTTGGGTAGTAAAGACAAAACACTAATAAGAAAATTTATAACTCAAGATAAACAAATTGCTTCTGCATCTCGCAATTCATCTTTTGCTACAAATTTTTTTTTGAGAAACAAGGTATATTTTATTTCACCATACTATTTGTTGTAAAAAATGCACAGGGCCAGGTTATTACATTTGGCATTTCATTCTATAGAATTGAAGCCTTCATTACACACCACACAAAAAAATTAAAAATCAGGGACTACATACTGACTCAAATACACAAATAGTTACACTACTAAATTGCAGTTTCTAATAGGAACACAATACCCACATTAAAATTTGAAAAAACAAACCACTAAAGGAAGCACAAGTAGAAAGAAGTCTTGATAATGCGAGGGTTTTAGAACAATTTCTAGGTCCTTTTTTTTCCATATTAGAACAAACAGTAAATTTGTAAATTATTTTAATCTATGGAGATGTATAAATACCCATTTAGAGGGTTTCTCCAGTGAAGAGAAAAGCTATCTTCAATGTGGTTTAGGTTTGAAATATTTCACACTGGTTTGTGTGCAAGCATGTATACCATGAAGAAAAAATGTTTTGAAACATTAATTTACAGAATTATTGCTTGCAACTGGCCAATTTATTGACTTAGGTGGACATAATAGAAGCTTACCCAAACCATTATAATACTTTTATATTGGTAGGATGGAACTTCGGCCTCTGTGATACCAAAGGGTATTTTTGATTGTTTTCCTCTCCAATAAGAAGGAAAGGCGAGATATTTGATGGAGGCCCATATTTTATAAATGCCATGGGACTCTTCATTCACTATCTGAAAGATAATTTCGATTGCAACTGAAGGATCTCCAAAATTAACCACTGGTGTAGGTAAGAAATTCCATTTGGAATTTTGATGTGAATATATTTTGGAAGGATGGAAATTGGCTGCAAAAATTTATAATCCTTGGAGATGAAAAGGGAAAAAATAATAGCAAACACATATGCCTCGTTTTGTGTTTATTTAGATATATCTAAAGGAATAAAGTATCTGACAGACAAGTTTATTTCTATTAAACCTTTAGATTAATAAGGAATAAAAGGAATCTCAAACAACATATAGAAAATAAAACAAGAATGAGAACCTCGCTACATAAAAGCTGCTCATAATGAAAAAATATATCACATTTGTAAGATCTAGCAAGAAAATTTGCTAAAGATGGAAAGGAAAAACCCTAGAGCCACGAGGAAAAAACTGTAAGTGAGGAAACTAGGTTAGGAAACAAATATAACACTAGAACAATGGTTGTACCACACAAAAACCATTTATAATTATTAGGAACCCATCCTTGAGGAGAATTCCACAAAAAACCAGCTTGAAGGGGATAGTTTTGAAAGTAACTTGTGAATGTTTATATGAAAACGTGTCATTGATTTTTGTATGAAGCTGAACTATGAGAGACATTTTTGGTCCTCCGGAATTTGGAATTAAAGTAAAAAAATATTGGAAATATGATAAAATTTGTTTTTGAAAGCTCAAACAAGAATATATATGTGCAATGTGGATCCTCTGGCTTCTACATGCACAGATCTACAAAACTGATGAAGACACCTCTGGTTTTCACATGTGTAGATTTATACACTGTGTTCTTGCCCATAGGTAAGTCCAATAATACTCCTCAAGATCTGAAAAAGTGTTATTAGAAGCTAAGAAATGCATTCTGCCACACAACATTATAATTGGAGGAATCAAGAGAGGTTTAACACCTAATTCTAGCAGATAAAAAATGGACATGAATACAAAACTTGTGGCATCATAAAACACAATCTCTTTATTTATTAGCTCCTCCTCTAATATTTAATGCAACACATAGGTACAAACCATGGTTTCTAGCCAATGATTAATTTCACAAGAAAACTAAGGCTCCTCTGAGCACATTATCTCTTTCTCTCTGTTACATAGAGGCGGGCTTGTCCCCTTATACGTAGAGATTGCAATCATTATATCCTAAATTTCTTGAAAGAAATACATATAAACCCCCAAACACCAGTGCTGCCACATTTTTTGGATGTTAGAGACCCACTACATAGCGAATATGAATCTTGCATCATGGTCTCGCTGCAAATTCTCTTCTTTCCATTTGGTTCCAAAATCCATTCCTAGCTCCTCACGATTAACGGACCCAGAAGCTCCCATAAATGGGTCAATAATTTGGATATGTGTCATGCTCTACCGCCCCTGCATCAAGCACAAATCTATATAGGCCCAGGTCTGAGATGGGCTTCCTAGTTTGTGAAGCTTAAATTTTCATATCTACTATTTATATATTTCAGAACTCATTTATTTGTGTGCATTTGATGGATCCTCAAGCCTAGGAACCCCCAGGTCAATATCAAACTAGAATATAGATAAGTGTGTGAGAATGTCATATTCATGCAGTCAATGCATTGTCTATATTTAATTTCCCATATCTTGGGCATACAAACACTATAATGCCCACCCATGTCCATGATATTAGCATGGACCTCTTCTCTTTCTCAGTGCAACTAAGGTGAATGTGATCCAATTTCCATCTCTACAAAAGTACACAGTAAGAATTACATCAAATAAGCTTTACCACTATCCCTGAAAGGAAAAACTACCAGGGACGTTGTGGCATAAACATATATATGTAAAAATGTTGGAGCTTCAACAGAAAGGATCCAGATTTGCATCAGGAACAAAATCTATTTAGTAGAGGTTGAATGGGGCTCCAAATTACTCATTGACATTATAGTAGGAAAATCCATGGGAAGCTAAAGTGATTAGTTTATAAAAAATAGGAGAAACTAAATTTAACAAGCTAAGGCGAAGATTAGCATCTCTTTTACCCGTAGTAGAACGTTAACCAATAAAATTGTAGATTGGATAGTTAATAAATCCACTGAGAGGGAGAACCTTAAAATTATTAGATCTGATTAAAAATCATTCAAGAGGCATTGATGGGAGATCCAACTGGTCATCCTCTCCAATTCATCTTAAACCATGAATTATAGACTCTATCCATCCATCCCTCACTCCTCAAACTTTAGGAGAAAATGAAGCTACTAGTAATTATTAAAATTATATTATCCCAAATCAGGTGAGTGTCACCTGACGTAAAAGAATTGAGGGGTTTTCAAGGAAAAAATTCCATACCACCCTATTTATTCTAACGATCCATAATTTATTACCAAAGAATATAAGAAATAGGTATCATCTCATGGAGAACATTGATCCACCCTCATTATTTTGTCTAAGTATGATCTCCAAGAGAATGATTTAAACTTCCTCTCAGCACCTTCATAGTGGTAGATAGAAAAACTAATCTACCTATTGTTGGATCAGTTAAAGGAGTAAAACTGATTATTGGTAGATTGAAGAGATCTAGGGCCCTGCTTAGATGCTATTGAGAAGTATCTGAAGAATGCAATCATGTCATTGATGTTTTTATGAAGTTGAACTCTGATAGAAATTTGTGGTCCTCCAGAATTTGGAATTAAAATAAAAAATTCTTGGAAAGATGATAAAAGATGATGTTGACACCTCAAACAAGTGTATATATATATATTTCCACTTCCAACCTTCCATTCCCTTTAAATTTAGGAAAAGCCTATACATATTCCATACACTCATACCAATGTCTCTGAGATTCTCTCATTCCAGAAACTGGCACATCTTAGATTATGGCCCATTTCCATATTGGAGAGACATCCACCCAAAAATATGTCAATGGAATGAGGTCACTGACAAATCCGGAATGGTTAGGAGAAAGGGATGTTTTTCCTTTCTTAGGGGGATGGGATGGGGTGGTGCCCACTAAGTGAACTTCCATATACCCACGAAGTGAACTTCCATAAACAATATGAAAGAATTCTAATGCAACAGTCAAATAAACTCAAATTTCCTCAATTTTTGTGCCACCAAATTTGGCCTCCCAAAAACGAAATCTGACCCAAAGATCGAAATCAAACAGTCAAGGTTGACACAAATTTAACACTGGTCAATGTTACATAGAAAACCCTCAATAAAATCTAAAATTTCTAGCTTCTCTTTCACACATGCGGAGGAGAGAGAAAGTTTCCTAAGGTTGTATGAACCAATCATATGGGGAGAGTATGTGTGAGATGTGTTGATGTCCAAATGAGGTTTGAGTCTCTCCTTTTTATATCCATAAATGAGGGTGTGTGACACATATTTTGGTCCACATCAACCAGTTTTTGGTGAAGCAGCTGACCTTGGAGTACTTATATTTCTCACCATTTATTTCTTTCTTCCACATTTCTTCTACAACCCAGTTATTCATCCTAATGAGTCTTCATTGTTAAATGATGAATTTCCATTATGAAATTGAAACTCAGTCTTAATGAGATCTAGATTTGATACCTGAGTGATGACTCAAGAGTCAAGACAAATCATATTTATCTAAGGGTGCCATGCCTAGATATTTTCCAAAGGACCTTTCTTCCAATTCAGTTTCCTGTGAAATTTTTATGGGAACTATTTGGTTCTCTTCTTTCCTCCGTTTGACCACACAATTAGAAGATTCCACCAACTTTGAAACGAAGTGGACAGTAACACTACCAACGGATTTTCAATGCTTTATATAGCACTGAAACCTTGACTCATACACTAATTAATTATATATCACATTCCACAACTACTATATCGCTTAGGGTAGGATGTGTTCGCTCTCCATAATCATTAAATACTACGCTTTGCTACTTATTGGTAGGTCAAGAAAAAAGTAGTTATGTTGGGCCAAGCTTCCATGCTCCGCAAATGGGTAAGCCTACTACTACAGGGTAAGTCACAGGGTAATAATCTTGTGCGTTGTCTTGGAATTATCAGTGACCTTTGAATTCCCTTCGGAATGGTCAGGTAGTTTTCCATGGATGCTAAGTGTTGGTCAAATCGATGAAATTTCCACAGCTTGATCCCATAAATGTAATGTTTGTGTTGGTTTAGTTTCCATCAATCTTAATTCTACAGTCGTACCACTACTTGATTCACTCACAGTAATTTTATGTAATATTTGTTGGAATCAATTTTCAAAATATTCTTGTTGTATGTAGATATAAACTAGTTTTCATATTCAAGAAGAAGATGTGATCTGGATGGTTTGCTGAACCTTGTCCAGTTGGATGAGATGTATTGTACTCTATTTAAACCCTGAGTCTTGTTTATATCATTTAATAAATTGTTGAGTTTGTGTAGTAGTTTCCATATACCCATAATGAAAGGAATAATTATCAATTTATCACGATGTGCTTATATCATACCTTATATGCCAAAATATGAATCATGGCACATTCTTGGGTCCTGGATAGAAAAAACGTTTAAGAAGGAATAAGAGATGATTTTAAAAAAAATTATTATTAAGTGAAACATTCATTCAATCTAAGGACGTTAATTTGACTTGTGCTCAAAATTAAAAGAAACAATCAATAATTCCTTGCAACTATTAAGGATCTTATGCAATTGATATGTTTCCTCAAAGCCATTTTAGAAAATGGATGTTAAATAAAAGCAGGGTCGTCTTCTTTTTTTCTTTTTTCAAATAAATGTTGCTTATATTAACACATATTACAACATAACATACAACTATCTAATGGAATGAAAAGGTACTTAGGAAGGATAGATATTTAGAATTACAATATTTAACATCCTTTTTAAGAACACACTTGGCTATAATCGTGGTTTTAAAATCAACATATAACATATCTTGAAAGGCTTCTAAAGAAAATTTAGCCCCATTGGAGTCTGCATTGCAGTGCATCCTGCAGATGGGTGCAGGAAATATATTATGATGCAGTGTCAGACACCTTGAAAGTTACCTGGAACAATCTCATCACAATCCCCTCCAGTGCATCCTTCATATGGAGTGTAGGAAAACTATTCTGATGCAGTGCTAGACACCTTCGAAGTGAGTTGTTGCCACTCCATCACAATCACCTGTAGTGCATCCCTACAAAGAAAATGTTTGTAGAAAATATGCTTCTAGGACTTCCAAATCAGATATCTAGAACGTCTATACTTCCAGAAAGATTAAAAACATTTTGAATGATCTCAATGATCCGACAATGCATACATTGTTCATCCATGAAGCTAGACTTTACAAGCTTGTTTTTAGAGGGTAATTCCTGATAAACCACTAGCCATGGAAAGATCATCAACTCAAACACCATGCTTCCAAATTTTGTTAAGGTTCTCTATTTGCCTCCATTTTTCCCTCAATATCTACTTTCTGTCGAGTATCTCTGTGAATGGATGTGACAAATGAAGATCTTGGTAAGGCTGGCATGCCTTAAAGATCTAGACTAGCTTGGTATAGCACTAAAGCCAGTCCCTCTAGATGGGGCTGGGGTTACTGCCATTAACTATCTTCTTCAAGGATAAGGTTTTTCAAGTCTTCTATCCCACGTGCTGAGTATATATTTGAATGGATGTGACACACGAAGAGTCTGATAAAGCTGGCATGCCTTTAATATCTAGATCGGCCTTGTATAGCAACAAATCCAATCCCTTTTTCTATTCAATTCATATGTGTATTTTGCAGGTACAAGGATTTCTAATTCCTATATTCCGCCACTTGGTGACTATCTATGTGAATGGATGTGACACATGAAGAGCCTTGTGAAGGCCTATAGATCCAAACCAACCTATTTAGTGTAGAAGTGTATTATGTGGGGATGAGGATTTGCGATTCTTATTTTGCAACATAATCTGATCTGAGAAATTCCTTTTCTTGAGAGATCAATTTCTAAGACCTCCACTTTCTCATGGATTGATCCCAAAGGCCCCTCTACCCAAAAACCACTTTTTAGTGAATTGTTTAAGAAGTAGCCTCTGAATACAAGAAAACGTAGTAGCCTAATCTGTATTAGCCTTTGAAATTCCCAGGTCCTTTACATGAAAGAAAAAGTGCAACCCTCTTCCAAGCTTCCAGGATTCACTGAAGAATGATAGTATGAGCAATATTCAAACCTGCTGGTTTCACTAGCATACCACAGAGCTGAAATGAACCCTTCATTCTCACGATATGCTCGTTGTGAACAATTTTGAATTTAGGGAGCTTCTTCCAAAATTTGACACTGAAAATGCATGAACCTACCCACTTCGCAAAAGATATTGTACCCTATAGACCAATGACGATCATGCCTAATCCTCCATATTTCCTGAACATCATGGAAAACCTCAATTGACCTAGATCTGCATATAATACTTCTGATTAGTAGCCTAATATGAATATAATACTTCATATTTATTGTTGTGCACATTATTATACCCTTTATTTTGAATTTATGGGATCAGTCTAAATTCAATCAACCTAACTTTAAATAATTTTCCAAGGTCTGGTTAATGGAGCTCCTTGAACTACCATTCCCAAGTTGTTTGGCTGGCTTGTTTGCATTGAGTACTTCATATTGATTGTTGTGTGAATTAATATCCACCTCATTTTGTTGTGTAATTGGTTTTACATGTTAAAGCCAAATTCATTTTTTTCCTTTTGAGTCCCTTCCTAGTTACAATAATTTAGAGATGGGGTCTCCTATGCTAAGGACACCAACATCCCCCTCTCCCCGATGAGGCCCCCCTAAATTTGGGGGGGTGTCTCCATATGACTCTCAAGATTTTTTCCCAGCTCCTTCATCACCTTGTTCCAGAAATTTGGTGGAACATTAGAATTATAAGTGTAAGTATACTTTTCATCAAGAACCATCCCCTCTTAGCTCTATGGAATTGAGGCTTTTTAAAGAAGAACTAGTTTGACTTGTTCAAGACAAATTCAGTTTTTCCCATTCCATTCCCTTCCTATAGGTGCACAGACTCATATGCTAGCATTTCTAGCTTAATCTGGATGGTAATTCCCTTGTATTCTTGTCATTAGATTGTTGCACCTCTCTTTTCTCCATGATGTCATTTCCCCTTGAAGTAATATATGATGCATATAAAAAAATGTAGGTTTATTTCAAATTTTAATTACTTCTCGCTTTTAAAAACCTTGAAATAGTGGACTACAAATTTTTATATTCAATACCAAAAAAATGTTAATTTATTGAGCATATGGTGAAGTGATTAAAGAACTTTCTATGCTCGGACCTGGGTTCAAAACCTAGAAGACATGTTGTCACACTACTGTTGCCCACAGAGTTAACTTCCGCATCTAGGGTCAATAGAAATCCAAGTGACACGGATGACCTAAGGATGTAAATTATCTCAATGAGTGATGCGAGGTTCAAGCCTTCTATGGAATTTATAGAATAGATACTTCTTGGTCATGGAATTTGAGCCAAGGGAAGAGCCAACAGTTAACCAAGGTCTATTTAATAACAAAAGAGAAAAGTCATGCCGATGACCTTTAGATACTTCAGTGTAGAAATTTTTAACTCCTTATCCAAAACCAAACCTAACCATAGTTGTAGCACTAATTAGGGAAAATCCTTGGTTTTCCCCTGCAATATTACCAATTCAAAACCCTAATAGGTTACTAATATGGTGTTGGTTCAAATCTCACTGGCTAGGTAAATCAAATGTTAAGACATACACCTTAGTTCAATTCTCATCACAAAACTATATATGTATATAAAAAATGATCTAATTTTTTTTGGGTTCCCTTCTACTGAGAAATTGTCGATTAACCCATTATAGTACATGTGTTACAATTGTGTGCTCATTGTTTGCATCTTGATCTTATTGTTTCATATCCTTCTATACTATTTTATTTTTTAAATATATTTCTTGTATTGTTAATATTTTTTGTTGACATCCTCATCCCTTGCTTCCAATTATTATCTTTGAACTTTGGGGAAATATAGAATGATAGACATAATATTTATGTATAAGTTTGTGCATCTATTACATGATCATAAACTCCTAGTATTGCTCTTAATAATACATAAGCATGGGTACAATGATAATTTTCCATGTTTCTTCATAGTAACTTGATTTGTAAATGTTGT
Source organism: Pinus albicaulis (assembly GCA_034641835.2). Taxonomy (NCBI): domain Eukaryota; kingdom Viridiplantae; phylum Streptophyta; class Pinopsida; order Pinales; family Pinaceae; genus Pinus; species Pinus albicaulis. Next base: position 84,066,514 of record CM076580.1, on the reverse strand, counting down.
CATTCTCTTTGGATTGACAAGATCTAAATGAATAATGTTTTTTTCATGCTAATATAAGTCCTTTGTTTATATATGAATGCATGTACTATGTGGGACCCTTCTTAGTTTATTACTATTTAGTGCCATTGAGGTCAATCATACATAGTTTTCTTACGTAGTTAATAATATCTATAGGATTAGTTTAGGTTCAGCTGCATAGAATTGTGACTTAATTGAGTTTGTACTTTTGAATGTTAATAAAATAATATTGTTTGATCTATCTTCAGATTCAAACATGTTGTAATAATCTTTTTTATGTGAAGAAGGAATCGTAAATTTTCCCTTCAGATGTACCAAGTGTGTATGAGAAATTGATCCCTATGGATGTGTGATTCTTATTGTTTGAGTGTTTTCGGTCAACATTTTTGGCAGGGTTCTAGGCCAATACTAAATAGTTTGTCTTTGATCCTTGGAATTAACCTAAATCCTAGATTTTCTTTTAAGCAAATTGTTTAGTAGTATTTATTTCTTCCATTAAAAAAAATCAACACTATGTTTTTTCCTAAATCATTAATAATTTTTTATATCACTGCTACTAATTGTGGGAAACTGCCTTCTATAGATAGAGCATGATTAATTTGAAGGAAGAGTGGTCAGGTCACATGTGCTATCAATGATGGAAAGAATACAATGCTTTTATAAAAAATGGCTCATTCTCTCATCTCATTTTCTTTTCTGCATTCTGCAGTTGCTATTCATACATCACCTTTACCTGCCACTTCTATGAGTGATTTAAGTGCAATTTCATGTTAGCCAGTTGATGTTTTCAAATCATCAAGGCCTTCCTCCTCCATCAAAGGTACATTATATACTCAAGTTGTTTCCCCAGAAGAACAATTAAAATTAAAAATTAGGACAAGAAAGTCAGGCTCCCTAGCTTTTGAGTTGCCAACCTCTTGTTCTGCATCATCATCTGTATTGTTGTCATCCACGAACTCATCTAAAGTATCTCCTCTGAGGATGTCAACACTAAATCCCAATGCAAGGTTAAGAAAATGGGTTGTGAGTATTTTTTTTTATTTATATAAGATGAATTTGTTATCTAGCTTTCTGGAGCATTGGTAAAGAAAACCCAAGTCATGGATTCCTGTCATTTGTGTTGCGAAATTATTGGCCTTGTTTTTCAGGAATGAAAGCTTAATCCAAATGCAAAGAGCTATACCCCATGTTTATATACACTAGACCAGTAGCATCTCCTATGGTTCAGGGTCTTGTTTATGTTGTAGGCAATATTCCTCCTATGAAACCCATACAAAGCATAACAACAGGGCTTGGAGTAAGCTCTTTGGCACAAAACGTTTCTAAACCTACCAAGTTTTCTCACTACAATATTGGTGTGGTTGCATATAGAGTGAGTGCTACTTCGTATATCTAACCTGTAGCCACCTTTGTGCCACATGTGTCAAGAGATGTTCTATCAACAACTTTGACTACACAATGAGCAGTCAACGAAATCCCCCCTCCAAGACAACAGGTATATTTTTTGTACCTTTATATAGATAATGCAAGTTGTCCATTGAGATATATTTTATAAATATGCTCTAATAGAGAAAGACAACTTATTTTATCAAGATTTCATTTTTACTGTCCTGAAGAAACTGAATGTTTACTTTCATAGAGTGAACTAGTATGTTGCATAACATGCATTAAGATACTGATGCTTGAATAAATATGAACTTTTCCAAATTAAAAAGTTAAAACATGAATTTGACTTTGAGGAATATTCAATCCATAGTATCTTTGTGTGTGAAATTTGAAATTTCAGAAGGACCAAAAGTTTGAAAGTTTATTATGTAGAAAATCACAAAAAGTTCGGAAAATGGCATAGTAAAATGTTAAAGAAAATATTCAAGGTGATCATAATTGATTTTTTTTATATACTTTACAATGAGTATATTTTGATGTTTGCAAGATAAACATCTTTCCTCAGTCACATATGATTTCAACTGAGGAGCTACAAGAATCAACAACATCTTTGATTTGAACCTAAATAGTCTTATTATCTCTGGGTATTTCCCTAATCACAATGGCTAGTAGATGTTCCTCATGGATTATTTCTCTCATTATATCTATTATTAAAATCCGCAAAATGTATCCCTACATTTGAATCTAGGGGACAAAACATATGATTTTTATCATTTAAATTATCCATATCCCTTGGAGCCCACAAATCCATTTTCTTTGGATAAGCTTTATCTATAACCTCAAAAACAACCCTATTGTAAGTTGAAGGACCATTATGTCCTCTTGAGTCTTGACAAGGTATGATGGAATGAAACTGGGTGAGGACCAGATCCATTTTTACCATGTTATAACCTAGGTTCATTAATATGATGGCCTTGGTTTGAAGATAGCCACCATAAAAACTATGACCACTCATACTTATCGTTTCCATCTCTCCTTCACCATCAACACTTACATATTGAGGATCTCTAACCCGTGGAGGCACACGGTAGTCATTGCAATGAAATTTATTAGAATACATGCAATCTCCACAAGTTTTTATATTTAATCTCTACATACAATTGGCCATTTATTATTATGAGATTTACCACATCCAAAAATGGCAAAATTCACATAATTTTGAAGAATTCTACAAAGGTCAACGTAGTCATTAGGGGTATTTTGAGGTCTAAAATGGGCCTCCTAAGAAAAATGTACAGCCAAAATAAAATTTATAAGAACCTATAGGATTCAAGATGATGATGTCAACCATGGGGGATGATTCACTATTTTTTAAGTAAAAGGGTAAAAATATTAAAAAATAATAAAATAATAATTTATTTTTTTTCAACTCATATTTTCAACTTATCTCCCAAATTTTTACTCAAATTTTGAGCGGAAGTACTCGTTGGATGAAAAATTTAATTCCCCATCCAAGTAGTACCCATGTTGCATACTTTTGATGGACCCTGCTACACAAAAAATGCAAAATACATGAAAAATGTGATTACAGTCACATTTTTCATGTATTTCTCATTTTTCATGTAAAAGTGTCCATCAAAAGTATGCAACATGGGTGCTCCTTGGATGAGGAATTAAATTTTTCATCCAACAAGTATTCTCGCTCAAAATTGGAGTAAATACTTTGGGAGATAAGTTGAAAATACGAGTTGAAAAAGTAGTTTTTTATTTTTCCCCTCTAAAATTTGATGATGTAATCAAACCTTATTTTTTTATTTCCACTATTATTTTATAATTTCCTTAGGAGGCCCATTTTAGACCTTAAAATTTCCCTAATGTTTTTTCACATTTACAACTTCCCTCACATTTGTTGGTTCCTAAAGCTTGAGCACTTTCATAAAGAAAATAGGCAAAGTCAAGCAGCAACTAAAATGGTCCACTAGTCTCTTTTCATCTATTTCTATTAGAATGGAGTTTTCTTAGAGACATTGTTTGCTTGTTTATTTTGGTTAGAAGAAGGGTTTTCTCCTGGTTTTATGTGACTTTCAATCTATCATATGTAGCATGTTGAGAAATGGAAAAGAGTAACGTCTAACATTTATCTTGCATAAATTGATGTTGAATGAAAGGATACAGAGTTTAACCAAGCTACAAATCACTTTGATAAAGGCGGAGGAACATCTTAAAAATCTCCCTAAGAATACATCATATACATAGTGTGAACATAACTAATATATGGATTTTTATTTCATAGGTATGTTCTTTTATCTACCCAGTATATCACAGCAAGAAAAATATTCATATTGTAAAAATTGTTTGGGGACCTTACTAAGGTTGATTTTTTTGATGTCCTACTTGATTGATACCTTCTTATATGTCAAGAAGGCTTTAAATATGAATTAATATGTTCCTGAAACAAATCAAATTCAAATTTTATAGATATAAAAGATAAAAAAAAATGTCAATGCCTTCGTTTGATTGTTAGTTGACTCTGATGTGGGTAGGTTATAGGAAATGTGATTGGAAAAAGGATGGGGAGACAATGCAGAGCATGCCTTGCATATGTTTAATTTACTATTAGATATCCTTCAGGTGCATAAGCCATCAACTTTCGAAATGTTTCTAGTAGGGATTACTATGGTTTTTAATGTTGTGATTCTTTCATTTCATGGTTATTTTGGGCAATAAAATGTTTTTAGAATGTCAGACAAGACATTGCTCGACAGGTAAAGAAATTTTTTATAATTGCAATGTCCATTCCATGATATCCTCTCTTTATTGTTTGATTTTATTATGAACATTTCTTTCGATTTTGTTTTGTCTTTTAACTATGAAATTGAAAATACTTGGTATCATGTCCATTTAAAAAAAACAAAGCTTGAAGATAAAATTAGTATTACACAATATTGATTGGAATCCTTATAACTATTTTGTGTTAAAATATTTTCAGGACAATCATAAAAGTTTACTTTCATGTTGTTATTTTAGTACATGTTGTTTATATACTTGAAAAAGTTCATGTGGTGTAAGTAAATGAAATTTTGGTGTCGAATAAGACGACAAGGATTAAACATCACACCTTAGATTATTTGTTTTCACAAGTTATCTACAACTTGATATTTTTAACATGTAACTTATAAGTTGACATGATTGTGCCTAAGCTTCCCCTGGAGGTTGAATACTAGGTTACTAAGGTGTTATTTTCTATAGTGACATTTTATTTGCTTTGTTTATACAGGTCATCTGGCCACATAGTGGCCACTATCTCTCAACTGAACAAAACTTCTTCAAGTTTCTTGCTTGTATGGGAAAAAAGGCTTTGACATTTCTTATGTTGAGGTATATGTCGTATAAATTATTTATGGTCTAATTTAGTTTATATTCTAGTGTTCATTGTATTTTATGTCTTACACTCGACATTGTAGCTTCTTTCGTTTTCAGAAAAGGAAGGAATTGAAGAAAGAGGAGAACAATAACACTAGAGCGACAAATCCAAAAAGGGGGAGAGAATAAAACCAGTCTAGTGATACACTTAGAGCCAATATCTCACATAAGACACACACATAGGGCCTGATGGTCAAGTTTCAGAGTTCGTGAATTCACCTGCAATGTCTTGGAAACACAATGATAATGATTTGAAGTGATTGAAACATCATTTCAGGTGTAAGTTGTAGTCCAACCAATATTAGGTTGGAAACTCATATTTTAATTCTTTAACATTTCATATAATATAATTTATATGGTCAATATTATTTATAGTTGCACTTGAGATTGTTTAGTATTGTAATTAACATATGAAACTTTGCGTTTTCATATTAAATGAAGATACACATTGTATGACATTTTTTAAATTGAGTTGCAAAATAACACTAATTAATTTATGTTGATTACTAATGAACACATAAAATCAATCTGAAACTAATAAATTAGTAGTTTATATTGATTAATGATGGCATAGATAAAATGAGTATACGACTAAATTAGTCATTTATAACGATTATTAATGAAATTAATGAAACAAATATAAACTAATAAATTAGTCAATTATATAATTAATATGAAACTACCAAAAAAATATATGACTATTGCCAATGATAAATTTGTGATTAAAAATGACAACTAAATTTTGCATATATACGACTATTAGTAGCTAATTTACAGTATCTTATAACACGACCAAAATTTAGTCATATTTATTTGGCCATTAATTGGTTTCAAACAATGACTAAAATTTACATATATATGACTATTAGTAGCTAATTTACAGTATCTTATAACACGACCAACATTTTGGTCATATTTCTTTAGTCATTAATTGGTTTTTTTGGGTGATCATATAGTAATATATTTTGTTGTATATTTGGTCATTAATTGTGAGAATTAATGACTAAATTAATGATTAAATATACTAATAGACAATAAGATTGAGAAAACCAATCAATGACTAAGCTAAAAACGACTAGAAGTTGGTCACGTTATAAGATACTGTAAATTAGCTACTACTAGTCACCGACTGAAAAATGGTCGTTAATATGCAAATTTTAGTCATTTTTTGGTAACTACTTAGCCAATTTTGTACTAGTGGGTGAAATATTAAGTTTGACTTTCCTTGGCTATATTTTATATCATATTTTTCTCATGTTGTTAACTTGTTGATATTGCTTGCAACGGTTGGAGATAACTTGCATTCATCAAACATAGATACCTTAGGCAAAGGATATTTTTTCTTTTCATTTTTTTCATTTTTTCCTATGCCTAATAGTTGCCTCAAAAAGATTTTTGTAGCACGCTAATCCCACATCTACCCAAGTAACCATACAACCAGGGTAAACATGTGATTAAGAGTTAATATGATCTGGCTCAACCTCCTAGGTGACCTTAAAGAAATTTAACCGACAGAAAAATACTAAATAGACCTTCCATATCAACAATAGAACTCCCAGGAGCCATCTCAACCACTAAGGCATCTAACCCCTTGGTCCAACTAAGTTTTAGGCCTTAAAACACCAAGAAAATCCCATAGTATAGGCATGGGTGTGCCTGGAAGGCTATAGACGCTCCCACAATATATGCATGCATGCATCCAGGATATTTTTAACATAAACCTGTGCCAAGGTCCTCGATATCTGATCCATTTTTTAGGCCCAGAGCCCAGGTCACTACCCAGAACTTAATGACAAGTTCAGAACTGAAATATAAAAGCAAAAAATTGGTGCACAAGAAAAAATTCGAACAAGTAATTGATTAGACTCCTATTATCCATGATAGGAATTTCATCAAACATGTCATAAATATGTAATCTGTAAGTCTAAATAATATATTTGAGAATATGGGTCTCATACTTATATGAGAATCACTAAGAAGCAACATTTCTTCACCACATTAACTGGATTATTGTCTATTTAGGCATATATACATTGTTCATTCAATTACGAATCAAGACATGATGAGAGACATACTTAATCACCATCATAAAACTTAGTCATAACCAACATATAAGGATCAGAAATGAAAAGTGCATAGCAACCATATACGCCACAAAATAACAAGCATATTTACCCATCAATAGAAGGGGAAGAGAGATATTATAGACATAATAAAAATGCAGCCAAGTCTAGGACTTCCACATTCCACCCGAACATAGACATGGTTGAACCAAATCTCTCTTTATCCAATCACCCTCGTGCCATATTCCAAGCATGAATGTGGGATCTCATAAACCAAATGCATCAAAACAAAACTAGGGCTTTCAGAGGCCAAACCACATCAACCCTAAAATAGTGATTCCACCACATGGTTGGACATCACAACCATCACGGATTGGTCTCTACCCAAAATTTTCTAGGGCTCCCAATTTTTTGTCTCAACCAGGGCTTCAAAGACTAGTAACTCATCCCCAACTGTTACAGGGCTTCTAGAGCGTTTTTCTAATTAGGGCTTCTAGGACTAGTAACTCAACACACCTAGGGCTTCTAGAGCGTTTTTCTAGCCAAGGCTTCTAGGACTAGTAATTCAACCCAAATCTATATGTCAACCTTCTAAAGAATTTTTCCAACCAAGTCTTCTAAGAACTAATAAATCAACCCATAGTTAAAGGCACATGAGAACTAACCAGAAAATAAATAATGAATTGAACCCACAACAACATGGTTATCTAGAAAATGGCAAGGCCAGCTAAATCCACTATCAATGCAGGCAATCCTCCAAGCCAACGAAATATCATAACCAAGAAACCACATCTATGTGCCATGCATGGAAAACTAGAAAGGAAACCATACATGCAACCTGATACCTGCAAACAAGTTTAGCTGTAGTCGTTGATCTTGATGTCCCCTTGTGCTTTCCAACCTTTTATTTGCTTCTTTCTCCAAATCCAAAGTATGCCACACTCCTCCAACAGTGATCCAAGAAAACTCTAAATATTCACAAGTATGAGAGAGAGAGAGAATAGAATGAGAGCCATAAGTGTGAGCAAAAGATTGCCAATTGATCCTCATAAGCTTTTTTTATCAATGAGGCCTCTATTTTACTCATTTCTTTATTTTCCTTCATTTTACTCATCACATGAAACCTGTGAAATTTCACCTCCCTTTTCTCTTATTTTCCTTTATTTTCATAAATAAAATTCCAATTAATTCCCCATGCCTTTCCAAAGCATTTTCTATTGCCTTTTCCAATTTCCTTTAGCCACAATAACTGAAATGAACACCCACTAGGATTTTTTTTTGTGGCATTCAACTTCGAATATGTATCCCATGACCTTGTTCTTATATTTTTTTACATGGTTTTGTAACCAAGGTTGTTACAGAACCCTCTCCCTTGCGGTAACACCGTCCTCGGTGTTTAATGACACCTACAACCAACAAGACTATTGAAAGGAAAACATTTCCCATGGAGATTTTTAACACAACTCGTTGTATTATTTACCATGACCATTGCTAAAACATGACAAACATATCATTTAATAGAGATTTATAACATAGCTCATTACAGTATTTACAATAACAACCATATATACAACCGACAAATAATCATAATGTGTATGGAGCTTTATAAATCAAGCTCAATATAGTATTTACAGTAATATACACATACACATTTTCTCAACCTATAAATATAAGGATATGATTCTCATATCAGCAAAAAGGGAATCCATAGGCTCACACCTCGACCCTCAAATTAATACTTGGATCCACGTCCTTCCGAGGATGTCCAGAATGCACTGCCAAAGTCAAAGTCTGCATCAAATGTCCAGCATTAAAATCCTACACTACTGTAACCTCAATAAACAGTTACAGACTCATCGTTCCAGGGAAAACTCCCAATGAACATCAGATTCCATATGGAAATGTGAATGACCAAAACAAATCCATCCCTGACCTTCCATTATCAGCTACACAGTCCCTCGGGAAATCTGATCACTCCCTTCTGTATAGTCAGACACCTTCCAAGTTCTGCTAGCACCCCCATATCGGGCATTCAATCCCTTGTCAAGGCTTCCTCACATCGAAAGATAGAAAAACCAAGGCATATCCATGCCTCAAAACCATCATACTGATCATAGCATGCTCATGGAAATCAATGGACACTATTGGGTACCGATGTCCCATAATGGCCCTGCTCTTGAAGTGCTTTACCAACACATTGCTGTCTGTTTCAATTCATTTTGTTGTTGCTACTAGTATTTGCAATCAGCTTCAACTACCCAACTGGGCATTTCTGTGCTTCATGTACTAAGCACATAATTCCCATTAGACTCAAAACGAGTTCAAATAAACTCAAATCATACATCATTGGTAGCTCATCAACAAGGTACATTTTCAATCCTGTTCACTTCCTATCACAACAAGTCAAACTATTTATTTGATCAATCATCACGTATAAACATATCACATCAAGTTAGCTCAAAATGAAACCATTGTAAATCAAACTCATCAATCACATGAAATCAAATAAACCATAATAATAATTAACCATAATAAGCCAGAATCACATATTTCATGCATAACAAAACTTAAATAAAATATTGATACTTATCCTTCATTGGTTCTTAATTTTTCCTTTGTTATTTTGTACACACATTAGATCGGTTGCCACACCCAACAAGCACCTAGTTCCTTTTATTCTCTTCAATCACGTGCACATACACAAAGTGTACATCACAACATGTACACCCACATACAACATACAACACCATAAAATACATGCACCCACATTAGCATGCGACACATACACCTACACCCGGTGTACAATACAACACAATACATATACATATACAAAGTACAACATAACAAATACACATGTCATAATACCATGACTACACCATGCACATACATAATATTGCATGCCCACAACACAAAATGTACAACATGCACAATATCACATGTACACAGCACCACCTTCACAACATGTACACAATCACTAAATGTACATCACACCACCTGAACAACATGTACACAATCACTAACTGTACACCACACCACCTGTCCATAACACCACATGGACACAACACATGCACAACATGTACATGACAACACATGTACATAGCACCACATGCACAATGTGTACACGACACCATCTACACCCAACACCATGTGTATAACATGTACACAACACCACATGCACATAGATCCACATATACAATCATGCACACAACACCATATGTACATAGCAGCATATGTACAACACGCACACAAAACCATATGTACATAGCACTGCATATATAACATGTTCATAGCACCATAAGTACACAACACCACATATCCAACATGTGTACATCACTATATACACACAACACAGCATATCCAACATGCAGATTGTACAATATGTACAGAATACTACATCTATTATATGTACACATCACCATAGGTACAATCACTGAACGAACAACATGCACAACATATACACAACAATAGCACTACACATACGAAACCACATTGTTCCTACCCAACAACCTTACTTCCAATGTCTCTCTTCCACCCATACTTATCATAGGATGTTGCAGATCACACTAATTTCACTTCACTGATGTACCCCTCAACATTACATATCCATAACACAAACATAGGCATAATGCAAGCATATAATGTCAATCCATATCCACAAGACACTGACCTCATAGATCTGTTAGGACTACTCTTCCCACTTGATTCCTCAGATTACCAAGAACCTCTTCATGATATTCACTTGCATAAGAAATCATTGCTCCACACAAATGATCCTTCAAAACCCTTTTCTATAGTGACATACAGACACACACACACATAAACACACACACACACACACACATATATATATATATATATCATAAAACAATCAATATCATGTCAAACAACGACATACATACACACATATATCCATATAAAAATTATCACTCAATAATCATGATCCATGATGACCCTGTTAGACACGACATACACCCATACATACATGTATACATATATAAACATCAACATAATTTCCAGATGTCATAATTTCTAGGTTAAATGAAATTTCTGTATCCATGCACAACATGCACAACGTTGGAAAAAATAGTTCCCGACATAGCCAAGGCATTTAACACCTAATATCCATTCCCTTTACCTTCTGTGATACATTTCTCGTGATTGTTCTACAACCATCCATTTAACTAAGTGGACTCATCCAATCCCATTGGTCTTCATATTCTTACCTTCAACTTCCCTTACACATGCATCGGGCTTCATCCAAGTCTTTAATTACCTGTTGGGTACCACTGAACTCTCTTTGAGCTCCCTTAGCTTTCCTCTTTCCCAAACAAGCTTCCAAGGCTCTCAAAACATAAAATATGAGAGAAAGAAACAAAAAGAATAAAACCATGAAAAAAAAATAGCAATACGACACCATAACAAAGTGGTATGGCCATACACTAGACACAATCAAGACTGCAAATCAAGCACAAAAATTCATAAGAGATCAAAAGAATAAGGCTTAGAAACAAACACCATGACTCAATCCCCATGGTTCCCAGTGCTTCCAAGAGAAATTTCAACCCAAGCATTTTCATAGATTTCATGGAAGTCTCCATTTCCATGCAATCCCCCGCATCATACTTCCATAAACTCATAATTGGAAGTGAATAAATAAACATAACAATATGCTAGTTACCATACCTTGTTGTGCCAAGCATGGTGACCTATAACTGAAGACACATGTCAGCCATATGTATCAACATCAAGATAAAATATCTATGAATTCAAAATCAACTTTTACCAAGACTAAAAATCATGTCATAATCAACAATCAACTTACATTCATCGGTCATAATACATAATGCTACAACTATCACCTACTCACACTCAAGTATATACTAGATATCTCAGAACATATGTGTTAGCACAAACATCTTAAAACAATATCATTAATTCATGCAATATTATAGACACAAATACTCATATCATGCAATTAATCAAACACTCAAACAACTTTCAAACATACCATGTTAAATAAATCAACTAGATGAGGCAATAAACACTAAATCACTGAAAAACCAAACAGACGACATAATCAAACATTCAAGCACCAACTATGAGACATAATAAAACTCATATCTTAATGTATCTTATTGGAGGCTATGTTATCTTCACAATCAATCTATATTAGATTGATATAAATTCACAACACATCAACTCAAACATAAGTTCGTTATATTCATTACGGTAACTAGATAACATGGTCACAACATAAGCTCATCAATAATTGGAATTAACACATAATACTCACATATACATAGTTAATAAATATTATTACAAAAAACTATCATAATTAGGTCAAATCATACCTGAATTTCATAACCCTAACCAACTGCATAGACCAATCAAAATTAGCATAATACATATAACATCAAGATCTTAAAGGCAATAACACTAATCATCAAGTTAACTAACGTATAACAATTACAATTTAATCATATAACATAATCATCAAAAACATATAACATAGTCATTATGTTAATACCATGCATGTATAACCAACCCATGTACATGTGATGACACTATTTAACTAACATCTATCATGTATGTGACCACAATATCAATAAAATGAAAGGCATACACATAACCATAATGCATATAACTAAACTGATCCACTAGAATTTATCATACAAGTAACCCCACAAAAATAAACTGAAAAAAATTTATATAACCCAAATGATTATAAAAACCATTAAATAACATACATGCATGCCAAACATACAATAATTTTATGACGATATGCACTTACCCCAAAGTCTAGTGTTGCAACTTCACTTTCACGATCTGCATATCCTACTCTATCTCAACCAACACATCAACATCATAACATATCAACAACATCATGGTGACCTAAAATGCCTACAATGACCTCATGGAAAATTACCATAACCATGAAATTGCATGCACAACAACATATAGACACTGCCATGCATAACAAATTCATAATCGAAATGCACTCATGGCGATCACATACAACAACAAACACCATCAAATTCTACATGGAGAAACAACTGCAACAATCACCACCACCATGCATACAAAAAAATCACATATTCCACCAACATACAAAACCAATATGAAACTGACATGTATGCACAACAAACACATCACAATGCATAACCCATCATACACTCATACCAACACATTTCACAACAACCACATCCTCTTTCACATGGTGACATTACTACAACCATGTTCGACACCATGCATATGAAACAAACATATATACCACAAGGATGATTAACACACATGAAATTGAAACAAAGCCATGACAAACACACACTGCCCATCCATTCCAAGGGGTGAACCATGCTCTGATACCAATTTGTAACACCCTCCTCCCACATCTACTCACGTAACTAGCCAATCGGGGTAAACATGTGACAAAGAGTTACTATGATATCATTCAACCAACTAGGTGACCTTAAGTAAGTGGAACTAACAGAAAAATATCAAACAGACCATCCACATCAGTAATAGAACTTCCAGGAGCCATCCCAATCACTTAGGCATCCAACCCCAGGGTACATCTAAGGTTTTATGCCTTCAAACCCTTGTACGCTCCCACTGTATATGCATGGATGTGTTTGGCAGGCTATGGACACTCCCGCATCATATGCATGCATGTGTCCAGGGACTTGCTCTCATAGAAATGTGCCAGCATCCCTGATATTTGAGCCACTTTTTCAGGCTAATAGCCCAAGTCACTGCCCAGAGCTCAATGACAAGTTCAAAAGTGAAATATAACAGTGAAACAATGGTGCACAAGAATGCATTCGAACAATTAATTTATTGGACCCCTATTATCCATGACAGGAATTTCATCAAATATGCTACAAATATGTAATCTACAGGTTTAAATAACATATTTAAGCACGGGGGTCTCATACATATATGAGAATCGCTAAGAACAATTGTTGATTCACCACATTAATTGCATTATTTCCTATTTAGGAATAGATACATTGTTGATTCAAGTATGAATAAAAATATGATGAGATGCATACATCCTCACCATCATAAAAATTAGTCATAATCAGCATATAAGCATCGGAAATGAAAACCACATAGTAGCCATATAAGCCACAGAATAACAATCATATTTACCCATCAATAGAAGAGGGAGAGAGATTTTATTTCCATGAGAAAAATGTAACCAAGTTTGGACATCCATGTTCCACTCAACCATAGACATGGATTTTCCAAATATCTCTTTGGTCAATCACCCCTGTGCCATATTCAGAGCATGGATGTGGGATCTCATAAACCAAATCCATTAAAACAAAACCAGGGCTTCTAGAAGCCAAACAACCTCAACCCTCAACTATTGATTCCACCTCATGGTTAGACATAAGAACCATCATGGGTTGGTCTCTACCAAATTTGTTCCAAGGATCCCAAGTGTTTGTCCCAACCAAGGCTTCTAGGACAAGTAACTCGACCCCATCTGTTATAGGGATTCCATTGCATTTTTTCAACCAAGGCTTCCAGGACTAGTAACTAAACCCACCTAGGGCTTCGAGAGTGTAGAAATTATAAAAACATATGTACATCAGTGGATTCAATCTGATCTAACAATGTACTAAAGCTAGATACTAAATCACTTCTACAAATCAATTGTGGAAATTAAACACAATCACCAATCACATGAATCAAAGAAAGAATCAATTCAAACAACAACACAAATAATTTCTTGGGGAAATCTTATTGCTCAAAAACCCTCTGCCTTCTATTGTATATTAACCTTTGAATCATGAAACAATTACAATGCACTCTTCTCACAAGACTCTCCTGCACTCTGCTAACTGTCTCACACTGTCCTGGACAAATGTACCAACACATAGCCAATTCTCAGCCTCTAAATACCATGCTTGCCTTGCACAATTCCTGATGAATGCAATCCCTATTCTTTAGGAATTTTGGCCTTCCTAAACTGCGCAAGGATCTTGGGCACTCCAATGGATGTTTGATTGCATGCAAGCAACCTACTAATCACACAACTGATAGTTAACCTCCCTTTCACCTTTGTCTCAACTGGGTCTCCATTGGAACTAACATGCATGCAACTATTAATAGTAAAACATCACTTGCATGGCAGATTACTGATTGTGAATTAAATAATATTTAATTCACTTGAGCTCTCAATAGTGCAACAAACAGTTACAACTAGTTCAACTGACTATAACTCAACTAACTGAGATAACTGATTACACATGCATTAAAATAATGCACCAACTGTTCGAACTCCATAACAAATAGAATTACTCTGCATGCCTCACTAGCCACCCTCAACTCCAAATTCATGAGCTAACTGAGTTTATCACACTCAGTTAACTACTAGAAGTGATTATGAGATAATATTACATTTTATTGTCAATTTTAATTATGGGAAAATTAAAATAGAGACTGCACCAAATTTAGCACACACTAATGTAGGTGTTGCTAGGACCTATTGGTCCCACACTAGTGTAGGTGCTGAAATTTCTTGTTAGAATTCAACACTCCCTCTCAACTAGAAATTGATTATTTTCCACCCCGATCATGCCTCTATGGTATTCGAATTTTCTTCTGGTGAGCGCCTTCGTCAGAATATCTACATCCTAATCTTCCATGGGAATGTACTGAAGTAACATTATGCACCTTTGAAAACAATCTTTGAAATGGTGGTATCAGATATCTATGTGCTTGGACCTATCATGAAACATAGGATCAACCAAGATTTTAATGTAACTCTGGTTATCACAATATATCACTGTCGGATCCATTTGATAACCAAACAAACCAACGAGGATATTTCTCATCTAGATGGCCTCACATTCAACTTGAATTGCTGCCATGTACTTTACCTCCACTGAACTGAGTGCTATAGATCATTTCTTCCTAATGTAACAAGAAACTATTGTCGATCCTATGCTAAATATCCCTCCTGATGTGCTCATTCTGTCTGATGGATTTCCTGCCCAATCTTCATTCATGAGGCATTGAAGCTTCACTCCCTCTATTTGTCTGTACCATAATCCATACTCTATACTGCCCCTGAGATATCTCAAGACATGCTTCCATGCCTTCCAAAAGAGCTTGGTTGGCTTAACCATAGCTTGAATCAGCTGGTTAACTATGTAGCAAATGTCTGGTCTGGTTTTCACCAAGTACATCAGTGAACCTACTAGCTGTCTATAGACAGTAGAATCCTATTTCCTCCAATTTCCTGGAAGAGGAGTGTCCATGGGTTTACAACTCTCCATGTGAAACTTACCTAGCATATCTTTGGCATACTTGCCTTGAGAAACAAAAATCTCACCATTCTGCTCACATATTTCCAAACCAAGGAAATAGTGAAGGAGCCCCATGTCCTTCATTTCAAACTCCCTTGCAAGACCCTCCTTACATGATTTTATCAGCTTCTCATCACCTATCAAATTTTTATCATCAACATAATGTACAAAAACCAAGAGCATACCATCAACCACAATCTAGTATAGGTTTGCATCCGCTTCACTTTTGGTGAAGCCCAACCTGGTGAAATAACTGTCAATCTGAGTGTACCAAGAATGAGGTGCTTGCTTTAGCCCATACAATGCTCTCTTTAGTCGACAAAAATGTGACTCACTATCAAAGATCTCGAAACCTTCTGGCTACTCTATGCACACTTCTTCCTCTATAATTCCATTGAGAAACGCAGTTTTCACATCCATCTAATGAATGATCCACCCCATATTAGTTGAGAGTGAAAGGATAGATCTAATGGAAGAGTACCTTGTGACTAATGTGAAAGTCTCATCATAGCCAATCCCCTCAACTTATGAGAACCCCCGAGCAAATAATCTGGCCTTATACTTCTCCACAATCCCATCAGTAACTTGATTCACCTTATAGATCCATCTAGATCCAACCACTGATTTGTTGACTGGTATTGGGATAATCTCCCATGCAGTGTTATTGACGATGGAGTCATAATCCTCTACCATAACATCAACCCAAATTGGTTGTTGCACTGCTTCCTGAAAGGAAGATGGTTCTATCACAATACACTTTCTCATAAGAGCCATGTATCCAGTAAACTTGTCTGGAGACTATCTCTCTCTGCGTAGTGAAGTAGGGGCTCCCACATTCTCTGATGCATCAAGTCTCAATCTATCATCTTCTGTGGTGCGCCTTCTACCATTTCTGGTGGATGGCTCTGCATGAGTGTTTTCTGCCACTCCATGATCCTCCTCATGTGTCTACTCCACATCTTGAGGTTCATTCTTTGGAACCAAGATTTCCTCCTCTACATGCAAATGCAAATCCAACTCCCTCTCAAGGGAAAATAACTTGTCTTTATCCTCATCAAATTTTATATCTCGTCGCACAACAATCATTCTGTTGGTTTGAAAATACACCCGATAGTTGTGGGGAGTTTCAGTGTACCCCAAAAATATGCAAATCTCAGATGTTGGTTCCAGCTTCTTCCTCGCGTCTTTGGTCACATACACATAAACAGATGAGCCAAAAATCTTAAAATGTGAAACATCATGTTTCTTATCAGTAAAAGCCTCTTCTGGTGTACTCATCCCAAGTATCCGAAAAGGAAAATGGTTTTGCACAAATATCGCTGTGTGGTATGCCTCCGCCCATAGATGCAATCGTAAGTCCTGATCATGAAACATTGCTCGTGTCGCACACACAAATGTTCTACCCTTTCTTTCTGCGACCCCATTCTGACTTGGGTTATGAGGCACAATCAGGTCTCTCTAAATTCATTCTTTGCTATACAAGTTCTTGAATTAATTGAATATGTATTCACAACCGTTGTCGCTCCCAAGAGCCTTCAAATTCTTCTCCATGTCTTTCTCCACAAGTGCTTTGATCTCAAGAAAATTTGAGAACATCTGATCTTTCTTCTACATCAAGTAGATCCAACACTTTCGAGAAAAGTCATCAACAAATATCACATAGTACTTATGCTTTGTTGCTGAAGCAGTAGAGAATGGTCCACACACATTTGAGTGAACTCTCTCAAGGATCTCCAAGGCTCAGTTCTCCTTCTCGTGAAAATCGGCCTTTGCATACTTCCCCATAGTACATCCCATGCATGTGTCTGACTGCGCAAGTGTACCCTTGGGAAGACCAGTAGAAATCTGCTAGATGACTTTCAAGGCTCTATGGTGAAGATGGCCCAATATCCTATGCCATAGCTCACCCTCATCCTGGCTCACCACTTTTTCCTCCTTACCCATCAATGTTACACAACCATATACATCAAGTTTATAGAGATTCTTAACTCAAATCACAATCCTCTTCGCTTGTCCAATTTTTTTGTGTCACAGGAAAGCTTTTATTTCACTAAAAACAACATCATAGCCTCTATCCTCCAACATTTCAACTGAGAATATTTTTTTCTTCAAGCCTGGTACATGCATTACACATTTTAATTGAAAGGGTTTACCTGACTGTATCTAGAGGGTAATGGTACCAATCTCGGTAGCACTTTACTGCCTATCATCACCCATTGTGATATGAATCTAGAGGTCCTTCTCCTCCAAGCAACTGAAAAGTTCTTTATCTCCCGTCATGTGAAAGGATGCACCACTATCAAGGTAACACACTGATCCCATTGCACTTGACACCATGCATGCATTGAGTGAGAAGTCAAGCTCAAATTGTGAGGCCAAAGCCTCACCAGCTGCAGATCCTGAAGCCTTCTTGTTCTTCTTCTTTTCTGGACAATTAGTGGCATAATGTCCATGCTTGTGAGAGTGAAAACACTTCACTCTAGACATGTCACGCTTCTTTCCATCTTTACCGAACTCATATTTGGAATGGAATTTCCTTACTTTCCCCTTTTTTGCCTTGGCATCAAAATAAAAATATTCTTCATGTTCATTCTTAAATGAAGATCCATCTCTGGTATTCTCTCTGAATTCTTCTTACACCAAATATGACCAAATTCGTTCCCAATTTGGCATATTTTTCCTTCCATTGAAAGAGTCTTGATAACTATGCCAACTCTTTGGAAGTCCTAGAAGATCTAGGATCACCAAATCATCATTAGCGACAGTAATGCTAATGCTCCCAAGCTCATCTTGACATTGAAAAAACTTCGTTAAATATTTCGGCATGGTTTCTCCTTTCTCCGTTTTGATCTTCCCGAGTTTATCCTTCAGTGCCAATTTTATATGATCACTATTGCTCTGAAATAGATCTGTCAAAGCTTTCCACATTGCATATGGTGTCACTTTGCCATGGATAATTGAGACAATTTGGTCTCGTACTCCCTTCAATAAGATCCTCCTCTCCTTTGAAACTTTCTTTTGCTAAGCATCAATATTTGTGGCATCTATCACAACGGGTTTGGGAACACCATTGTGAATCAATTCCTTGAATCCATTGTCCTCTAGTACTAAATCCACCATGTCTTTCCAAGAAATATAGTTAGAGCTACCCTCGAGTGCATACTCCAATCTCAAGCCATTGAAATCCATTTCGATCCTGAATCACTAATAGCACCAAGAAAGTCTTATGGAAATTCGAATATTATTCAGTCACAAACTCAGCTTCTCCTCCACTATAGTGTTTTCTTGTGCTTTGATACCATGTATAAATTATACAAACATATGTATATTGATGGATTCAATCCGATCTAACAAGTACTAAATCTAGATACTGAACTGCTTCTACAAATCAATTGTAGAAATTAAACAAAATCGCCAATCAAATGAAGCAAAGAAAGAATCAAATCAGACCACAACACAGATAATTTCCTGCGGAAATATTTCTGCTCAAAACCCCTCTATATTCTATTGTATATTAACCATAGAATCATGAAACAATTACAATGCACTCTTCTCACAAGAGTCTCCTCCAGTTTGGTAACTGTCTCACACTGTCCTGGACAAATTTGACCAACACTTAGCCAATTCTCAGCGTCTAAACAACCTGCCTTGCTTGTGCAATTCTTGATGAATAAAATATGCAAGGATCAAGGGCACTCCAATGGATGTATAGTTAAATTCAAGCAACCTACAAATCACACAACTGATATTTAACCTCCCTTTCACCTTTGTCTCAACTAGGTCTCCACTAGAACTGACAGGCATGCATATAGTAATAGTAAATCATCAGTTGCATGGAATATCACTAATTGTGAATTAAATAATATTTATTTCACTTGATCTCTCACTAGTGTAACAAAAAATTACAACTAATTCAACTGACTCTAACTCCCCTAACTGAGTTAACTCAATACACATGCATTAAACTAATGCACCAACTACAATTTGAACTCCGTAACTAATATGATTACTCTGCATGCCTCAGCAACCACCCTCAACTCGAAATTCATGAGCTAACTGAGTTTATCATACTGAATTAACTATTATAAGTTATTATGATATAAAATTACATTTTATCATCCATTTTAATGAAGGGAAAATTAAAATAGACACTGCACCTTATTTAGCACACACTAGTGTAGGTGCTGCAAGGAGCTATTGGTCCTACACTAGTGTAGGTGCTGTAATTTCTTGTTGGACTTCAACAAAGAGAATTTTTCCAACCAAGGCTTCTAAGACTAATAAATCAACCCAGAGCTATCTTCCAATCTTCCAGAGTGTTTTTGCAACCAAGGCTTCTAAGAACTAGTAACTCAACCCACAACTAAAGGCACATGAGAACCAACCAGAAAAAAAAAAACAATGAAACTGAACGCACAACACCATGGCTATCTAGGAAATGTAAAGGCAAAGAAAATCCATTGTCAATCCAAGAAATCATTCATGCCAATGACAGATCATAACCAATAAACCACATGCATGTACCATGCATACCAAACTAGCAAGAAAACCATACATGCAACTCAATACCTGCAAAGAAATCCATTTGTAGTTGTTGATACCAATATCCCCTTGCACTTTCCTACATTTTCTTTTCTTCTTGCTCCAAATCAAAAGTATGCCACACTCCTCTAATAGTGAACCAAGAAAAATATAAGTATCCAAGAGTATGAGAGAGAGAGAGAATGGAATGAGAGCTATAAGTGTGAGAAAAATATTGCCAACTAATCCTCAAAATACTTTTTATCAATGAGGGCTCTATTTAATTCATTTTGCATTATTTTACTTCATTTTCCTCCTCACATGCAACCTGTGACCTTTCACCTTCCTTTTCTCCTATTTTCCTTTATTTTCATAAATAAAATTCCAACTAATGCCTCATGCCTTTCCAAATTCGTTGACTTTTCGAATTTCCTTTAGCCATAATGACCAAAATGAACACCCACTAGGTTGTTTTTACTACCATTCAGCTTGGAATACATGTCCCATGGCCTTGGTATTATATTTTTTACATGGATTTTTTAACCAGGGTTGTTACATTTTCAATGAGCGTGTCTTCCTGGGCACCTCAAATGAGGCTTTCACCCAGGATCTTATTTACATTTTTCTTTTCTCTATTTTCCAACCCACTGAATGCCTCATGGAGGTTTTCAATTACTGAGCCAATCTCGGGAACCTCAATGGAGGTTTTCACATGAGATTTTATTTTTTATTTTTTTCCTCTTTTTCCTTTTTTTCTTTTATTCCTCTATCATTCTCTACTTGAAAAAAAATTCCCTTTTAAGTATGTGAATAATTCAAATGGATCCATGTGCATAACAAGATGACCGATAAAATCATGTGTCGGCTCTAAACATATGCTTTGACATGTACCTGAATATGAAAGACCAGTTGCATTCACTTTGATGATGCCAAACATTGTTGAAGAGAGTGGTGTTCCTACTTAGTGATTATTAGGAACCAAAGTTCAATATAGTTGCGATTCCCTTCATTCACTTGCTTGTCTAAATCATTCTTCATGTCTTATTTTTCCCTTCCATTCAAATCTTATACTATTTTCCAATTAGCCCCTTCAAGAGATAAATGATATGATGATAAGCATTATAGAAATCCTTTAATACGAAGATCCAATGGCTACTCCCCATCAAATGACGTCCATGATTCTTTATTCTCCTCTAGATCTTCTTCTTTTAGATGTTTATCTTCAATATGATCTGGATTTATGCAGGAACACAACAGAATACAGAACTAACCATAAACATAGAGATGCAGTGGAAATAATGTGTCATTTCATTAATATCAAATAACATAAATATGCTTATAGACATAATGGAAATAGAATAGCTAGGGTGCTGGTAGCAAATATCTAAGAAGAGATGTGGTGGCTAAAAACCTCTGAAATGTGTTACAATGAAGCTGGAGGGCCTATTTATTATTGAGAAACAATGGAAAAACTGAAAAGTCCAAAAACCTAACTCTAGGAGATGAAGCGCCAAAACTATGGGGATGTAACTTTGCATCCGATCTCCATTTGACAGACTCAATAGCTCATTCGAAATATCTATCCGAGGAGTACAACTTTCGATGGACCCATGTTACTCTCATTTTTCCCAAAAACCATCGTTTAGGGCCTCAAAACGGCTCCGAAAGTTCAGGACCCAAAAAATTGCTAAAAATAGTAAGTTGTGCTGCAACTTAAAAACTGAACGAACTAATGGTGGGGGTTCAAATGGAATAGGTGGGTGGCCACCAATATCCACCTGGATCATTAAGGCCCCAAAACGGCTCTGGGAGTGCAGGACCCAAAAACCTGCTAAAAATAGTAAGTGGTGTTGAATGTGAAAAGTTGCGAGAATTGATGGTGTGGGTCCAAATGGAATAGGTGGGTGGCCACCGATATCCACCTGGATCATTCCTCCCTCCTTACGAAGCAATGGTCCCCATTGCATTGAGATCCTCCCTGAGATGAAGCAAATTTTGTTGAACTGGGTATTAGATTTGTTGAAGATGTCATGGACCTGTGGGCAGACATGCTGGATGCATGTAGTAAATTTTATCTCTTTATCGGCCTCAGATAGTACATGTGTGGATTTTGTATGTGTATTTGCAGGAGGTATGGTGACATCAGGCGGCGGTGCGTTGCGGGTCAGATCAATGGAGTAGTTGTCCTGACAGTGTAGAGGAACCTGTGTGAGTGAGGAGAAAATGTCCTTGTATTCCTCCATGAATTTTTCCATCTGTTGCAGCCATGTAGGGGAGCCCTGTTTCAAGGTTGTGGCCACAATATTCTTCTTTCCCTATGAGCGAGTTGTAAGGAAAATGAATTTCCTCGTTTTGGAAACAATCTTACTGCGTTGTTTTGCAGTAGTAAAAGAGATGATAGGAGGTAGTACTACCTCTGGGATCCTGTACAAGTTATTTCCCAAAGTAATAACAACAGCATGAGGCCTAGACTCATACACATCATGTCGCCTCCACAAGTATGGTTGGCCTAATAATACATCAGCTATATGAATATCTCTCCCTGGGTGAAGCCACCCGATGGTATATTGCTATGGGTGTGCTATGGTCAGTAGGCCGAGCCGCTTCACGACCTCTGCTGAAACGAGGTTCTTTTGGCTTCCGCTATCGACAAGGAATTGCAGCAGAGAACCCTTCACCCACGTTTGCGAATGGAAGAGGCGCTCCCCCTCCTCTGGATCCTCTAGTTACTCCCTCTGGATCTTGGTGGTGGCAAAAATGGCACTAGGATCCGCATCAATTATCTGCTTCCCTTTGTCATTTCCTTTTTCTGGTTCTGACTCAGGATCAGAAAATGCATATGATTCGGGTGCCTTTAGTTCGTCGACCAACGACTGTTTGGCCCGACACTTGTTTGTGCTGTGAGTGGGGCTGTTATGAAATTCACACCACTTCCCTGTGTCCTTATTTTGATTTGTGGTGTTGTTTTAAGTATCACCACTTTGTCCTTGCCCCTTTTCCTTTAGTTTGGGGGCACCTTTCAGATTCGTATATCCAATTTCTCACTTCTTCTGCTTAAATTTCTGCTCGATCTTGGCGGCATAGTGATATGTCGTGCCAAGCGATGTAATGTTGAGGACCTCCATTTCCTCCTGAATGTGTTTGTGTAGATAGCTGCGGTACTTGAGAACCAAATGTCTCTTTGAATCTTTAATACCCAACTTTGTGCGCAGGGTATGGAACAGATTCGTCAATTCGTGCACATCTTGATCCCTTTGCTGCAGCAGTGTGGTCCATTGGATGTATTTGTCCTTATAACTTCCCATGGGGTAATATTGTTCCTTGATTACGTCTTGGAACAATTCCAAGTGAGTGTGGCCGAGAACAGAGAGGGTTCCCCTTCGTCCTCTTGCTCATGGTAGGTTTCCCACCAGTATTTTACATGGGGGGTGGCTTTGAGGAGTGCAAAAATAATCTTTTCTCGGTCAGAGAAATCATGGACCAAGAAATACCCTTCCAGCAAATTCAACCATTTATCTATGGTGTCTACATCTATTTGGCCTTCAAATACAGGAATATCAAATTTTACCTGTACCTTAAAGGGAGTGGCACCTCCAGAGTGGCTGTTGGATGCAGATGCGCCGTAGGTGGGAAATCGTTGAAGGATCTGAGCAAAGTTATCCATCATCGCGTTCCTTTGTTTCTCGAGGGCCTCCTCGAGCAATATTTTTATAGGATATCCTCCTCCCTCATCTTTATTTTCTTCCACCATGGGAGGTTTTCAGGGTTTGTGAGGCTGATCTTGCAAGGGTTCAACCAGATCGAGCCCTAACTCCCTATACCCTTACCGCCTTGGGGACATGAAAAGAAAAACAAAGAAAGAGTAGAACACTCTGATATCACTGATCCGAATTTATGCAGGAACGTAAAATAATACATAAATAACCATAAACATAGAGATGCAGTGGAAATAATGCATCATTTCATTAATATCAAATAACAGAAATATGCTTACAGACATAATGGAAATAAAATAGCTAGGGTGCTGGTAGCGAATCTCTGAGAAGAGATGTGGTGGCTACAGACCTCTGAATTATGTTACAATGAGGCTCGAGGGCCTATTTATTATTGAGAAACAATGGAAAAACTGAAAATTCCAAAAACCTAACTCTAGGAAATGAAGCGCCAAAACTATGGGCCCCCGTTTGGGTAAGTTGGTGTTTCGACTTCCTGGGGATGTAAATTTGGCATCCGATCTCCGTTTGACACGCTCAATATCTCATTAGAAAGATCTATCTGAGGAGTAAAACTTTCGATGTTAGAAACATCAGTCCAAGTTACTGATTTTGCTCCCGATTTTCCCCAAAAAACGTCGTTTAGGGCCTCAAAATGGCTCCGGAAGTTCAGGACTTGAAAAATTGCTAAAAATAGTAAGTTGTGCTACGACTTAAAAACTGAATGAACTGATGGTGGGGGTTCAAATTGAATAGGTGGGTGGTGACCAATATCCACCTGGATCATTAAGGCCCCAAAATGGCACTGGGAGTGCAGGACCCGAAAACCTGCTAAAAATAGTAAGTGGTGCTGAATGTGAAAAGCTACAAGAATTGATGGTGTGGGTCCAAATGGAATAGGTGGGTGGCCACCAATATCCACCTAGATCACAATAGGAGCAATAAATTTTCTTATTTAGAATACTCTTCCTGGTCCAGGAAGAATATTATTTTGATCAACAACATTTGTTTGGAGATTTTTTATCTCAACATTGTAAGCGGGTTGAGTTACTTCAATGCTAGGGTTTGGAAATGGTTGTGTATGTAGTTGAGTGGGAGTGTGTATTTGAAATGGTTATGGGTGAGGATGTGGTTTTGGTGGTGGTAGATGGGATGGAAAACATTGACTTTGGTATGGAGTATTTTGAGGATATTGAGAGAAATATGGATCACCCCACTGATGAGATTGCTGTTGATATGGATTTAAAGGAGGAATGGCATGTTGGGGAGGATAAGGACATGAATATTGAGGAAAATATGGATCACCCCATTGGCGAGGTTGGTGTTGATATGGATGAAAATAAGGAATGACATAAGACCCCTGATATGGTTGAAAATTTTGGGAAGGATAAGAACCTTCTTGATATGGGTTGACAGAGTAGAATTGGGACATGCCTCCTAAATTCTCTACCATATCTACTTCTTCTACCTGCGCATGATTAAGTGGGGGGGGTTAGTTGTGTTGAAGAAATATATTTTTTTGGTTTATATAAAAAATTTTGAATGAGAATGCTAATGCAATGCAATGAAAGATGCTTAATGCTTTCTTCTTCTTCTTCTTCTTCTTCTTTTTTTATTTTTTATTTTTATTTTTATTTATTTTTTATTTTTACAGCAAAGAAAGAGGGAATCATTCAAAGAATAATAGAGTGATTTCCTTTAAAACCTCCCCCTAAATGACACTAAAAGTGATGAGCCCTGGTATTGAAATAATAATATTTCAACTCCTGAGGCTATCGAATTAAGTTATCAACCTCAGGTTCATACAAACTTAAGAGGGGTGAACATTGTATGTGCAGCAAAAACCTTCATCTTCATGGTCCTAATACCTTTTATGTAGGTGAAATAAGACAGTAAAACAACTTAAATGAGAAAATATCTAGGTAAGCCACCAATTCTAAGTTGCAAAAATGGTAAATAACAATAAGCAAATCTATTCTACTTTTGTTGAAAAGTAAATCTAGACAAATTGAATAAATCGAAATTTAAGAAGCAAGAAATGTGAGAGCTAAATAGCGACCTAACCAAGCCTCATCTCAACCAAAGTGTTCGATAATTTATAAGCTATAATTCTACTTCTACCATGAATTAGGAGTAAATCTAGGAAAGGCGGATCTCAAAATCAAACTGCTACATGATTGCTACAAGATGCTTTTTGCTCGAGTTAATTTGTCAAATTTCCAAGAAAATGAAATGAAAATGAGATGGAGTAAATTTTGTTATTAATTAGGATGTCCTAGGCTCTAATAAATGTTGAATCATTCAAAAATATGATTTTTAAAATGTTCTAAAAAATAGCATAAAATTACTACTCTGAAAACTAGAAATTCTAGAATTAGTGAGCCAATTAACCTACCAAATGTATAACCTCATCAAGTTAAAATTATACATGGTGAAATTTTTTATTAATTAAATTATGTTAGGACTCAATCCAACTGGAATTATTTGAAAAATATCCTTTTTCAGATATGCTAAAAAATAGCATAAAATTACTACTATTTTTCTACAAGCTTGATGTGAATGATTGTCTATCTACTTTATCAACCAAATAAAAGTTCCTACAAGGTATTTGAATCCATTTTATTCATTCTTACAGTATTTTGATCATTATGGAGTGCGTAGGGGTGGTAAAGAGTGTTATGGAAATAATCAAAATGCATTTGGAGGCTATTTTTAGTAGTGTTATAGCATTATCCCGTTTTGCTACAGGATCAAATCTAAGTGAAATGTGTGGGCTTCGAAGGTGCTTTGAAGGAAATAAATGGTGGGATAAGGTAGGGGAAAGGTGTAAAAATCAATGTCCAAGCCTATTTCTCCTTATGAGCCCATCTTTCACAATGAAAGATGCACACTATGGCCTCTAACAAATCTGAAAAGTGATCTCTTTAAACAGTCTACTTGAAGAGGTTGTTGGGGGAAAGAAGGAAAGTGTTGGTGATAGAGTGAAAATTTTAAATGATGATACTTAGCCCTACAAAACCATACCCTAACCTTCACACAATATATATTTTTCATTTTATGCATAAAAAGACTACCAAACAAATTATTTAATTGCAGAAAATAGAGATGAAAAAGGAAACCAATTCAAGATATAAGTTTTACAAGAAGAAACAAACTATATTTTTGGCTTGAAAATACAATATCTACAACCAAAATTTCCACAAGAGAGGTGATTAACATACCTACACAATCAAATTTATCATAAATAAATTCTACTAGAAAGGAAAGGAAATATTGTCCGCTAGATACAAGAAAGAAGATGCAGGAATAAAATACAAAAAGAGGAGAGACTACATCCTTTAGGTTGGGCCCTAACCCAAGAGGAATAAACCCTATTAAGATGGATCAGACTGAAAGTAAGATGGATTTCATGCACTAAAAAAACACATAGCATAATACTATGAAAGAAGCCTGCTACTCCTAGAAAAGTGGATCTGGTCCCCAACAGGAGAAATATTTTTTAAATATGGAAATTTGGCTCCTCCTGTAGCAAGGAACACGCCCCTAAATTTTGTCAACCAATGGAGCTCCAGAATTTGTTCAATAATTTTGTTAGGTCCCTATATACTAGTGTAGTCCCTTATCATTGTTAATGTAGCCCCGTTATTACTATTTTTGTACCCTTATAGCCCCCATATTGTTATTATTGTGCCCGATAAACGCCACTATTGTTATTTTTGTGCCTTTACATTATTATTGTTAGGTCAACTAGGATTATATTGTGACCCGATGGACTCCTATATGTAGAAAGGAGGTTTTTTCATTTGTATCATCCAAGAATTTTTCATTTATCTAATGTAAAGGAGGTTGCCCCTTCGAACTGGATTATTTATAAGGCGTTGATCTCTCTTTTCCTCTATTTTGGGAGATTGTTTCAAAACATTTGGTTTCAAAGCTTTGGATTCTAGGGTTTCACTACTTCAAACAAGTCATCGTGGAATTTTCATTATAAATATTTTTCTACGAAGGTTCAGAAGCTAAAAAGACCAAATTTTGAAAAAATATCCCGATGAATTTCATTTAACAATTTCAAAACATGGTTCACAATATTTTCGGAGATATGATCTATGGAAGTAAGGGTTTTTGCAGGCTCCCGAATTTCATCTTAAAGAGGTGACCTTGGGAAATCATCATAACTATCTCTCTAAGAATCAGATTGGAATTCTGTAAAAATTGGTTGATATTACACATAATATAGTGTCCTTTATATCAATTTCAGAGCTGAAGGAGGAAACAGTGAAACGTGGCATGCCATACAAATTTTATCTACTGAATTAGTCCATAATTAGGTCATTATGGGAGATTAGGCATAAATTTTTTGATAAGAATCCAAATCAGGTTAGACTTGTGGCATTGGAGAGAAGATTTAGAGGGGCTACTAAAGGACTAAATCTAAAATCTCAGGGATCCTAAATTAAAGAGATACACCAGTTTCAATGTCGAGCTCCTCAAAAATAAGAAAAAGGTGAGTATTTTTTTTTCAAATTGCATAAGTCTTATTTGAAAAATCAGTTTGAAGTAATTCCAAGGGCATATTGGAGCATAGATATCGGTATTGGGTTTTAAAATACCCCCTAAAAATAATTCAACACTCATTAATCCCTTATAAATGTCTACTATGACTCATGAAGAGGAAGAATTGCAACATGATATATCAAAATTACAAGAGCAAGTGCAACAACTTTCTCTCTCGCAAAGAGAAACAAAAAATGAAATGGAAGTTTTAAAGAAAGGCATGGAAGCTAAGATGGATGGTTAGAAGAAAGGTATGGAAGATAAGATGGATGGTTTGAAGAATGGAATGGAAGCTAAGATGTATGAAATGCAAGAAAAAATTAAAGAAAACATGGAAGACATGAAGAATGATCTAAAAGATGACATGGAAGTTTTGAAAGAAGGTTTGAAAATTTTGATACAAGTAATGATTCCTAATGGAAAAAATATAGTAGAGGAAACTCATGATGAGAGAAAAATAAATTTTAATTGTGATTTCATAAACTCTAATGTTGGATTTAAAACCCACCATATTCCAAAGATCAATATGAGGAAGTTTTATGGCAAGGATCCTGTAACACGGATACTACATATGGAGTAATATTTTGATCTCAATAATGTGAAAAACACACAGAAGGTACACATTACAACTTTATATTTAGAAAAAAATACAATTTTATAGTATCAATGGCTCTTCTCTTGTAAAAACATTATCACTTGGTCAATTTTTAGGGAGGAAATGTAGCACATGATTAGGATACAAAGATAAACACCTTCTTTAGCCAGTTGATAAATCTCAAACAAAAGGGTTTAGTACTAGTGGAGAACATTGAGAACTTCCAAAAATTAAATATAAGGGTAATTAATATTCCATAGGAACACAAGATTGATGTCTTCATAGGGATTTTTGTAGATGATTTTTCATGAAAGTGTTGGATTTTATTCATGCAGAAGAAAGATCAAACGTTCTCCAAGTTTTGTGAGTTTAATTCACTTGTGCAGGGAAGAAGGTTAAGCATCTAAGGAGTGAGAATAGTGGGTAATATGTCTCTAACGAATTTAAGAACTTATGTGGTTTAGAAGGACTTCAAAGAGAATTGATATCATATCATAACCCACAGTAGAATGGGGTTGCAGAAAGGAAGCACATAAATATTGTGGGAGAAACGTGATCTATGTTCCATGATCGGGCCCTACCATTGCGTATGTGGGTAGAAGCATGCAATACAGTAGTATTTGTGCATAACATAAGTCATCATCAGATACTTTAGATGAGTATACCAGAGGAATATTTTTCAGGTGAGAGACCAAATGTGTCACGTTTTAAAATTTTTGGTTCATCATTTTTATTTTCATGTTACCAAAGATGCTAAGAAAAAGTTAGATCCATCAAGTAAGTTGAGGATATTTGTGGGGTACATTGATACAACTCATAACTAAAAAGTGTACTTTTTAGCACACATGATGACATTGGTCAGAAGATATGTGAAATTCGATGAAGAAAAGGCCATGTGAATTTCCCTTTAGAGGGAGCTTCAATTGCATGTATTTGAGGAGCTCTTGTCTCCAAAAGAAGAACCTGAATATGGGGAGCATCCACAGGTAGAGGTACAGAGAGTGGAAGCACCCACTTATGCAAAGGCATCCCAATATGGAAGGAATCACACTAGAGAGGCTGACAGGTTGTTGTTAGATGCAAGAGAGAATGTGGGAGCACCCACATCACAACAGAGGCAGATAAGGTCCCTAGAGTTGTACACTGGATAGATAGATCTTATGAGCGAAGGTGTAGAGGTAGAACCATCCTCCTTTGAGAAAGCAGTGCAACAAATATTTTGGGAGAATGCCATGGTTGAGGAGTATGACTCCATTATCAGAAACAGTGCATAAGAATTTCTCCCAAGGCAAAAGGGGAAGTTAGTTGTAGGATCCAAGTGGATCTACAAGGTGAAGCAGGTAGTATATGGGAGTGTGGAGAAGCACGATGCCAGGTTTGTGGCTAGATAGTTCTCTCAGGTCGAGGGGATTGACTATGATGAAATATTTGCACCAAAAGCAAGGTAATCATCAATCACATCCATCATTGCACTCTTAAGGTAGATGGGATGGCAGATACATCATATGGATGTAAAGACAAACTTCCTTAATGGGGTGATTGAGGAAGAGGTTTACATCGAGAATCTGGAAGGTTTTGAGCCCTTAGATAGGGATTCACATGTGTGAAGACTCAAGAGAGCATTGTATGGGCTGAAGCAAGCACCTTATGCTTGGTATATGAGGAACAACAACTATTTCATTGGGTTGGGCTTCACCAAGATTGAAGGAGATCCAAACCTTTATAATATTGTGGTAAATGGTAATATTTTAATTATTGTACTTTATGTCGATGATATGATACTAACAGGTGATGAGCATCTCATCAAGTCCTGCAAAGAGTATCTTTCAAGAGAATTTGAGATGAAGGACATGGAGCTCTTGCACTATTTCCTAGGCTTGGAAATATGGAAAAGAGATGGGGAGCTATTTGTATCTCAGGGCAAGTATGCCAACGAGATCCTTAGAAAGTTCCATATGGAGGGCAGAAAACCCATGAAGACTCGTATATTAGGAAATTGGAGGAAGGAGGATGCTATTATTTACAGGTAGTTTGTGGGTTCAGTCATGTATTTGGTGAACACACGACCAAACATATGCTACATAGTTAACCAACTTAGTCAAGCTATGGTTAATCCTACCAAGCTCTTTTGGAAGGTATTCAAGCATGTGTTGAGATACCTCAGAGGTGGTACAAAGTATCGGTTATGGTACAAACAGACAAATGGAGTGAAGATTCAAGGATTCACCATTATAGATTGGGCAGGGGTTCCATGTCACAATAAGATCACATTATGGGGCATCTTCAACATAAGATCAGCAATGAATTCTTGGTACAACGGGAAACAGAGATCTGTTTCACTCAATTCAACAAAGGCAGAGTACATGGTCTCTATTCAGACAGCGTGTGAGGCCATGTGGATGAGGAAGATACTTGTTCATTTGTTTGGTGGATTGATGGATCACATGGTGATATATTGTGATATTTAGAGTTGCATCAAACTCTCGGTTAATCTAATTTCTCATGACACATCCAAACATATTGATATCTAGTATCACCATCTCATATATTGTGTGCAGAGGTGGATTATGTCATTAGAGTACATTCCCACGGAGGAGCAGGATGCATACATCTTGACAAAGGAACTATCAAGCGAAAAATTCTAGTTCCACAGGGGCTAGATCATGGTAGAAGAGATTACCTTTATTGTTGAGAGGGAGCATTGAAATGGAAACAAGAAATGACACCACAAAGGGAGCTTCTCATATAATTTTCCCTTAATTAAATTATAAGTAAAAATATAATTCCATCACATGAGATCTTGTAAGTGTTTACTGAGTCAGGAAGACTTACTTAGCTCAGTTAATTTGTGTTGAGAGTCAAAATAGAGTACACTTTAAGTTTTATGGGACCTAGTTACAATTATTTGTGAGTTGTAATTAGTTAACTCAATTATTTCAGTTAAAATCAGTTTAACTAGTTCTAACTGAGAGATGATCTAGTTATAGGTCCAATGAATTAAATATGATTTAATTCACAGGTAGTGTTTAATCAGTTAACTGATAATTCACTATAAATAATTTTTTCATGTCAATTCTAAGGAATATCGAGTAGAGATTGGGGTTAAAGGGAAGATAAATATTAGTTGTATAATTAGAAAATTGTGCAGGTCATGCATGAGGTCAAAAGGATGTCTTAAAGTAATTGCGCAATCAATTATTGGGAATTTCCTAATTAATAGGGTCATAATTCCTCCAAGAATGTGTAAGCAAGGTTGGTGAGATAGAGGCTGAGAATAGGTTAAGTATTGGACTGATTTTTCTTAGATCAGAGTGAGACAAGGAGCAGAGTACAGAGGTTTCTCAGGAAGGGAAATAACATTGTATTGTTTCATGATATTGACTTTATATATCATAAAGAAAAACACAGACGATGAATAATCTCATTTTGAATCTTGAGCAGTTTCTTTCCCCATATACATCTTGTGTTGTGCGATTGATGATTTATTTCTCTTACTTGTGATGTGATTATGTGGTCGAATTTGGTTTCCAAAAATTGTAGATTGATTCGGTATTTTGTTTTAGTACATTACAAGATCAGTTGAATCTATTTAGATATTTATACATGTGTGTGCAGTAGTTTTGATCGAATTATTGGCTAACATGTCATTTGGATGGAATCATCTATCGTTTTCTATATATATATATATATATGGTGTTTGTAGTTGCTACACTTTGACTTCACTCCCACTAGACCTATGGATGCATCATATATATATATATATATATATATGGTGTTTGTAGTTGCTACACTTTGACTTCACTCCCACTAGACCTATGGATGCATCAGTGCCAGTTTGGACCACTGATGCTTTAGTTAACATTGCTTGTTCATTCAATGTATTGCACAAGGTATAGTGAATTGAAACTATCCCCCCTTGCAAAACTTTCATATGTTTTTAGTCCAAAATATATATTATTTTAGTTTTTAATATAATTGTAGTGTTTATTTAATTATTTTTATATTTTTATAAAACGAGGTGAGGAGCCAGGCCAAACCAGGGAGGACATATATTCCCCTTCTTAGATATCATGTGTCAAATTATATTTTGTTTAATTGTTTATTCCATTTTCTTATTTTGGTTTAATAATTGAAATATTATAAATGTATATCCGAGTTTCTTCATTTTTATATTCCTATGATCTTTCCCCTCCACATCACTCATCGTCATCTTCTATTCACCCACCAATTGTAAACTAGTATTGTCACATTTCCATTATATTTTGTATCGATCTTACCTCAACCCAGAAACACCCTTCTCTAGTGCAACCTATCTATATTGATCATCACCCACCTCCACCACATTTTCAATCCCATCCACTCATAAAGGCTACATCCATAGACCATCTAGCATCCTCTGAGCAAATTTTGCAATTGAATGCTCTACTTGTTAGTGAATCTCCATCATTGTGGGAGAGATTCAAAATGAGATTATTCATTGTCTGTGTTTTTCTTTATGATATATAAAATTGATTCTAGGCAATTTTTTGTTTAAATTATATG
Organism: Pinus albicaulis; assembly: GCA_034641835.2. Taxonomy (NCBI): domain Eukaryota; kingdom Viridiplantae; phylum Streptophyta; class Pinopsida; order Pinales; family Pinaceae; genus Pinus; species Pinus albicaulis. The sequence goes on along the minus strand of CM076580.1, from coordinate 84,032,382 downwards.
TGTTCACTCTTGTGACTATTGCAATGTAGTACAATTGAGAGGTTGAGGATGTGGAGGAAGATGACACCCTCACGATTGATTATATCATATTTGATGAGTTTGTTGTGCTTGAATTATAAAGTATTAGTTTGTAAGTGTGTAATTTACTATGGAAAAAAAATCTAATGATAAAATTTCTTCTTTCTACAGTCCCTAGGGAGATGAAGCACACAATAAAACAATAAAAATATAACCCCTTCTTCTAGTAAGAGGAGAAAGATCAAATGTTGGAATCCAAATAATGGTGGCAAGGGTAGAAATAATCGATGAGTGACAAGTGAGACCAATTTTGTGTATATGATATTATATTTTATTTTCTAATTTTCAAGTTTTATTAGTTTAAAATATATAAAATTAATATTATAAAAATGAAAACAAATAATATGAATTAATTGATATTTATAATTATGAAAATATGTTTAAAAAAATTAATTATATATATATATATATATGATTTTCTTATACTATATTTTGATAATATATTGTTTGTATAAATAAAAGTTCTTCATTAACAATTTTTTTCAATTCCTATTACAATTAACTTCTTGTAAAATATTATTAATAGCATAAAATAATGAGAGTTTACTCTCAATTTTAACTCTCCTTTTTAGTAAATGATCTCTTTTGTGATATCAAATGTTTAAATTGACGTAGATATCCTCTTATTTTAATACATGCATTTACAAATAAAAAAACAGAACTACTCTACATATATCATTTTCTTCACACTTCCATCTTTCAAAAATAAAAATAAAATAAAAATAATTCAGAAATAATTTTAAAACAATTACTTTATCCGAAACAAGTCAGTTATACTTGATGATGTGCTTGTATTCTGGATACAGTTCACACGCCTCGAGGTCTTCCTCTCCCAACTCAAACTCGGTATGCTCGTTCCCTAACAAGTTGTGCAAAATCGAAACCGGAATGTTACACAATCTGAATCTGGACGAGGCAGAGCCGCACAAACATAAATCTCACGTTACAACCTTTCTGAGTTTATCGAATGTTGAGTTAGTTCAAAGTGAAGATAATGCTCAAGCTTTTTGAGTTTATCGAATGTCACACTTATGCCTTAGGGATTAGCCATTTGAATTATAGGTTTAGGAGGTTATAGAATGCATTTTTGAGATGGCCGCATGTTTGAGTTAGTATAATGAATAATTTTTGGTGTGTGGGGAAATAATTTTTATTCATCTTAGACTTGGTTTTTGTTTATAAGAATATGCAAATATAAGTTTCCATAGTTTTTTAAATCAAATTCGTTACACTCTTTCATGGTAGTTAAAGAAGTGGACTTTTTTTAAATCAAATTCGTTACACTCTTTCATGGTAGTTAAAGAAGTGGACTGAGGATTTTGTTTAGATGATTCAAATAGAAAAACAAAAAAAATAGTTGGTACTTATATATTTAAAGATAACTAAGATGAAAAGATAAAAACTCTTAATGAATATGGAAAAAAGGAGAGAGGTTATGAAAGGATTTATTTTTTATACTTATTCTACACTAAGGTAAATCCTTTGTTTTTTGGCATATCTATCTTCTTAAACTTATTAAGGTTAAAGGTGAGCAAACATTAAAATGTTATGACTTCTTAATATCATGTTACTGATGGTGAAGATGAATATACAAAGACTAGGGAAGGGAGGATGGTGACTAAGGAGAGTGAGGGAAATAATATATTTTATTAAATATAGTAACTTAATAACATCAATAATCCATTCTTACAAGTGTAATGAATTTCAATGTGGTTAGCAAGGTTTTTTCCCTGGTTTCCTTCAAACATGGAAATATTTGAAGGGAGCTTGCTTGGAATGGGGGCCAAATTTGATTGTGGAAAATTGGATCATTATAAAGCTTAGTTAAATCTGGTAAGCTTAAATAAGCAACAAATAGGATCTTTACGTTGTTGACCATATTGGTATGACCTAGGGATGTAGCTTGAAAAAAGTTCCCATGACAAAAGGTAGGACTGCTTGGGGGTGTAGTATGTGGACTCCTTACAGGGATTAGTAAAAGGGGTTCCTTGAGGGGGAGGGGTCCCCAACAAGGCTTCTCCAATAAATGATAACCCAATCATAGTGGTAGCATGGTGTCTTCTATGCATAGATGGCGAGAGACCAGGCACACCTCCTAGTAAAGGTGGGAGGTTTAGAATGAGACGAGACCGATGAGGTACCGAGGGGTCCCCTATGGTGTCTAATAGAGTGTGTGAATATGATATGGTGAGAGGGGATTTTTTACCAAATAAAATGAATTACATACATAAAACGAAGAAAAAAATAAAAGGTTAATTCTCCCTTTGACTTTATTCTATGTGATCATTCAAACAAGAAACAAGTTGTGTTTATTTGTGTATAATGAAAAGTCCTAGACCAACCTAGATGTCCTTTCCTCTCAAATAGTAACTCGGCCTTGTGAGGATTATCATAGAAGGGTACTCGGTCCATGTCCCAAAAGTACTGGAGATGCTTCCAACAGCTTAGAATCAACCAAGGTATTGAGAGGATTTGTAATAGATGGTACTATGGTGATGTCCTGAAAGTAGTGTTAACATTTCCAGTGACCTAATGAAGATCACCTCAATTATCCATGCATATCCACACATCAACCTACAGAGAAATATGCCCTAATATTTGGCCACTAACATTACCTTCGTCACATGGGGACGATAGACCCTTGAGCTTCTTGGTAGTCATTGAAAAATGCAGAGTTGTGGACTAGTGAATTGGGTAGGCTCATGGGGAACCATGCACATTGAGACTTAAGCCTAACCCCCTATGAATCGGGCCTCTAGTGTTCCCAGGTTTTTTACTGTGGGATGATGAATTATTTTAAGCTCCCTATAAGACAACTTCTATGTTTTAGAATGAAAACGGCCATGATAGCCTATGGGATCCCTACCCCAGTGGTCCTAAACTAAATGATAAATTATTTTGTGACCCTTGTGGGGAACCTAGTGTGTTCGATTTAGAAGTTTTTTTAAAGAGTCTTTCTTCGCTTAGGGAATGATAAATGTAAGCTTCAAATAAATTAAGTATCAAGTCTCCAAAAGTTGGATACCCTTTATGAAAAGTTAATATGAGCTTAGTGTGTGAAGTGAAAATGACCTTGTGAGCATACAAGAGTGTGAAACAATATTTATATGTAGTGATCTATTACAAATCTCATAATTAAGTTATGTTATGATTGTTCTTCTCAAGAAAAGAAATCATTTGTAGATAACGGGCCAGTTGCTTCCTTCCTAATTACATTATGTGAACATATATGGAGAAGGAAATTGAGTGCTTTGAGAAATATTTCATATGAAAACCCAGGACCATCATAAGGACATAAGGGAAGCAGAGGCTACTCCATTTATTACTAACACTCAGTCCTAATCCTGGTAATAAATTTGAAAATCTGAAAATATTTGGTTTGTCAAAAATATTTGTGGATTAGGGCCACTTACTTTTCTCCTAGTTAAGCTATGTGTGATAATTTAATTAAGAAAAAAAATATAGAAAATATGTGTGGATTAGTGCCACTTACTTTCACCTAGTTAAATTATGTGAGTTGTAATTTCTCTAAGTAAAATTAACCAATTATCTTGATAATAATTGTTAGCAAAGAAATTAAGCAACCTATCTAAACTATAAAAAAACAAAGAAGTGTAGGAAGTTCATTAAATGCTTCCAAAAGACTTAGGAAAGAAAATTTACACTAAATTTTTTATCTTTCTATGAATCGCGCAGGTTATTTTCTGCATAGACGTATGACCCACAAGTTTGTTTGTGGGAAAAGTCGCGCAACCAACTTAAAAAGTTGTATTGAGGTATTGTTCGGGTCAAGAATAGGTCTGGGTGGGACCTGCAAAATTCCATAGAAATTAAGAATGTGAAAAACAGTGGAAATGAAAAAAGAGAGGGCATGCAACACAACAAATTATATCGAAAAAATACACAAAGTCGAGTGACCATTTTGTATTTTGTTTTTTGTTAATCAAGTGATCCATATATTTTAACTTCTAGGATGCATTCAAAATTTCATATAAAAGAGCATATTAACCAATTAACTTAAACCACATGAAAATAAGTGGAAATCATAAGAAAACATGAGATCAAAGACACAACGATTTGATAAGTGAGTTCACGCAATGTGGGCTATGTCTCCGGGCCCTCCTTAAAAGTGGGGAGGCCTTCTTTCAATAAGTAGCATCAAAGAAACTAGTTACAAGAAACTTTACAAAAATTCTCCTTATACCTCAAATTCGAACGATGTCCTAAAAATGGAGACCTTGGATGGAGAAATGGACTACATAGATGGATTCCTAACGCAAAAACATGCAAAAAAAATTATAATTTTTCAAATTCTGACACTGGAAACTACAACCCTCTAAGGAAATATTTTCAGCATCTTATGGATTCCCTCGGTCAAAGTTCCACCTCCCCTAATCATTCTTGGTTTTTCTCCCTCTGCTAGTCTGCTGAGAAATTGAATTGAGTTCATATATAATTGTTTGGTGAGAATCACCAACGTTGGTCATTGGCCAATTGGTGAAACCATGGAAAGTGGTTACTGTGGGTCAGGGGTTAAAATCCCCACTCGACCTATTATAGTTCAAGCTCAACGATTTGTTTTTTAGCGTGTTTTATTTAACCGTGGCACATTTTTTTTTGGTATAATTTTTTTGGAACTGCGCAGGTGGCGGGCCAGCCCCACCGGGTCTGGCATATTCAAGCCCTGTCGGTTCCGTTACCCGGTATATATATAACATGTGGTTTGGGTCGGGAGGGTCCGTCGGGGGTGGCCTACCCACTCGCTAATTTTTTTTTCGATAATATATGGCTATTGGCATGGGTGGCAGCCCGCCACCCCAATTTAATATATATATATATATATATATTTATTTATTTTTTGGACAATATAGTAAAACAAAATTCTGCCATAAAATAACGAATATTAGGAAAATTAAGTAGGATAAAAATTCACCCATTCTAGTGGTCATATTCTGTACACTGGGACTTTGCCAAATTGTTGCCTCATTTGGACTGCCACTTGGCCTACTTTGACAAGAAATTTGACCAACTATAATTTGAGCATATGAACTTAGATTTGAGTGTCATTTATACCGTTGAAATCAAGGTGACGAGCACTATTATCTAGTACTAGTTTCACTTCCGTCTGATAAATTCAATTTTTGAGCTATTTTCAAGGCCAATTCTATTTATGGATCCTCCTGGATCATTCCTCCCCACTGAGGAGATTTTGGATAGCCAAATTCTTTATCAGTCAAATCCCTCACTTTCTCCTTTCCAATCCATCGTGCCTTATTTGGATGCATTCCTTTGAATCCAATATAAAGGTACTCCATGTCTCCCCGCCATGAAGTCCTAGTCTTCCTCTCAAGAATGATGTCCTCTAGTAGCTTGTCCAAGTATTCAGGTGCAAAATTATTCACTGTAGGAACCTATACAACCAATTAAGTGTCCATGATTAAAGGAGGCTCATAAAGCTTCAAATTTTCAAAGTTCACCACTAAGTACATCTGCATGTATGGTGCCAAATTGAGACGAAAATCATTGTCTCCAATCTTCTCTAATGTGGTGAATGGGCCATATCGGATTGGTTGAAACTTCTTTCATTCCCCTTTCATTTTGTATTTTTTGATGCAGAGCCACACTTTTTCTTCAATCTGTAATTGGTGACTGACTCGGTGCTTGTCATGTCTAGCTTTGTGTTGAGCTTGACTTTTCTCCAACTACTCCTCCACTTCCTGGTGAATCATTTTTATCTGCTGAATGAACTTATGTGCTTTTTCCCTGTCATATTTCCCTCTGGAATCTTCATCTCTCCTAAATACCATGTCTAAGGGATCCTTTTGAAAATATCCAAAGCATGTCTCGAATTGTAAGCTCTAAGTGGATGAATGCACTGCTTAGTTGTATGCATGTTGTACATAAGGAAGCGGCTCGTCCCACAACTTGGGATACTTGCCAAAATATCCTTGGAGTAAGTGTATCATTGTGCGTCTAAAAAACTTTGCTTTTACATCGGTCTATGAATGAAATTTTGTGCTCCTCTTCAACTTGGTGTCCATCATTATCCACAAACTCATCCAAAAATCTACATGAAAGCGAGAGTCTTGATCAGACACATTAGATGTGGGAAGCCTAAAGTGGACCCATACAAATTGGAAAAAGAGATGAGCATTCTTGCTCTAGAGTGACCTGATAAACAACAACATACAAATAGTCATGACCTTTCCTATAAAAATGAAAACACTTATAAAATGCATCAAAAAAATTTCCCATGGATGAATAAGAACATGGAGTGGAGTGTAGAGCCTTAATTTTCTATTAGTGGGATTGCAAAATAAACACAACACACATCCCTTTACATATCAACTCACAATATTTTTTATGTGAGGCAAAAAAAAAAAAAAACCTATGTAAATGAAATAGTCTTTTCTACACCAAAATTACCTGACAAAAGTGAGGTATGTGCCTCTTTGATTACATGTATCCTTTCATTGGTGGGAATAAAAATTTTTCGGAGATGGTACAAAAATTTTCCCTGCAAGTGATAACTATTCACCTGTGATCATAAATCTCCTTAAAATAATGATTATAATAAACATATTGTTCAGCATAACTTTCAAAATATAAAGAATAATTTTGCAAAACTATAGATGTAGAAATAGGAGGGCAAGAAAGCATATCTTCCACTTTGTTGATGGTTCCCTTCTTGTATATTATTATCAAGTGAAACTGCTAGAGGAATCCCATCCCTTCAAAATGATGTGCTTGTTGAAGTTTGGTCTGCCACTAAAGGTGCTAAAAGGGTTGGTGATTTGTGTGAATGATGGTCTCCTTGCCGATCAAATAGTGCTTCCACTTCTTCACACTTTGAACCAAGGCATACAACTCCTTTTCATATGTGGGATAGTTCACAATAACTTGGGAGAATGTATCTAAATGGTAACATATAGGTTTCCTTTTTACGTCAATACGGCTCCCATGATGTATCCAATGGCATATGTATTGATCTCAAAAGGTTTTTGGAGGTCTGCTAAGGCCAAAAATGGTGTGGTGTTTATCTTCTCTTTTAGTGTGTCAAAGGCTTTATGCTGCTTTCCTCCCCACTAAATTTTTTTCTTCACACTCGCAATGCATGTAAAGGGTATGCGATGACAGAGAAGTTGGAAATGAACCTTCTCCAGTGTTTCACTGCACCCAAAAAATAATGAACCTATGTAACAATGGTGGGTTTAGGCCTCTTTACCATCACCTCAATTTAGAGGTATATTTTTTAAATTGTCCACCATTGATAATGTGACCAAAGTAAACCAAATAGATCTTAACAAATTCACACTTTGACATTTTGACATACAATTTTTATTTTTGCAAAACATCAAGTATATTTTTAACATGACACACATGATCATCCCATGCCCTACTGTAGAAAATAATGTCATCAAGATACACAAGTAAAAAATCATCAAGAAAAGGCCTGAAAATATCATTCATCACCCTCATGAATGTGGTCGGACCTTTTCATAGTATGAATGGCATCACAAGCCTTTCAAACAACCCTTATTTCTTCTTGAACGTAGTATTCCATACATCCTATTCTGCAATCCTGACCTGATGATAACCACTGAGCAAGTCCAGTTTTGTGAAATATACAAAATTTTTCAATTGATCTAATAAATCATTTGTAGGTTCTGAAACTGTACAGAAATTGCCTGCAAACAAATTCTTAAAACAAAAAAATAAAAAATGGCTAGAACGTAAACATAAAACACATATAAACAAATATTTTCCCCTGGCTTCCAAAACCGAGACTATTATATTTATTTTTCATTATCTTCATTTCAATATTCAACACATATATACATGCTAACGAATTCATACACACCAATCCTTTAACCCTGGATTAGAACATAATTGTAGTTCCCTTGAACAAATCTACAAAATAACATGCAAAGAAAATCATCCTGCCCAAAACCATGTACAAAACCCATGGACAAAACCATAGATAGGTCATCCCACCTAATATAGGGTCCAAATGTTTTTTCCCTGGGCACTACCTTGGACTTAGTTTAGGGGGGCTACCGCCCCCCTGCAAACCCCCTAACAAGGTAGGATGCGCCCCCCCTATGACCCCCCTTCTAACCTCGTCGCAACAAAGGGGGGGTAGTCGCCCCCCCTTCTACCCTCATTGCAACAAAGGGCGGGAAGTCGCCCCCCCTCTTACAGTAGTGAAAATAATATAACACACAACCAACATCATCAATGCAAGGGAGATGCTACCAATTCTTCACTATTATTTTATTGAGTTCCCCGTAGTCTACACACATCCTCCATGTGCAATCCTTTTTCGGCATCAACACGATAAGTGAGCCGCATGGAGAGGAACTTGGTCTTATGACCCCTTCGTTTAGCAATTCCTGCACATGTTTGTTTATCTCCTCCATCTCCATAGCTGCAACCTGCACATACCAATTTTTGGTAAAGGAGCATCTTGCTACAAGTGAATCTCATTTTGGATCTAATGATTTAGAGGCTCGCCTCTTGGTTCTAGAAAAATCCCATCATAGTTAGAAAACATTTCACATTATTCATTTTTATATGTGCGATCACAACCTTGGAAAGCAATAGATGTGTCTGCATGTTTTTCTCTTGCAACCATGAGCATGCACCCTTTGATGGCATTCATCAACCTCTTCATCTGACTTGGAATTACAAGACTAACACTAATTTTTGCGCGATGAGCTCCAAAACTTTATTTCACCTCATATGTCATGAGATGATACTTTTTTTCATGGCGAAAGAAAACTACTTTCTTGTCATACAAATACAGACTCCCCAATACAATACCACAAATATCCAAGGGTACGACATCAAGATCAACCTCATCAACTAGTTTGGAAGCAGTAAGAAATCTAGCTCTACACTGCTTGGTTACATGTAATTTGGATTTATCACACACCCAACCAAGAGGGTAAGGTTTCAGATGAGTCTTTGTCTCTAATCCCTAATTTTTAACCAAGGATTTTGAAATCAAAGTTTTTTGAGAGCCTGGATCAAACAAGGTTTCCACTTTTGTATGTTTCATTATGATTAATGTAGAACAATTCAATTATCTCTTGTTCATTAACAAGAGGCTCATTTGAATAACATGTACTTGGATGTGATTCAGAACTTTCATTAGCATGAAGAGAAAGAGAACCTTATGCCCTCACTACTGTGATCAATGTCTCATCACTGGGATCAGATCCAAGGTCCTGTTGCACAGTTTCCAGCGTATTTTTCTTGTACTTAACACCAAATATATTTGGTTTGAACTTTGGATGCAACTTCCAATAGTGTTCATCATCATGGCCTTCCTTCTTGCAATGTGTGCAAGATGGATTTTCTCCTTCCTCCTTATTGGTTGTAGCTTCCTTCTTGTTCTTTCCCTTTCCTTTTCCTTTGAGCTTGCCATTATGAAGTTTGAAAGATGATTTCTTTGACTGATCTTATTTGTCATTATTTCCCCTACTTTCAAGGTGAATGGCCTTCACATTGGCTGCATTAATAGTAGTAGGAGAAAATAATAAAAAATAATGTCTGATGTAACTATGTAAAGCACCAATATACTTTGTTACAGTGTCGAGTGAACCAAGTGGAATGGCCAAATTCAATGTTTGTTTTATAAAATCTTATGTGAAGCTTTATACATTTGACCCCTTCCTTGCCTTCAATATTTCCATTCAATAAAAGCCTTTTTTTGATAACCCAAAGGATAAAACTGATATTTTAATGCAAAAACAAAATTGGACTAAGAAGAAAGGATATTACCCAAGTTTTTGCGGCCTTTTTGTAACTTTATCTCCCACCAAACGAGAGTGGTGCCACTCAACCAAAGGGATGCTAACTGGATATTTTGCTTATCCTCCTCGATCTTCTAAATATGGAAATAAACCTCAATATGTAAAATCCAATTGTTAAGTTTCTCTGCATTACATTCTCCATTATATATGGCCAAATCAAAATTTACATCTAGCTTAAAAAATGGCTTCTTAGATGTATTTTTATGGGATTATTAGAATGATGAGAAGAGGAAGAAGAAGAACTTTCACCGGTGGATGGATATGGAGGAGGTTCTCCTCCTCCACCTTCATGGCGTGCTGATGCATGATCCTTGAGCTCTTTCTTCTCATGCTTGATTTTCTTCTCATATTCTCCAAACAACTTTTCAAATTTGTCTGCCATATTGAAGAATAACTGGCGATATTTTTTTCTTATTTTTTCTCGTGCATCATCATCTACCATGTTCCATATTCATGGTGAAATCCCCACTTCAAATCAAAGGATTTAAATTTTCCTTCACCTTTTGGAGCTTGTTCCTAGTTAGAATTCACTCATGAAACTCGCATCAAGAAGACCTGATCTGATACCAAACTTCATCCAGATATTTTAACTTCAAGGATGCATTCATAATTTCATATAAAAGAGAATATTAAACAAGTAAATTAAACCACATCAAAAGAAGTGGAAATAATAAGCAAACATGAGATCAACGACACAACTATTTTATTATAGAGTTCACAAAATGTGGGCTACATCTTTGGGCCCTACTCAAAAGTGGGTAGGCCTTCTTTCATTAAGTGGCATCGAAGAATTTAGTTACAAGCCACTTTAAAAAAATGACCCTTATACCTCCAATTCAGACGATGACCTGTAAATGGAGACCCCGGTTATAGAAACATACTGCACAGATGAATTTCTAGCGCGAAAACCTACAAAAATGACTATAAATTTGTAAAATATCGATATTGGAACATCTCGCCCTCTAAGGGAATATTTTTAGCATCTTGTTGATTTCCTCACTCAAGGATTCCACCGCTACTAGATGGTCCTGCTTTCACGCCCTCCACCCTCTATCAGTATTTTGAGCAATCGAATTGGCTTCTTATATAATTGTTTGGGAAGAATCACCAAATTTGGTCATTGGCCCTTTGGTGAAACCATGGCAAGTGGTTAGCGTGGGTTGGGGGTTCAAATTCCTGCCTGACCCATTATAGAGTAGGGTTAACCGTTTGTTTATCGGTGGGTTTGATTTAACCATGGTTGGTTTGTTTTTGGTATAAGGTTTTTGGAACCTCCTGAGTGATAGGCCGGCCTCACTAGGTTGTGTGGGTTCAAGCCCCGCCAGTTCTGCTACCTGGTATATATGTAACATGTGGTTTGGTTCAGACGGGACTGTTGGGGGTGGCTCGCACACCCTTTACATTTTGTTTTCAATAATATATTACTTTGGTGGGGGTGGCAGCCTGCCACCCCAATTTAATATATATATTTTTATTTTTTTAACAATATAGTCCAAAAAATTCCTTTGAAAAAAAGGATATTAAGAAAATTAATTAGGCAAGAAATTCACCCATTCTGGTGCCCAGATTCTCTACGCCAAGACTCTTCCAAATTCTTGCCTCATTAAGATTTCCGCTTGGCCCAGTTTCACCAGAACTTTGACTACGTTATAACTTGAGCATACAAACTCATATTTGAGTATCATTCACACAATTGGAATGAGGGTGATGAGCACTACGATATGGTACTAGTTTCACTTTCATATGATGACTTTGAATTTTGAACTATTTTCAAGGACGCTTCTATTTCTGGATCCTCCTGGATCATCAAGGGTCCCAAAACACCTTTCCTTGTAGTTTGGTTTTGGCCTACAAAGAGCATACAAAGATTTGGATGGTGTTAGTTCTTAAATAAAAACCAATAAAACATGGAATGGGAGAAAAACAATAAATGAGAAAAATTAAACAAAAACTAAAACAACGAACATGAAACAATGGTTAATGAAGCATAAAAAAATAAACAAATATATAGGGACATAATCCATTTTATTGATTTTTGGTAGAAGAGATACAAATGAGATATCATATACACTTGAAGAGAGTGTGTCTTGAGGAATGGTGCTCAAGATTTCTCAGCAAGGATCTCCTTTCCTCAATGTCCTTTGCAAGCTCACTCTCTCTCAAAGAAGAAAATAGAACTCACAGTGGCGATGGAACTATCTCAACAATGAAATGAAAAATTTCTTTGGAGTTGACAGTGTAACAATCCATAAACTTCTTATTATCGTTGGTCTTCCAATGCCTTGTTTATATAGAATTTGAACTCCTCTTTCCCTCTCTTGGCTCATGAATGACAAAATGAACTAATAGAAGGAAAAGAGGACTCCCTTGGTGGTTGATTATCTCTAAATCGACTCGAAATAGGTTGTCCTTTGATGCACATGTTAGGGAATCCCAACTCAAATTGTGTGAAGTGGTCTGAGACTGTTGACTTGGAATTTGGGCGACTTGTGCGGCTATCAAAGAAAAATCCGTGCATTTGTGAATTTATGCGTTTGAAGAGCACACACGAGTTAATTTTTTAAATTGAGCCTTGGGAAACATTTTTTTTTTTTTTTCATGGTGTTTCCAACTAGAAATATTGACATGTATATGTTGCTATCTGAATCTGGGTGTCATATGACCTATACAAATGTATGCATTATTTTTCCATTCTAACACACTCAACAAGTAAAATAGGTTTATCTTAAAATGTCTAGGTATAGTTAGGAATTCAAAGTTTCATTCATAATTCAAAATAACACTCTAAGTAAGTGGGTAACTATAGAGCATCATTGCGAATCTCTTTTATAGTATATTAATAATTTTAGGAGCAATAGTTTCACTTCAAATAAGTATTTTTTTCTATTTCCCTAGATAAGAGGTTAAATTTCAACCTACTAGTATATGATTTATGGAAGGATTAATGGTAAGTGTTATTATAAATCACATGATTCTAGTGGCATATTTTGAGGATAAAAACAAGAGATATAGTAGTTCCTACAAATAAACTCTAATTTTTAATGATATTTTTTGTTAGAGAGTAAGGCCTAAAATTTATTTTAGTTGGTTAAAATCTCCTCTTCCTCGTACATTAAGAAACATGTTAATGACCCAAAACTCAAAATTATCTAGTAGGAGTAAATTATTCCCCCTTATGAAACATTGATCTTTGAATACATATGATGAGTCATGCCATATTCATAAATAGCAATTACTATGATAATTGAGTTATCATATGTTTTTTTTTAAACTTTGGGAACAAACAAAAGGTTCTTAACTCCTCCTTTGTTTTGCCATCTTTTGGAACAGAAAGTGATTTCCTCCCGCTTCTTATTCAATATAATTTTAGAGGTTTCCAAAGTGCTTTCCTCCCGCTTCTTTGCCAATATAAGTTTGGAGGTTATTCTTTAGACTTAAGAGGTATACTCAAATTTAGAAATATTTCATTACCATAACCTTGAGATTTATTAGTATCAACTAAATAACATATGATATACCACATTTGTTAATAATTTTTTATAAGATTGTTGATCTAACCTCTAATACATTCGTCTAAATATGTTATCCAAATTCCATTTATTAATTCTTACATACATTTTTTTATTCAAAATCAATTACAATTTTTCTTCCTTAAATAATACTTAAAATGAGTCTAATCATCATAACAACTATACTTTCTAAAATACTTATATCTATATCCATAGATAAATTTTTTAAATTATACCAATACCTTTTTCTAACCATCTTAAAATACTCTTCTTATCATTTTATTACTAAAATAATATATTAACTGACTTTAAATAATTTAAAACTTTTCATATAAATAATATAATAAAAAAATTAATATTTTGAAAAGAATAAATATAATCCAATAAAACTATTCATCTCGAAACACTTATTTTCACTAATAATATTAATATAAATGCTAAGAAGACTACCCATCAAAAAATTATTAATATAAATATTAAAAAGACTACCCATCAAAAGCTTTTATTTTATCTAATAATATTAATGCGGATACCCTTCTTATCTAAACTGTAAATATCATTTGTACTAATCACATATAATCACATACTTGCAATGTCATAACCCCTCAATTACGATAAGGTTGCATTGCTTTCTACCACGATTTTGAAATTAACTAAAAACACCGACCACTCTAATTCTGAAATTAAAACGAAATTAAAACATGCATATATATATATATATGTATGTTTTGTTTTCTTAATTCATTGGAAATGAATTTTGAATTTTATAGGTTTTTATTATTTGATAAAGCAACAATTAATCTTATTGTACATTTGGTGGTGGTGGTGGTGGTGTTTGGAGAGAAGTGTTGAGAGCTCACTATAATTTTGACATGCTAAAGATTATGAAACTAAGATTTAAGAGGAAGTGATTTTCATTCTCAATGTTTATATTCTCATAAAGATGACAGATCCTTTCTACCCATGGTGTTTTAGAAACTGCTCAACGACATATTTCACTATAAAAATCATGAGAATTCGATTTTAGTAAAAATAAATAACTAAATATAAATTTAAAAAAAAATATTTAGATTTTCAAATATTATTACAACAATTAAATTTTAAAATTTTGTTCTGTAAAATAATTAAAGATTGAAATTAATATGAAAATGAAACCAAAAACCAAACCAACAAAACAACTATTTAACTGTATTAAAAAATTAACTAATTAATGAAATTCATTAATGTTATTTTGAAACTATTTTTTGAAATCACAATAACACAGGTAAAATCAATCAATTAAAATGACAAAAAAATCGTAACCATAAGTTTACTATATATCTACAAATATATTTGATTTTTAGATAATATTTTCATATGTATTATATTTTTAAAGAGAAAAGCACTAACTACATTATAGATAAATAAAGTGTACGTAGATCAAATATAACATATGACAGAAATCTAAAACAGAAAAGCAAAAGCTGCAGAGAGATGCATATGTACTCAAACCATATAGAACAGATCAATCCACAATGACATAGAAGACACCAGGCAAAAACATGAACAGAATTTAGCTGGTTGTAAGGTAAATACAAAAGGACATCATCCATATACAAAAATGAGATATCAGTAAAACATCAAACCAAAAGGAGAATTCTTAGAGGAGCGGATGCAGTTTGGAGGAAGCGGATTGCAGATTGGAGAAAACTAGTTGAGCACCCCAGTAATGTTGTCCACAAAGATACTGAATCCTGCAAAACCAGGGAAAGAGTGCAAGTAGCTAGAAGCAGGAGTGACCAGTGATCCCATCGATCCCTTAACTATATAGCTGGAGTGAACGAAACCATCTAGCAACTTTTCTTCCCACTCCTGGCATTCGGTAGAGGCCAAGATTCAGAGGTATCGATGTGCATCTAAAACGTTAATCAATTTCTCGTGAGATTTGAATATAATAAACCTAACCTTCTAAAATCATTATTTCACCTATATAGATACACTTATGACAAAACTCGAATCTGTCCTCGAAGTCTATCATATTCATATCGTGTTGTGTAACAAGGCGAGGACAGCGAATTTCGGGTACAAATTTAGTATTTTTCTATGGCAATGTTTTCACCTATTTTTTTAGGTTGTAGGTTGGAAATGGAGATAGGATAACTCAAAATTACTCAAAATTATGAAACTTAATAGCTTTAATTAGAATTTCCAGCCTTCAAAGTTTATTAAAGAATTTTTCATTCCTAAAAATAATTAAGGGAATTTTCAAATCTCTTATAATGAAAATTTGTTAATTTTTTTTTTGGTACTTTTCATGCTTTCAGTTTTACTTTTATTTTTAGCAAATTTGTGAGTGTCAACCTCTCCTTATTTGGAAAATCTCTTTCAACTGCTCTTACATATAACTTTCTCCTTCTCAGATTGCGTTGTCTTTTCCTATGTTAATATATATATTTTAAGATGGCGTACAACCAAACTTTTAAGATTTTATAAAGCTTTTCAATTTTAAGGATTAATAATTTTGATTATTTACTTAAATTTTAACATATAGATAATAAAAAAAAACCACATGGTTAAGAAAATGAAAATCATCAATCACCATTAAAAGTTGGAAAGTAATAACACATTGCGTAAGTATGAGGTTTAAAAGGACGACATCCCTCCTAACCAGTAATAGAGATTGATATGACGAGGAAAGAAGCTGGAAAATAACAATATCTTGATTAAATAAAGCATTTAACATGCCTCACTGGATATATGAGTTACTCAATCCTCCTTTTGATTGTAATATGAATATGGCTTTCATACCTTTTTCCCTTGTACATTGATCATTTCAATTAGAAATACTTTTGGCATTTTCACACTTTTGAATGTTCATGATAAAATGACTAGGCGTCATGCTCTACGAACATTGGAAATCCGAGAACATGTTAGCTCTAAGTAGGTGCCCGGTTCAACTACTTCCGTATCAATTTTAGATCTCTCTATTAAAGTAAAAGGCTATATCAAAATATATGAAGAGTGTCTTGAATCTTCAGTCTAAGAATTTATAGTTAAAAAAAAATCAAAAGCTTGTTACTAGTGGCATGATGCAAATACTTTCGCAGTTTGAAGAAAAATATGATCTCATGTGTTTTCTAATTTATGAAATTCCGTGTGTAAATATCATATTACATACAATAAATATTTAAATGTCATCTAAAAAAGAAACGTTTGGATAAAGCGAGTAGACAATGCAGCTTTCAAAACATCCTTTGAGTTTTGATTTCTGGATACCATAGAATGATGTCTAATCATTTTAACATGAACAATATTCAAAGGTATGAAGCTGTCAAAAGCATTTCTAATTGAAATCATCAATGTACAAGGAAAAAAAATTATGAAAGCCATATTCATATTACCATCAAAAGGAGGATTAAGTAATTATATATCTAGTGAGGTTTGTTAAATGCTTTATTTAATCAAGATATGGTTACTTTCTAATTTCTTTGATCTGAAAAATGAATGCTAGTTATTGCTATGATAGTTTCATTTCAGATATATAAACATTTTTTTGCATTGTTTTACTTATCCTTCATGCTTTTGTTTAAGACCATACGAGTGGAAAACAGTGTTCTTAGTGAAATTATGAATTTTTCATAAGCTTAAATAACATAATTTTAAATGACAGAATCAGAATCAATATAAACACAACAAGCACATATAACAAAGCTTAACACAAAGATTTTTTGATAAAGGAGTTCACCCCTCCTGGGCTACATCTCTTTGGTGCAGCTTCATCGTGTGACTTTTGTATTAGCTTCAAGTGTGCTCAAATTGTTGTTACAAGCTTAAGAACCTCTTGGAAACTCTTCCAATGAGTTTAAAACATCATAATCTCCCAAAATTGACTATTTTTTTGCTGAATTTGGACTCTGGATGCTTGGGAAATGACCCCAACACCTGGTCGTCTTAGCCTTCAAAAATCTTCAAATGCAGAAAAACACTTGTAGATGACTTGTTTTGTCTCTGAAACCTGCTCCAATGGGTTACCACCATGCCAAAATGCTAAGAATGACTTTTAATAAGCTCAATTTGGTTCAAAATTGAGTGAGTTATGACCGAAACTAATTTGCCCTAAATTTCTCCTCTAAAACTAGAAAGACTGCCAATTGGTTTTCCAAAATTGGAAATACTGCCAAAGTTGGCGCGCCTCCAAATTTCCTGCCAACATAATTCGTAATTAGCTTAGGGGATAATCAAGTTTAAATATGGGATAAGCGTTGTTTAAAGGTGATAAACACATTTAGCACTAATACCATTTTAATGTTGTTTAACCCCATTTTAGTCATTAATTAAACATGTTTAAATTTATAGTCGAGCATTTTGTGCAGGCCCGTGGTTCTCAAACATCAGCCATGCGGGAGGGTGCTAAACTTCGGGGCTGACCCCCTCCGGACCCCCAATCACCACCGCATTACAATTTAAATATGGGTGGCAACACATAGATGTTAAGAACTACTCTCGAACCAAGAAAATAAGTTGTGTGGTTTGTAGGCATGAGGTCAGGAGTTCAACCTCCCGCTCTGCCATAAAATTTTACTTGTCTTTATAATGAGACTTCGACGTCATAGTTTTCACTGTTGTCCAGTTTAAACCCCTCTATTGTTAGTTGGAAGACTCTCCAACTTTAGTTGACCCCGCTGAGTTATATGGGTTTAGAACTATAATTAATATATATATATATATATATATATACTAGGAACCTTAGTCTAAACAAATGATATAGCTAATGTCCAACTATAATGTAATTTGAAATTCGACCTTCCATGAAATAATTTGAACCGAGGGTTGGAGAGGGCCCACGAGAGAGGACATGTGACGCCCTCTGGTTGAGTTATACTCCAACCTCGAAAAAATTCAAATTCATACTTAGGAAGATTATTGGAGGTTATTAGGCAATTTATTTCTTCACTTAACCCATCTGGAAAATCTGAAGAAGACACTTGTCACAGTGTCACTAGTTGCAATCTAGAGAATATTCCATGTAATGCTGACTATACCTGCCACATCATCATTGTACCTGTTCTGCTCCTTTTTTTCTTGCTTTGGAAAATGAACAACAGACGATAACTCAGTCATACGAACTCGGATTTTGATGAAATGAGTTGCGCTGAAATCCTGATGACGAACTCTATCTCATCGTTCAATTTTGAAGCAATTTTGAGCACTTTTAATTTTTAGCTAATTTTAGGCCCAGATCCAAATTTTGATCACACCTTCCCACTGACAAGCTTTTAGACCCACAAAAGCTAATAATTACGTTCTTGAGCTTCAAAACTCTTCTACTTTCAAGTGATATCAACTGATTTTACTTGAAAAGTCTTACTGACAATTATCTTTACATGCCTTGCATCACAACTGGCTATGCCTGTCAACCATGCTCTATGGTTGTTGTTGAACCACCTCAACATTGCTGACTATTGTTGACTAATACATATCCAACTGTACCACATCGATCTCTGTGTGCTTTGAAAATGGTTAGCCTTGTCATTGAGAATGAAATCCCTCTTGCAACAGAGGCATACAAGCTTCTTCTTGGAAATCCTCTTATCAAAATTAAATTTTCAATATGAGTGAACACTTGGTGTCAACACAAAAAAATGAGCTTGTTCTACAATGGCTACAAAATACTTTGCATCTCATCCACTTCTAACTGAATGGACATCAAAATTCCTGTGACATCTTGTCACAAGAACACACAATCAATCTTGAAAAGAAAACATTATGCAAGAATTGAAATAACAACCACCTCATTTTTGCTCCTTCAAAGCAATGACTATCACCTCCTGTAACATCAAGTACATGGCGATATTCTTGCACATGGGTGTATCCAATATCGACTCACAATTGAAAAACACCATCGACTAAAACATAATTTGCTCAACTTAATCGACAAACATAATTGACAAAAAGCATGTGACAACAACAACACAAGTTGACATGAAATGTGCAACACAATCAACATAAATCGATATGAAATGTGTGCGACACAAGTCGATAAAAATACGTACAGTACAATCGACATAAATCAATATGAAATGTGTGTGACACAATCGACAAAAATCAATATGAAATGTGTGCGACACAATCGACAAACATATGTGCGGTACAATCGACACAAGTCAACATTCCAAGATACATATTGACAAAACTCATGCATGTATCTATTTACAATGAACTTATCACAAGTCCTCTATTTACACATACAAAATCTCATGAATATGTACACTCTTCAACTCTCTCTTTTAAGTACAAATAAGTACATAAACCCAAAACATATAAGTGATCATAAGAGTTGAACTGAATGATAAATTGCTACAACATAAATGAGTGACATACCCATATTTTACACCATCTTGGAAAAATTTTGCAACAAATAGAAATGCCTTCAATCGAACAACATTTACATGCAATCTTGCATCATACAAGTTTTAATAATCTGCTACAACTTGTCATACTTTCAACAGAAATTCTTGCATACATAAGGTTGAAATTTGCATCTATGCACAAAGAAAATGCATGCCTTAATTGGTCAATAAATCAAGAAATTTCTTTCCAAACCAATTCAATGGCGATTTTTCCTACTGAACATTCTCTTCTTGTGAATCATCTTGACTCACATCGATGATGGAATCTCCTGTTCCATTCTCACTAGTATTTTTATCCACTTGCTTCAAATTCTTTGGATGATTTGTTGGATGCAGTGTCCAACATTGGGCAATGAGATGTCCCTTCTTCTGAAAATACGTGAAAATATTTTGCATCTTCTGTTCAAGTCACCTTTGCTTGAACTATTTCCTCTATGCTATCATTCTCTTCCAGCATCTTGAAACTTGATGGTTATACAAACCATAATATGAACAACAACCTTTTCTCCCATTGATTAATGCAAATTTTTCATGCCTAACATAATCATAGAAAACATGATTATAGGAAGAATTATGCCTTGAATGTTGCTTTGAATGTCCATCTTTATCACCTTCTTGAGGAGATGAACTTGAAGAGGTTCCAGCTCTCTTTTGAAGACCAAAAAAAAATTTCATGTCCTTAGAGCTGTCACAACTCTCTTGCTTTCCATAAGTTGCTGTTTGCAAGAATCTTGCTACAACATGGGATTCAAACAATTTCATTCATCATGATTGCAAACTTTTCATGTTTGAGGTCTTGAACTTGCAACAAAATTCCTTCTTGGAATTTTTTCAAGTGCCTTCATGGCTTTAGAACTTTCTCCATAAGGTTTTCCATAGCTAAGACCCAAATACTTAGGCCTTTCTTCAACAATAATTGGCTCAACTATGCCTTGTAGTTGTTTTCCTAATCCTTTACCTTCATAGCCCATTTTGATCATCAATTTGGACCCTATTCCTCTAGTGTGTTTTTCAAATGAACCTACACATTTATCTTGAGAGGAAATTGAAGACAAACTTGAATTATTTACCTCTTCTTCAAGCAAATTCTTGGCTAAGGCTTCTTAGGCATCATGGAGTGGAATATCCATCTCATGCATATTTTGAAGAAGTTCTTGCTTCTCTTTCTTCATGGAAAATAATTTCTCTTGAAGTTTAGTGTTCTCCCACATATCTTCATATAGATGTTGCACCATATCTTTCATGATGTATAAGTCCTGCTTCATCTCTTTATCAAAGAGTCCTGCAAAGGAGGGTGTTTTAAAATCATCACTTAATGAAGTTTCCATCACAATGTAATGAATTAAAGAGCTTAAAAACAATTACAAAGATTCATGCCCTAAGATTTTGGTTGTAGATTCTAGCTCAATATCTGCAGCTTGTATCTCTTGAATCACCTCAACCTGTTGTGCAATTAATTCCTCTTGTTCTTCAAGTGTTTCCTTGAGTAATCCTTTGGGTAAGAATGATGCTTTCTCATACTTCTTCCTTCTTGTCCTAACTTTAGGACTAGCTATCAGTAGCTTCCCTTATCCTTTAGCAATCTCAACCTTGTAAGCATAAGTAAATTTGCACTGTTAAAACTCTTCAAGTAAAACAAGCAAGCAACCTTGAGCTTTGATACCAAATTGATCTAAAACTGAATTCTAGTTATTGTTGTGCTAGTTTCATTACAGATATAAACATTTCTTTGCATTGTTTTACATATCCTTTATGATTTTTTTTAGGAGTATGTGATTGGAAAAGAATGTACTTAGTGAAATTATGAATTTGTCATAAGAAATAGTAAACAAAACAAGCACATATAACAGATCTTAACAAAAATATTTTTTGATAAAGGAGTTCATCGCTCCTGGGCTACATCTCCTTGGTCCAGCTTCAAAGTGTGACCTTTGTAGTAGCTCCAAGTGTTCTCAAATTGTTGTTACATGCTTCAGAACCTCTTGGAACCTATTCAAATGAGTTTAAAACATCATAATCTCCCAATAATTATTATTTTTTTGCTGAATTTGGACTCTGGATGCTCTGGCAATGACCCCAACACCTGATAGCCCTAGCCCTCAAAAAACTTCAAATGCACAAAAACACTTGTAGATGAACTTTTTTGCCTCTACAACCTACTCAAATGGGTTCCCAGCATGCCAAAATGCTAATAATGACTTTTACTGAGCTAAATTTGGTTGAAAATTGAGTGAGTTATGACCAAAACCAATTTGCCCCCGTTTCTCCTCTAAAACTAGAAAGACTGCCAGTTAGTTTTCCAAAATTGGAAATACAGCCAAAGTTGGCATGCCTCCAATTTTTCCGCCAACATAGTCTGTAATTATCTTAGGGGATAAGCAGGTTTAATTATGGGATAAGCGTTGTTTAAAGGTGATAAGTGCATTTAGCACTAATATTGTTTTAATCTGGCTTAGCCACATTTTAGTCACTAATTAAACATGTTTAAATTTCCCATCGCACATTTTGTGCAGGCCCATAGTTCTCAGCTATCATCCATGTGGAAGGGGCCTGGCCTTCGAGGCTAGCCCCCTGTGGACGCCCAATCACCACCACATTACAATTTAAATATGGGTGGCAACACATATATGTTAAGAACTACGATGGAACTGAGAGGGTAAGTTGTGTGGTTTGTAGGCGTGAGATCAGGGGTTGGACCCCCCACACTGCCATAAAAAATTATTTTTCTCTATAATGAGACTTCGCCACCATAGTTGTCGTTTTTGCCCAGTTTAAACCCCTCCAGTGTTAGTTGGAAGGCTCTCCAACTTTATTTGACCCTGCTGATTTATATGGGTTTAGAACTATATATATATATATATATATACCATGAACCTTAGTCTAAACAAATGATATAGCTAATGTCCAACTATAATGTAATTTTACATTTGACCTTCCATGAAATAATTTGAACCGAGGGTTGGAGAGGGCCCACTAGAGAGGACACATGGCGCCCTGTGGTTGGGTTATACTCCAACCCAAAAAAATTTCAAATTCATAATTATGAGGATTATTGGAGGTTATTGGGAAATTTCCTTCTTCACTTTGGCAAATGTGAAGATGACACTTGTCACAGTGTCACTAGCTGCAATCTGGAGAATATTCCTTGCAACACTGATTGTACCTTCCACATCATCACTATACCTGTTCTACTTTTTTTTTGCCTATTTTTGAAAATGAACAGCAGAGGGTAACTCAGTCATATGAACTAGGATTTTTATGAAATGAGCTACACCAGAATCCTGGCGACGAACTCTATCTGATCGTTCAGGTTTGAAGCAATTTTGAGAACTTTGAATTTTTAGTTAATTTTAAGCCCTGATCCAAATTCTGATCATTCTTTCCTCATCATATCAATGTCTATCATTGGTTAGGAGGAATGATGTCCTTTTAAAATTCATACTTTAGTAATGTGTTATTACTTTTCAACTTCTCATTTAATGGTGATTGATGATCCTTATCATTTAAATTATGTGGTAATTATGTGGTATGGATAAGTAAATAATAAAAACTATTAACCCCTAAATTATCCAAGTGGATATTGGTCGCCATCTTCCCCACCATTGTCTCTTTTAGTTTTTCAGTTTCCTTAATTATAGCATAGTTTACTATTTTAGTAGTTTTTCGGGTCCTGAACTTCCAGAGCCGTTTTGAGGCCCTAAACGAACTTTCTTGGAAAAACCGGGAGCAACATGCGTCCATGGATGAAATTTTCTCACTCCAAAGTTGTATTTCTCAGATAGATCTTCCTAACGAGGTATGGTGCACGTCAAACGAAGATCAGATGCCAAAGTTACGTCCCCGGGAAGTTGATGTACCAATTTACCCAAACTGGGCCCATAGTTTTGGCGCTTCATCTCCTAGGGTTAGGTTTTTCGATGTTTATGGTTTTCCATTATCTCTCAATAATAAATAGGCCCTCGAACCTCATTGTAACATAGTTCAGAGGCCTGTATCCCTAACTTGTCTTCTCAGATATAATCTACCAGCGCCCTAGCTAGTTTATTTCCATTATGTTTGTAAGAAAATTTTATTTCTTTGATATTAATGAAATGAATTGTTATTTCCATGCTTATTTTTATTTATGGCTATATGTGTATTCCATTGCATTCCTACATAAATCTAGATCAGTGGTATAAGAGCGGTCTTATTTTTCTCGATCCTTATTTTCATGTCCCCAACGAGGTCGGGGTATAAGGAGTTAGGGCTCAATCTGGTTGAACCTTTACAAGATCAGCCTCACAAACCCTGACAGCCACCCATGGGGGATGAAAATAAAGATGAGGGAGAAGGATATCCTATCAAAATATTGCTCGAGGAGGCCCTCGAAAAACAAAGGAGTGCGATGATTTATAACTTTGCACAAATCCTTCAACGACTGCCAACCGACGATGCATCTGCATCTAGCAGCCACTCTGGAGGCACGACTACCTTTAATGTACAAGTAAAATTTGACATTCCCATATTTGAGGGCCAAATAGATGAAAATGCCATATATATATGGTTCAATCTATTAGAAGGATATTTCTAGGTTCATGACTTTTCCGACTGGGAGAAGATTATTTTTGACTCCTCAAAGCTACCCCCCATGTCAAGGACTAGTGGCAAAGCTACTATGAGAAAAAGGAAGAGACAGAAAACTCTCTATTCTCAGTCATACCCACTTGGAATTCTTTCCGAGACACCATCAAGGAACAATAATATCCCATGGGGAACTATGAGGATAGATACATATAATGGACCATGCTGCAATAGTAAAGGGATCAAGATGTGCATGAGCTGACAAGTCTGTTCCATACCATGTACACAAAGTTGAGTATCAAAGATTCAGAGAAATATTTGGTGCTAAAGTATCCCAGCTGTCTGCACAGATACATTCAGGAGGAAATGGAGTTCCTTGAAATCTCCTCGCTTGGTACGACATACTAGTATGCTGCCAATATTGAGCAAAAATTCAAACATAAGAAGCGAGACTTTGGATCTGCAAATCAAAAGCAAGGGAAAGGTGCCCCTAAACTTCATAACAAAGGAAAAAGCGAATGCAGGGCGTCCCAACAAAAATTTCCAAAGCCACAAGAAAATAACAACAACGTGAAGCCAAAGAAGGACACGGGAAAGTGGTGTGAGTTCCATAAGAGATCCACTCACAACACAAGTGAGTGTCGGGCCAAGCGGTCGCTAGTGGCCGAGATGAGGGCTTATGAATTAGATCCATGCTCTCACTTTGAATCAGAACATGACAAGGGGAATGATAAAGGGAAGCAAATTAGTGATGCGAAGCCCAATGCCACCGTTTCCACTGCGAAGATCTAGAAGGAGGAACCAAAAGATCCATAGGAGGAGGAGCGTCTCTTCCAATCTCATGTGTGGGTAAAGGGTTCCCTGCTATAGTTCATTTTCGACAGTGGGAGCCAAAATAACCTCATTTCAGTATAGGTCATGAATCCATTGGGCCTGCCAACCACAGCACACCCACAACCATACACCATCGGGTGGCTTCACCAAGAACGGGATCTCCGCGTCAGTCAGCAGTATCACCTTCCCTATAGCATCAAGACCTTCACGGATGAGGTATTACCTGAAATTTCTCCTCTTGATGTTTCTAATATATTATTAGGCCAACCATATTTGTGGAAGAAACATGTTGTGTATGAGTCCTAGCCTCACGCTGTTATTGTTACTTTGGGAAATAATTTGTACATGATACTAGAGGTACCACTGTGTACCTCTATCTCTTTGGTTACTACAAAATAATGGAGTAAGCTCATTTCCAAAACTGGAAAATTTGTTTTCCTTATGATCTGGCCCTGAGGAAAGAAGAAGACTATGGCCACGAACTCCAAACAGGGTTCCTCCATATGACAACAAAAAATGGACAAGGTCGTGGAGGAGTATAGGGACATATTCACATCACCCAAAGGGGTGCCAATACACTGTCAGGTCAAGCACCCCATTGATTTGACCCCAGGTTCGTCGCTCCCCAATGTACCTATATATTGATTTTTTTTTCTATAGAATGATGAAATCAAGAGGTAGATTCAAGGGCTACTGTAAAAAGGTCACATATGCCCAAGTTCATTGCCCTTTGGGAGCTCGATCGCGTTGGTATAGAAGAAGGATGGGACTTGGAGCCTTTGTATTAACTATCAGGAACTGAATAATATCGTTGTTCAGAATAGGTACCCAATCACACAGATTGATGGCCTTCAACTCTAAGGGGTGAAATATTTCAGCAAGATATACTTGAAGTCTGGGTATCACCAGGTACCAATCGAACCCTCCGATGTGTGGAAGAATTCCTTCAAAGCAAAGGAAGGCCTTTTCAAATGGCTGGTCATGCCTTTCGGGTTGACGAATGCTCCCACAACCTTCATGAGGTTGATGGAAGACATATTGAGGCCATTCACCAACTCATTTTTACTGGTGTACTTGGATGACATTCTGATCTTTATTCAGACTTGGGAAGAGCTCCTCCACCACATCCGACAGGTCCTCTAAACACTACGGAAACACAAGTTGTGTGCGAATTTGGAGAAGTGCACCTTTGGCATGACTCAGGTTCAGTATCTGGGATACATTATTGATGAAAGGGGGGTGAATGTGGATCCAACCAAGATCAAATTCATTCAGAATTGGCCAACCCCAACCACTCTAACTGAGCTTCGCAACTTTTTGGGTCTTGCAAATTTCTACCGCAGGTTAGTGTTGGTATCCTTTAATATCACTTGGCTCTTGAGTCAAGTCACCAAGGGAGGAGCGAAAGAAAATTTCTTTTGGTCAGAATCTCAACAAAAGACATTCGTAGAATTGAAAAATCGTCTCTATTCTGCCCCAGTGCTCATCATACCAGAATTGTAACAACCATTTGAGATCGTGACAGATGCCTCTGGATATGTTATTGGGGAAGTTCTTTCTAAACAAGGGCATCCAGTGGCATATCATAGTGAGACATTTTCCAACATAGGCCGCAAGTATCCCACTTATGAAAAAGAAATGTATTCCATTGTGCAACAGGGAAAATTTTAAGGATCGAAATTTATCTTAAAGATTACAAACTTTGGCGAATATTACTAATCCATAATATGGAAACTATTAAATGCTTGGTGATATTTTAGTAAATATATTCAATTTTATAGTGATTTTATATAGTCTTTATAAAATTTTGGCGACTTTTAAGGTCAAATAAATTTTTCTTATAAAATTTGGGCGTATCTTTTTTAGGAAAAAATGGGAATTGGCGAATATTTTTTTGGAAAAAACATGGAAAATTATCCCATCTACGAATATTAGCCCCTAAAATTTTCCCTATTATGCAGGCTTGTCAAAAATGGAACCATTACATTTTGGGGAAGGAAAAAAGCATCCACACAGACCACCAACCCCTACAGTTCATACAAACACAAGGGAAGTTGTAGAATGATTGCCATCAGAAGTGGTCCACATATCTGCCACAGTTTCATTTGGACATCAAGTACAAGAAGAGTAGCACCAATAATGTTATATACTGCCTTAGTTGACCACCGATCATGGTGCTAAACACCATTCTGAACTCTTGTGGGCACGAAACTTCTGATTGGCCACTTCTCTCCAAGAGCGGTCCAACATTCAGCCACACATAAAATACACTCTTAGAGGGTACACAAGTTCCAAATTTTCACCTCCAAGATGCACTACTATGTCACCCGGTACACCATTGTGTTCCTTAAAGCGAGTGTGCCAAGATGATTTGGGAAGCACACTACAATCGAGTCGCTGGGCATTTAGGGGTCGAGAAAACAGTCGCACTACTGCAGAAGTATTTCTATTGGCCAAACCTTCAACATGATGTCAAGAAGTACATAAGATCTTGCACTGATTGCGCCATTACCAAATCGAGCATCATGAAGCAAGGCCTATATACCCCGCTACCTACCCCTAGTCGACCTTGGGAATCCATCTCCATGGATTACATGTGGGGACTTTCTTCTAATAAGAATGGAAACGGTTGTTTTTTTGTGGTCGTTGACAGATTCTCGAAGACAGCCATTATGGCAGCCTACAAGAATAATATCACAGCAGAAGCCACTGCTAAACTCTTTCTTGAAGGGGTGTAGGTGCACTTTGGGATCCCACAGTATCTCATATAAGATTGGGAGAGCAGGTTCCTCATGAAATTTTGGTCTAGCCTCTGGTCAATGTTTGACACCAAGCTCACCAATTCCATAACTTTCCATCCTCAAATTGATGGCTAGACAGAGGTCGTCAATAGGATGATTGTACACATTTTGCACATGTCCAATTCAAAGCATCCACACACATGGGATGAGAGCCTCCCCTATGTAAAACACAGTTATAACCGAGCTCTCCAAAACTCAACTGACCAAAGCCCATTTCAGGTGGGCTTGGGATTCTAGCCACTATGTCCCATTTACCTAGTCATGCCATTTGCAGCTACTTAGGCCGATTGGACTCATGTCCACTCTGAAGCCGACAAAGAGAAAAACTTCATTGATTGAATTCAATGCATCCTCGTGTAGGTTCATGACATACTAGATAGATTCAATGCTAAGTATAATAAAGGACATGATCAACATTAGGTGCTTCACAACTTCCAGATGGGCGACAAAGTGTGGCTACATTTGTAGAAGGAGAGCTTCGCTAGACCCCACTGCAAGGTTTTCCTTCTCCAATATGGGTCGTACACCATCACCAAGGTCATAGGGAACGATTCCTTCGAGCTCAGTATTCGACCATTCCTTGGTATGCACCCAGTATTCAATGTGGACCGCCTTCGGCCCTACTTCCCACCTCTACTAGACACCTCCAACATTACAAAACAAATCACACCAATACAGTTAAACCCAGAAGGCATGGAACATGCCACCACATATTGTATAATGGACATGAAAATCAAGAACACTTTCCAATATAAGATCCAACTATATCAAGTTTTCAAAGCTGGCCAACTCCTGCACCAAGGCAAGTGGTTCACTAGGGACCAAGTCTAGTAGAAGTTTACTCATCTCATGGAGGAACTCAACACAATGGGGAACATTGCTTCATAAGGGGGGACGAATGATTGAGGTGGATATTGGTGGTCACATGCCTATTCCACTTTGTGCCCCACCATTGTCTCTTTCATTTTTTCAGTTTCCTTAATTATAACACATTTACTATTTTTAGCCGTTTTTCGGGTCCTGAACTTCTGGAGCCATTTGGAGGCCCTAAATGACGTTTTCTAGAAAAACCAGGAGCAACATGGGTCCATGGATAGATATTTCTACCTCAAATGTTTTATTCCTCAGATAGATGTTTCTAACGAGGTATGGTGCGAGTCAAACACAAATCGTATGCCAAATTTACGTCCCCGGGAAGTTGATGTACCAATTTACCCAAACGGGGCACATAGTTTTGGTACTTCATCTCATAGCTTTAGGTTTTTGGATGTCTATGGTTTTCCATTGTTTATAAATAATAAATAGGCCATTGAGCCTCATTATAACACACTTCGTAGGCCAACAACCACCACATCTCTTCTTAGACATAAGCTACCAACGCCCTAATTAGTTTATTTCCATTCTGTCTATAAGAAAATTTTAGTTATTTGATATTAATGAAATGAGGTTTTATTTCTGCTACATATTTGTATTTATGGTTATATTTATATTCCGTTCCATTCCTGCAGAAATCCATATCTGTGGTATCAGAGCAGTTTTCTTTTTCTCAATCCTTCTTTTCATGTCCCCAATGAGGTCGGGGTATACGAATTTAGGGCTCGATCTGGTTGAACCTTTGCAAGATCAGCCTCACAAAACCTGACGGCCACCCATGGGGGATGAAAATAAATATGAGGGAGAAGGATATCCTATCCAAATATTGCTCGAGGAGGCCCTCAAAAAACAAAGGAACGTGATGATGGATAACTTTGTCCAGGTCCTTCAATGAATGCCCAATAGTGACACATCTGCATCCAGCAGCCACTCTGAAGGCGCGACTCCCTTTAAGGTACAAGTAAAATTTGACATTCCCATATTTGTGGGCCAAATATATGTTTATGTCATAGATAGATAGTTGAATCTATTAGAAGGATATTTCTCGGTACATGAATTTTTTGATAGGGAGAAGATTATTTTTGCACTCCTCAAAGCTGCGCCCCATTTCAAGCATTGGTGAGGAACCTACTATGAGAAAAAGGATCAGACAGAACCCTCTCCGTTCTCAGTCATACCCACTTGGAATTATTTCTAATACACCATCAAGGAACAATACTATCCCATGGGAAGCTACGATGACAATTACATACAATGGACAACGCTGTGGCACCAAAGGGATCAAGATGTGCATGAGCGGACAAATCTGTTCCATGCCCTGCACATAAAGTTGGGTATCAAAGATTCAGAGAAATATTTGGTGCTAAAGTATCATAGTTTTCTGCACAAATACATTCAGGAGGAAATGGAGTTCCTCGAAATCTCCTCGCTTGGTACGACATACCGGTATGCTGCCAAGATTGAGCAGAAATTCAAACAAAAGAAGCGAGACTTTGGATCTGCAAATCAAAAGAAAGGTAAAGGTGCCCCTAAACCATATAATAAAGGACAAAGCCAAGGCATGGTGTCGCAACACAACCTGCCAAAGCCGCAAGAAAAGAGCAACACCGCGAAGCCAAAGAAGGACACAGGAAAGTGGTGTGAGTTCCATAAGAGCTCCACTCACAACACAAGTGAGTGTGGGGCCAAGCAGTCATTGGTGGTCGAGATGACGGCTTCTAAATCAGATGCATGCTCTGACTCTGAATCAAAACCCGATAAGGGGAATGACAAAGGGAAGAATATTATTGATGCAGAGCCCAACGCCATGACTACCACTGCAAAGATCCAGTAGGAGGAACTGGAAGATCCAGAGGAGGAGGAGCGTCTCTTCCACTCCCATATGTGCGTAAAGGGTTCCCTGCTAAAGTTCATTGTTGACAGTGGCAGAAAAAGAACCTCATTTCAGTAGAGGTCGTGAAGTAGTTGGGCTTGTAGACCATAGCACATCCACAACCATACACCATCAGGTGGCTTTGCCAAGAAAGAGATCTTTGTGTCAGCCAGAAATGTCACCTTCCCTACAACATCAAGCCCTTCACTAATGAGGTATTATATGACATTGCTCCTCTTGATGTTTGTGATGTATTATTAGGCCAACCATACTTGTGGAAGTGACATTTTTTGTATGAGTCCCGCCCTCACACTATTATTGTTACTTTGGTAAATAATTTGTACAGGATACTATAGGTACCACCGCATGTCACTATCTATTTGGTTACTGCAAAAAAATGGAGTAAGCTCATTTCCAAAAACAGGAAATTTGTTTTCCTGATGATCCACCCCGAGGCAAGAAGAAGATTGTGGCAATGACCTCTAGATAGGGCTCCTCTGCATGGAAAAAAAAATGGACAAGGTCGTGGAGGAGTACGGGGACATCTTCACGTCACCCAAAGGGGTGCCAATGCATTGTCAAGTAAATTACCACATTGATTTGACCCCAAGTGCACCACTCCCCAATGTATCAATCTATCAGCGTTCTGTTCTATAGAAAGATCAAATCAAGAGGTAGATTCAGGAGCTACCTACAAAAAGGTCACATATGGTCGAGTTCATCACCCTGTGGGAGCCCGATCATGTTGGTACAGAAGAAGGATGGGACTTGGAGACTTTTTATTAACTATCGGGCACTGAACAATATCACTGTCCAAAATAGGTACCCAATCCCATGGATTAATGACCTTATGGACCAACTCAAAGTGGAGAAATATTTCAGCAAGATCGAATTGAAGTTTGAGTATCACGAGGTACTAATTGAACCCTTATATGTGTGGAAGACTACCTTCAAAGCCAAGGAATGAATTTTCAAATGGTTGGTTATGCCTTTTGGGTTGACGAATGCTCCCACAACCTTTATGAGGTTGATGGAAGACATATTGCGACCATTCACCAACTCATTTGTAGTGGTGTACTTGGATTACATTATGATCTTTAGTCAGACTTGGAAAGAGCACCTCCACCACATTGGACAAGTCCTCCAAACACTATGGCAACACAAGTTGTGTGCCAGTTTTGAGAAGTGCACTTTTGACATGACCCAAGTTCAGTATCTGGGATACATTATTGATGAAAGGGGGGTGCATGTGGATCCAAAAAAAATCCTATTCATTTGGAATTGGCCAACCCCAACCACTCTAACAAAGATTCGCAGCTTTCTGGGTCTTACAAATTTCTACCACAGGTTCGTGTTGGGATTCTCTCATATCACTTGGCCCTTGAGTCAAGACACCAAGGGAGGAGCGAAAGAAAAATTATTCTAGTCGGAATCTCAACAGAAGGCATTCGTAGAATTGAAACATAGCCTATGTTCTACCCTATTTCTCACATTACCAGACTTACAACAACCATTTGAGATCGAGAGAGATGCCTTTGACTATGCTATTGGGGAAATTATTTCTAAATAGGGGCATTGAGTGGCATATCACAGTGAGACATTGTCTGACACAGTCCACAAGTATCCCACTTATAAAAAAGAAATGTATTCCATTGTGCAGGCTTGTTGACAATGGGAGAATTACATTTTGGGGAAGGAAACAATCATCCACACAGACCACCAACCCCTACAGTTCATACAAACACAAGGGAAGTTGTAGAACGATCGCCATCAGAAGTGGTCCACATATCTGCAACATTTTCATTTGAACATCAAGTACAAGAAGGGTAGCACCAATAATGTTGAGACTGCCTCAGCCGACCACCGATCATTGTGTTGACCACCTTTTGCAACTCTTGTGGGCACAAGACTTCCGATTGGCCACTTCTCTACAAGAGAGATCTAGAATTTGGCCACACATAGAAGACACTCTTTGAGAATATGCAAGTTCCCAATTTTCACCTCCAAGATTCACTGCTATGTCACCTGGGACACCTTTGTCTTCCTTAAAGCGAGTGTGCCAAGATGATTTGGGAAGCACACTATAGTCGAGTCACTAGGCATGTTGGGGTCGAGAAAACAGTGGCAGTACTACAGAAGTATTTCTATCGGCCAAACCTTCGAAAGGATGTCAGGAATTACTAAGCATGGAAACGATTGATTTTTTGTGGTCGTCAACATTCTTGAAGATGGCCATTATGGCGTCCTGCAAGAAGAATATCACAATAGAAGCCACTTCTAAACTCTTCTTTGAATGGGTATGGGTGCACTTTGGGATCCCACAGTCTATTATCTTAGATCGGGACAATAGGTTCCTCAGCACATTTTGGTCTAGCCTCTAGTCAATGTTGGACACCAAGCTCACTAAGTCAACAAATTTCCATCCCAAAACTGATGGCCATAAAGAGGTCTTCAATAGGATGATTGTACATATTCTGCACATGTCCACTTCAAAGCATGCACACACATGGGATGAGAGCCTCCCCTATGTAAAACACAGCTGTAACTGGTCTCTCCACATCTCAACTGGAAAAGCCCCTTTCAGGTGATCTTGGGATTCAAGCCACTATGTCTCATTGACATAGAAATGCCATTTGCGGCTACTCAGGCCGATTCGGCTCATGTCCAGTGTGAAGTTTACAAAGCAAACAACTTGATTGAGTGCATTCAGCACATCCTCCAATAGGTTCATGAAATATTGGACAGAGTCAATGCTAATTATAAGCAAGGACATGATCAACATTGGGTGCTTCACAACTTCTAGGTGGGTGACAATTAGGGGAATTTGAGGTCTAAAATGGGCCTCCTAAGGAAATAATAAAATAATATCTAAACCAATAAAATAATATTTATGAATTTTCTATTCACTTTTTGCACCACAATCCATGTAACCATAGTTAAATTCAATTCAAAAGTTGTACCAAAATAGAATTAATAAAAACATTGTATTGATGTGACTATAACTAAGAATGAGTTTTTCAAAAAAAAAAATCATTATCATTGAACAACTAATGCATTTGTCCTTTGTACTTAAATAACTTAAAATAAAATATAAATATAAATTTATAAATTATCAATTATATTATATGCTATTAATTAAAATTTATTTTATTTAGATTGTATAATAACATGTAATTAATATACTATATAAAAATAAAATAAAATAAAATAATATAACATAATAAATGCATAAGGATATGCATTGTTTCATTCAAGAAATATGAAATGAAAATAATATATTTTTATTCAAAAAGTGTGAAATGGAATTTATTATGAGTACTTTACTTTGACTTTAAAAGTACTTATAGCACTATCATGGTTAACCTTGAGTTTTTATCCACCATTGAGAATGTGACAAGTAAGTACCTTTAACTCAAGTAATGCCACCTCAACCATTAGGGATGATGTCATCCCCTAAAATGTGATTGGTTCTCATAAAGTGAATTTTAATTGTACATTTTCCTTAGGAGGCCTATTTTAGACCTCAAATTCCCCTAATGAAGTGTGGCTACATTTGAAGAAGGAATGCCTCACTAGACCCCACTACAAGGTTCGCATGCTTTGATATTGGTCATACACCATCACCAAGGCTATAGGTAACAATGCATTCAAGCTCAGTATTCCACCATTCCTTGGTCTGCACCCAGTATTCAATGTGGACTGCCTTCGGCCCTACTTGCCACCTCTACTGGACATCTCCAACATTGCAGAACAACTCACACCCACAAATTTAAATCCAAACTGCATGGTACATGCCACCACAGATTGTATCATGGACATGAAAATCAAGAACACTCACCAGCAGAAGATCCAACTATATCGGGTTGTCAAAGCTCGCCAAATCCTACACCAAGGAAAGTGGTTCACTACGGACCAAGTTCAGCAGAAGTTTCCTCATCTCATGGAGGAACTCAATGCAATGGGGACCATTGCTTTCTAAGGGGGAAGGAATGATTGAGGTGTATATTGGTGGCCACTCGCCTATTCCACTTGGGGCCCCACCATTATCTCTTTCAATTTTTCAGTTTCCTTAATTATAGCACAATTTATTATTTTTAGCAGTTTTTCGAGTCTTGAACTTACCGAGCCATTTTGAGGCCCTAAAAAAAGTTTTCTGGAAACTCCAGGAGCAATATGGGTCCATGAACTGACATTGGCCACACAAAAGTTGTAGTCCTGGGATAGATCTTTCTAATGAGGTATGGTGCATGTCAAACAGAGATCGTATGCCAAAGGTACGTCCCCAGGAAGTTAATATACCAATTTACCCAAATAGGGCCCATAGTTTTGGCGCTTCATCTCCTAGGGCTAGGTTTTTGGATGTTTAGGTTTTTCCATTCATTCTCAATAATAAATAGGCCCTCAAGCCACATTGTAACACATTTCAGAGGCCTGTAGACACCACATATTTGCTTAGAGGTAAGCTACCAACGCCATAGCTAGTTTATTTCCATTTTCTCTATAAAAAAATTTCAATTCTTTGATATTAATGAAATCAAGTGTTATTTTTGTTGCATATTTGTATTTATGGTTATATGTGTATTCCATCACATTCCTGCATAAATTCAGATTAGTGGTATCAGAGAGGTTTTCTTTTTCTTGATCCTTCTTTTCATGTCCCGAATGAGGTTGAGGTATAAGGAGTTAGGGCTTGATCTGGTTGAACCTTTGCAAGATCAGCCTCACAAACCCCGATGACCAACCATGGGGGATGAAAATAAATATGAGGGAGAAGGATATCCTATCAAAATATTGCTTGAGGAGGCCCTCAAAAAACAAAGGAACGTGATGATGGATAACTTTGCACAGATCCTTCAACGAATGCCCACCGGTAGCGCATTTGCATCCAGTAGCCACTCTAGAGGCACAACTCCCTTTAAGGTAAAAGTAAATTTTGACATTCCCATATTCAAGGGCCTAATAGATGCAGATGTCGTAGATAGATGGTTGAATCTATTAGAAGGATATTTCTCGATTCATGACTTTTCCGACCGAGAGAAGATTATTTTTTCACTCCTCAAAGCTACCCCCCATGTCAAGGAGTGGTGGGAAACCTACTATGATAAAAAGGATGAGACAATATCCTCTCTCTTCTTGGTTTTACCCACTTGGAATTATTTCTGAGACACCATCAAGGAACACTATTATCCCGTGGGGAAGTATGAGGACAAGTACATACACTAGACCACGTTGCGCCAACAAAGGGACCAATATGTGCATGAGCTAACAAATCTATTCCATACCTTCAACAAAAAGTTGGGTATCAAAGATTCAGAGAAATATTTGTTGCTAAAGTATCGTATTTGTCTGCAAAGATACATTCAGGAGGAAATGGATTTCCTCGAACTCTCCTCTCTTGGTATGACATACTAGCATGCTGCCAAGATTGAGCAGAAATTCAAACAGAAGAAGAGATACTGTGGATCTGCAAATAAAAAGCAAGGGAAAGGTGCCCCTAAACTGCATAACAAAGGACAAAGCCAAGGCATAGCATCCCAACACAAACTTCCAAATCTGAAAGCGAATAACAACACCACGAAGCCAAAGAAGGACACGACAAAGTGGTGTGAGTTCCATAAGAGCTCCACTCACAACACAAGTGAGTGTCGGGCGAAGTGGTCGCTGGTGGCCGAGATGAGGGCTTCTGATTCAAATGCATGCTCCCACTCTGAATAAAAACCCGACAAGGGGAATGACAAAGGGAAGAATATTATTGATTTGGAGCCCAACGCCACCATTGCCACTGCGAGGATCCAGAAAGAGGAACCAGATGATCCAAAGGAGGAGGAGCGTCTCTTCCACTCCCATATGTGGGTGAAGGGTTCCCCCTTAAAGTTCATTGCCGACAGTGGGAGCCAAAAGAACCTCATTTCAGTAGAGGTAATGAAGCAGTTGGGCTTGCCGACCATAACACACACATAGCCATACACCATCAAGTGGCTTCACCAAGAATGAGATCTTCGCATAAGCTAGCAGTGTCACCTTCCCTACAGTGTCAAGCCCTTCACGAATGAGGTATTATCTAACATTTCTCCTCTTGATGTTTGTGATGTACTATTAGGCCCGCCTTACTTGTGGAAGTGACATGATTTTTATGAGTCCCGGCCTCATGCTGTTATTGTAACTTTGGGAAATAAGTTATACAGGATACCATAGGTACCACTACCTACCGCTATCTCTTTGGTTACTGCAAAACAATGCCATAATCTCATTTCCAAAATCGTGAAATTTTTGTTCCTATTGATCCACCCCCAGGGCAAGAAGAAAACTACGGCCACGACCACCGAACAGGGCTCCTCCACAAGACAACAAAAAATGGACAAGGGCGTGGAGGAGTACATGGACATCTTTACATCACCCAAAGGGGTGTCAATGCACTGACAGTTCAAGAACCCCATTGATCTGAGCCCACGTGTGCCGCTCCCCAATGTACCAACCTATCAGCGTTCTGTTCTAGAGAATGATGAAATCAAGAGGCAGATTCAAGAGCTGCTGTAAAAAGATCACATCTGGCCTGGTTCATTTCCCTGTGGGAGCCTGATCATATTGGTATAGAAGAAGTATGGGACTTGGAGACTATGTATTGACTATCGCGTGCTGAAAAAGATCACTGTACGGAATAGGTACCCCATCCCATGGATTGATGACCTTCAGGACCAACTCAAAGGGGAGAAATATTTTAGCAAGATTGACTTGAAGTCTGGGTATCACCAGGTACCAATCAAACCCTCTGATGTGTGGGAGAATACCTTCAAATACAAGGAAGGCCTTTCCGAATGGCTGGTTATGCCTTTCGGGTTGACGAATGCTCCCGCAACCTTCATGAGGTTGATGGAAGACATATTGTCGCCATTCACCAACTCATTTTTAGTGGTGTACTTGGATGACATTATGATCTTCATTCAAAATTGGGAAGAGCACCTCCACCACATCAGACAGGTCCTCCAAACACTACGACAACACAATTTGTGTGCCAATTTTGGAGAAGTGCACTTTTGGCATGACCCAAGTCCAGTATCTAGGACACATTATTGATGAAAGTGGGGTGCATGTGGATCCAACCAAGTTCCAATTCATTCAGAATTGGCCAGTCCCAACCACTCTAACAGATCTTCGCAACTTTCTCGGTATTGAAAATTTCTACCACAGGTTCATGTTGGGATTCTCTCATATCACTTGGCCCTTGAGTCAAGACCCCAAGGGAGGAGTGAAAGAAAAATTATTTTGGTTGGAATCTCAACATAAGGTGTTCAAAGAATTGAAACATCGCCTTTGTTCTGCCCAAGTGCTCACATTACCAGACTTGCAACAACCATTTGAGATTGAGACATATGCCTCTGACTATGCTATTGGGGAAGTTCTTAATAAACAAGGGCATCTAGTAGCATATCACAGTGAGACATTGTCTGACACAGTCTGCAAGTATGCCACTTATGACAAAGAAATGTATTCCATTGTGCAGGCTTGTCCACAATGGAAGCATTACATTTTTGGGAAGGAAACAATCATCCACACAGACCCCCGACCCCTGCAGTTCATACAGACACAAGGGAAGTTGTAGAACGATCGTCGTCAGAAGTGGTCCACATATTTGCAACAGTTTCATTTGAACATCAAGTACAAGAAGGGTAGCACCAATAATGTTATAGACTGCCTCAATCGACCACTGATCATGGCACTAACCACCGTTCTCAAATCTTGTGGGCATGAGACTTATGATTGTCAGCTTCTCTACAAGAGTGATCTAGAATTTGGCCACACATATAAGCCACTCTTAAAGGGTATGCAAGCTCCAAATTTTCACCTACAAGATGCACTGCTATGTCACCTGGGACACCTTTATGTTCCTTCAAGCGAGTGTGCCAAGATGATTTGGGAAGCACACTATAGTCGATTCGCTGGGCATTTCAGGGATGAGAAAATAATGGCAGTACTGAAGAAGTATTTCTACTGGCCAAACCTTTGACAAGATGTCAGGAAGTACATCATATCTTGCACTGATTGCACCATTGTCAAACCGAGCATCAAGAAGCAAGGCCTCTATACCCCGCTACCTACCCCTAGTCGACCTTGTGAGTCCATCTCCATGGATTACATGTCAGGGCTTCCTTCTACTAAGCATGGAAACGACTCTTTCGTCTTGGTTGTCAACAGATTGTCGAAGATGGCCATTATGGCAACATGCAAGAAGAATATCACAGCAAAAGCCACTGCTAAACTATTCTTTGAATGAGTGTGGGTGCACTTTGGGATCCCACAGTCTATCATCTCAGATCAGGAAAACAGGTTCCTTAACACATTTTCATCTAGCCTCTGGTCAATGTTGGACACCAAGCTCACTAAGTCCATAACTTTCCATCCCCAAACTTATGGCCAGAGAGAGTTCGTCAATGGGATGATTGTACACATTCTGCACATGTCCAATTCAAAGAATCCATGCACATGGGATGAGAGTCTCCCCTATGTACAACACAGTTATAATAGGGCTCACCACAGCTCAATTGGCTAAAGCCCCTTTCAGGTGGGCTTGGAATTCCAATCACTATGTCCCACTGACATAGCCATGCCATCCTATTCGGATCATGTCCAGTCTGAAGCTGACAAAGAGAACAACTTCATCGAGTGCATTTACCACATCCTCCAATACGTTCATGTCATATTGGACAGAGCCAATGCTAAGTATAAGCAACGAAATGATCAACATCAGGTGCCACACAACTTCCAGGTGAGTGACAAAGTGTGGCTACATTTGCAGAAGGAGCGCCTCATTGGACCCACCGCAGGCTTCGCCCGCTCTGATATGGGTCGTACACCATCACCAAGGTTGTAGGGAACAATTCCTTCGAGCTCAGTATTCCACTGTTTCTTATTTTGCACCCAGTATTCAATGTGGACCTCCTTCTACCCTACTTCTCACCTCTACTGGACACCTCCGACATTGCAGAACAACTCTCACTAATAGAGTTAAACCTAGAATGCATGGAACATGCCACCACAGATTGTATCATGGACATGAAAATCAAGAACACCCGCGAGCAGAAGATCCAACTGTATCGAGTTGTCAATGGCCAACTCCTGCACCAAGGCAAGTGGTTCACTAGGGACCAAGTTCAGCAGAAGTTTCCTCATCTCATGGAGGAACTCAACGCAATGGGGACCATTGCTTCCTGAGGGGGGAGGAATGATAGAGGTGGATATTGGTGGCGACCCTCCTATTCCACTTGGGGCCCCACTATCGTCTCTTTCAGTTTCCTTCATTATAGCACAGTTTATTATTTTTAGAATTTGTTCGGGTCCTAAACTTCCGGAGCCATTTTGAGGCCCTAAATGATGTTTTTTGGAAAAATCAGGAGCAACATGCGTTCATTGATTAATGTTGCTCACTCAAAAGTTTTATTTCTCGGATAGATATTTCTAACGAGGTATGGTGCACTTCAAACGAAGATCGTATGTCAAAGTTACTTCCCCGGGAAGTTGATATACCAATTTACCCAAACAGGGTCGATACTTTTGACTCTTCATCTCCTAGGGTTAGGTTTTTCGATTTTTAGTGTTTTCGATTGTTTCTCAATAATAAATAGGTCCTTGAGCCTCATGTAACACAGTTCAGAGGCCTCTAGCCACCACATCTCTTCTCAAAGATAAGCTACTAGCGCCCTAGCTAGTTTATTTCCATTATGTCTATAAGCAAATTCAAATTCTTTGATATTAATGAAATGAAGTGTTATTTCTTCTGCATATTTGTATTTATGGTTATATGTGTATTCTTTTTCATTCCTGCATAAATCCGGATCACTAAATCCGAAAATTCTTATAAAATCTTAAAAGTATGGTTGTATGAAAGCTCAAAACACATATGCTAACTTATGAAAAAACAACAAACTATGAGAAGGAAAAAGTCGATATGAAAAAGTGATCGAAAAAGAGTTTCCAGATAACAAAAAAAATTTGACACTCATAAATTTGGGTTAAACTTAAAACTAAAAACATCAATAATGCAAAAACATCATTAATTTGAAATTCCAAACTTGTGCCCCTTCAATGGCCCTACGAATCTTCTTTTTATTGCCACACACTGTCTAGAAGGGAGGGAGAGCTTGTAATCTATCGACCTCATTACCAAACTCTGAAGGTACGAACCTATGCTTTAAAAAATATAAATAAAACCCATTTACACTAATCAATAAAACCCATTCATAAGGCAAGTGGTTCACCAAGGACTAAGTTCAGCAAAAGTTTCCACATCTCATGGAGGAACTTAATGCAATGGGGACCATTGCTTCCTAAGGGGGGAGGAATGATTGAGTTGGATATTTGTTTTCATTCACCTATTCCACTTGGGGCCCCACCATTGTCTCTTTCATTTTTTTCGTTTCCTTAATTATAGCACAATTTACTATTTTTAGCAGCTTTTCAAGTCCTAAACTTCTAGAGCCATTTTGAGGCCTTAAATGATGTTTTTTAGAAAAACCGGGATCAATATCAACGCATGAGTTGATTTTGTTGACTCAAAAATTGTAGTCATCATATATATCTTTCTAACGAGGTATGGTGTGTGTAAAACGGAGTTCGTATGCCAAAGTTACATCCCCGGGAAGTTGATGTACCAATTTACCGAAACGAGGCCCATAGTTTTGGTGTTTCATCTCCTAGGGCTAGGTTTTTGGATTTTTAGGGTCTTCCATTGTTTCTGAATAATAAATAACCCCTCAAGCTTCATTGTAACACGGTTCAGACGCCTCTAGTCACCACATATCTTCTCAAAAATAAGCTACCAGCACCCTAGCTAGTTTATTTCCATTCTCTCTGTAAGCAAATTTCAGTTCTTTGATATTAATGAAATGAAGTGTTATTTTCATTGCATCTTTGTATTTATAGTTATATGTCTATTTTGTTGTGTTCTTGCATCAATCTGAATCACTAAATTTGAAATGTCTTATAAAATCTTAAAAGTATGGTTGTATATTGGGAATTTTGCTTCTGTGATCCATAAAATGTGTAAGAAATTCTTTCGGTGAAAATCACATGTAGGAATTTTTGCCGACGCGTTTCTAACCAGCCAGTGTGGCTCATCATCAGGACAAGATGAGAAATCTGAACCAAAAAACCAGATTAAATAGATAGGAAAGCTCCAACTAGTCGTTAATAACATAACAGCTAGTTTGACTAAATTTAAAATTCCATCAAATCAAACTTTATTTTATTATGTATTATTTCCAATAAAATTTTTATTATAAAGGTTTTAATTTAAATATAATTCAATATTAATGATTTCTAATAAATAAAATGTTAAAAAAAAAGTTATTTTTAATTTTAATACTTTGAAAAAATTAACAAATAAAAATAAATAAAATTAAATTAAAATAAAATAAATACATAAATAAATAACTAAACAATAAAAATAAACAAAAATTAAAAATCTAAGAGAAAAATAAATTTTATTTTTTATAAAATAAACCAAATTAAATAGAATAAGTAATAAACAAATAAAATAATAAAAAGGAATATAGAAATATAATAAATAAACTATTAAATAATTCAATTTCATAGCTAAATGAATTCATACAGTAATAAGGAAGCGACTAAATAAATAAATAAATACAAAATAAAAATAAAAACAAAAATTAAAAATCTAAAAGAAAAATAAATATTAATATTAATAAAATAAACCAAATTAAATATAATAAGTAATAAAAAAATAAAATAATAGAAAGGAATATAAAAATAATAAATAAACTATTAAATAATTTAATTTTATAGCTAAATAAATTCATTCAAAAAAAAAAAAAGGCCAACTAAGAGTGAAGGGCAGGAATCCAACACCTACTAACACTCCACCCAT
Source organism: Pinus albicaulis (assembly GCA_034641835.2). Classification (NCBI taxonomy): domain Eukaryota; kingdom Viridiplantae; phylum Streptophyta; class Pinopsida; order Pinales; family Pinaceae; genus Pinus; species Pinus albicaulis. The sequence goes on along the minus strand of CM076580.1, from coordinate 83,989,766 downwards.
CATCCCTATTATTGATTAAAAGCCTTCCAAGGCTTTACCTTTGTTTCGCCAAGAAATGACGTTTTGCACAACCTCAAAATCTTCAATACAGATGTGATGATTCGTTTATCAAGATGTGCTGGGCTAAAGCGAGGACCGAGCCCGGCATGTCCGGAGGTCAACAATATGTTCCTCAACTGATTAATGGACGACCAGCTTCACCATCGTGGTGGCGTCTCATCCACGGAATCGGGTAAACACCTACACTTTAGGCTAGTCAATCGATTTGCTGCACTTCCGGATGTGTTGGCAAATAAGGTTGAGGAACCTTACCTTCAAGCCCCTTCGCACCATCCAGAGTTCGCTTAGGTCGGTTAAGGACCCGGCTAGCCCTAAAGATAGTAAGGGTGTTTACTTGATTCTGTGTTCTTGTGGGACGCCATACATTGGTGAAACTGGTCGATCCATTAATGAAAGGATTCAAGAACATATTGCTGACCTCAGACATTGTAGATCTTGGTCCTCTGCTTTAGCAGAGCATGCTGATAAAATGAATCATCACATCTGTATTGAGGATGCTGAGGTTATTGCAAAGATTGATCATTTCCACCACCGCAAATTAAGGGAAGCCTTGGAGATCGAAAAGAGGCCTGTCAACCTTAATAGGGATGATGGGTGGAGTGTTAGTAGGTGTTGGATTCCCGCCCTTCACTCTTAGTTGCCCTTTTTTTTTTTTGAATGAATTTATTTAGCTATGAAATTAAATTATTTAATAGTTTATTTATTATTTTTATATTCCTTTCTATTATTTTATTTGTTTATTATTTATTATATTTTATTTGGTTTATTTTATTAATATTAAAATTTATTTTCCTTTTAGATTTTTAATTTTTGTTTTAATTTTTATTTTGTATTTATTTATTTATTTTTTATTTATTTTATTTATTTATTTTTTAATTTTTAGTCGCTTCCTTATGACTGTATGAATTTATTTAGCTATGAAATTGAATTATTTAATAGTTTATTTATTATATTTTTGTATTCCTTTTTATTATTTTATTTGTTTATTACTTATTCTATTTAATTTGGTTTATTTTATAAAAAATAATTTTTTTTTTCTCTTAGATTTTTAGTTTTAGTTTTTATTTTATTTTGGTTTATTTTTATTGTTTAACTATTAGTTAATTTATTTATTTTATTTTATTTATTTTTATTTGTTAATTTTTTCAAAGTATTAAAATTAAAAATAAATTTTTTTTAACATTTTATTTATTAGAAATCATTAATATTGAATTATATTTAAATTAAAACCTTTATAATAAAAATTTTATTGGAAATCAACATAATAAAATAAAGTTTGATTTGATGGAATTTTAAATTTATTCAAACTAGCCGTTATGTTATTAACGGCTAGTTGGAGCTTTCCTATCTATTTAATCTCGTTTTTTGTTTCAAATTTCTCATCTTGTCCTGACGATGAGCCACACTGGCTCGTTCAAAACGTGTCGAAAAAAATTCCTACATGTGATTTTCACCAAAAGAATTTCTTACACATAGTATGGTTGTATGTTAGCTCAAAACATATATGCTAACATATAACCATTTTTGAGCTATGTTAAAGAGAAAATTTGTGCTAACAACAATTAGAAGCTTTCCCTTGTGAGGTAAATTGTTGGAAATTTTGAAGAACTTATGTGTTTATTTGTGTCTCTAATGATTTATTCTTGTGATGATGATATGAATTAATTGTTGGAGTATTTATTGGTGTCTTAATATCTTTTTCAAGTGAAAGAAAGTTTTAACATTCGAACAATATTGATTCATCTCCCCTCTTAGTATTATCTTGGTTTCTAACACCGCCCCTTCCCCCCTTCCCCCTTAACCCTGACATACATAAGGGACTTGGAACCTTGTGAGTTCTAGAATCATTGGGTAGCGCAATTTCAGACATAATAATGTCAAAGCACTTACCGATGGAATGACCACTCACAAAATTAATATTTTTTAATTTTAAATGATTTTCCAGGGCCTCACATATACCAAAAATAAAAATGCCTCCACCACCATAATTATGTCACATCAAATCTCACTCGACCAATGAAAAATAAAAAATAATATTTCTAGAAATTAGAAAATCATTTTTGAATTTAAGGAAAATTAGGAATGTTCAACATTTTTTCGAAACTTTGGTTAAAATTGTAAAACGTAGACAAAATAATTGAAAATCAAGTGACGGTAACAAGTGCTATAATCCTTGGCAAGATAAAGACTAATAACATATAAAATAGTAAAAAAAAGATATCAAAATTGACACATCATAAATACCCTTATGTGAGAACATATCTTTCTCCCAAACTCTGATATAATTTGAATAGAACTTCGTGATATTAAAATAAGCACCATTTTATATATGATCTCATCCAAGAAAAAAATTATTAAGAATGTTTCAAGTCACAATATTTTCATGTAGGCAATAAGGAAAAATGTATCATTTGAAAGATCCATAAACGGTGCACTTCACTTTTTCCTGAATCTAGATATGTTCTAGAGAGAGACATGATAGAATAAAGATGTGTTAAATGACAAAATGATACGAGTACTTGGTATTTGGATATCAACCGTGGATTGGACATATAAAATGTTTCAGATATTGGATATAATCAAATTTTGACATTGAAAAGAAAAAGGCATCCAAATTTGATTGTAATAAGCAAATACTAATTCTTTTGATTTCTCATTAATGCATTTAACAGTTGAATTTTGATTATTGAAAATTTATAAAGCTTTTTATTTTGAATAAAAATGAAATATATGAATATAAGTTAAGCTATAATTTAAAAAAATTGAAAAACATTGTGTAAAAAATGAATTTAAAAAAAAAAAAAAAAACATGGTGTATAAGTTATAATATTTTATGAATTTTTTGAAAACTAAAGAAAATTATTAAAACTATTACCACCACTAATTATATTAATTATTAATATTGAATTATGTGCGACTACCCAATAATAAGAAGTTAATTTATACAATATATAATAAGAATTTAATAATATTAAATATATTATTTGATAATATATAATAAAAGTTTAGTGATATTAAATATATAAATGACAATTTTAACGAATTAAATTATACAATATGTGATAATTAAGAAGAATAAAATAGTTCTAAACTTACGTCTACTGTGCAAGTAGAATTATAAATAGTTTGATGATATAATCTAAGATTATTCATTATATACATCACAGGAGTATAGCATTCGAATAAAAGGAGGGTCATTCGGCTAAGAACACAACCGCACATTATTTAATCAATTAAATCCCGGTTGATAATGTTGGATTTAATTTCTCCGAGAAGCAACTAACAATCCAAGGTCTTAAATTTAACTAATTATGATCCCAATAATTTAAATGCGACCCACTTTTTCGATATTGACTGATTGTGATGTCCTAAAAGATTCGCCTTTCGCATTCGTCTTTAATGATAGTACGCACTCTACTAATACTAGCAATTGTATCAGGTGTTGTAAATAAGGTGAGAAATAACCTAGATTAAAAGTAGATAGAATCAATTTTTTTAGGTGATTAAATGGTTTATTTTTTGGTAATTTATGACATCATCATAGGATTTTATATGGTAGGATGTCATCACCATGATGACAATATGACATCAACCAGACTTGACATAGGAACAATCACGTCTTATAAGAAGTAGCAGAATTCACGAGAGCGCTAATAAATTATCCAGTAATTTAGTTTATCAAGATTTAAAATAAATTAATTAAGGATTAGTTTTGGTAAAATGTTAATTTGAACAAATAAGGCATAGACAAATATATTTATCAACATACGGTAATGGAAATTATATTATTGAATTTCTCGGGTATTCTTGTGGGAGAGTTGATAATCCCGGCAACGAGTTACCGTATCCATTGAAAAAGGGCCTGGTTTCCTAACACTACAAAAAAGCCCACGTGATGAATGCATTCATATATTCCTTCTTGTGTTTAAATAATTATTCTTCTGTTGATTTTCTCATATGAAATTCATTAATCATTATGCTGAAGATGATGATGTTTATCCATTGCTGCGCTTAGGTCCCCGTTTTTATTGGTTTACATATAACCTCTTCTTGTTGAACCTTGATTGTGATCATTATATAAACAACAACAAAGCTATTTACACATTTTTTATATATACCTTTATATTTGCAATTCAAACTTCTTTAATGGCCTTATGATATTAAACTGATCCAAATGCTGAGGATGACAGCTGCGAATATTACCACGTCTGCTTGTTTGACTGCATCGACGAGACTGTTAGAGGGCCGGTGGTAGGAAAATTAAACTCTCAAACTACGCATGCTCTTTTTGGTAGATAGGAATCGCCGAGTCACTTCATATATTTAATGTGTCAATTGACATGGCCTTTTCGTAGAGTTACGGGTTTTGAATTATAGTTTTTGAAGGTGATAGAATGTATTTTTGAGGTGGGTGCACATCGGTTAGTATCATGAACAATATGTGGTGTGTGGAAACATTTTTTTATCTATCTTAGAGTTGGTTCTTGTTCATAAGAATATAAGCTTAAGCTTTTCACAATTTTCTTAATCAAAGTCATTACAATGTTGGTTATTGTTTATAAGAATGTCAAATCTAAACTCTTCATATTTTTTAATCAAAGTCACTACACTCTTTTATGGTGATGACCATTATAGAATTGGATTTTGTATAAAAAAATAAAGTACTTGGTAATTATATCCTTGAAAATATAACCATACGAAAACGTAAAAACAATTAAGAAAGATAGATGAAAGGAAAGAGGGTATTATTTTCAACGAGGTAACATTCGTTTCTTTTTAGTTTGCATGGTTATTAGAAAAATACATAATTCCTTAAGCTCAAGATGCATATACATTAAAACATTATGAGTTTGTAATACCACCTCATGGTGAATATAGATAGTTAAATCACTAAATATAGATAGCTAAACCGATATGGGGAAAGGATGGATCGTGACCATGACCTAGGAAGGTGAGGAGGATAATAATATATAAGTCATATATAATTGCAACTCCAATAATCCAATCTTATTAATAATCCATCTTATAAATGTTGGGAATTTCAATATCCACTCAATAAGGAGCTTTTTTCTAAAAGGTTTAGTTATAATTAGGAAGTCAAATATTATAGGTCATAATTTAAAATAACATTTTAGAGTAAATATGTAATTATTTATAATGAACTATTATAAAAATTTACTTTAGACTTCTTCTATTTTATAATAGTATATTAATAATTTTAAGAAAAATATTATGCATTTTAAATAAGTTAAATTTTAACCTAGTAGTATATGACTTAATGGTCGGATTAAGGATAAATGTTTTTATAAATCACATGCTTCTAGTGAAATAGTTCGAGGATAAAAGTAAGTGACATTGACTTTCTAGTAAATACATTCTAAGTTGAAATCATATTTTTGGTAATAGAGTAAGATTTAAAATTTCTTTTACTAAAAGTATTCCAACTTATAGAACAGATGTCTTATTTCAAGGGATTTGGTTTTCTTTGAACTATGTTAAGTCATGTCATATTTGTAAATAAATACTTTTTGTCTTTGGGATCAAAAATGTCTACCTCCTCCTTCAGTGAGTTATGGTATGCTTTTCCACCTAACATGAATTACTTCTTTCCCACTTCTCAAATTTAGAAAGATTTCATCTCTATGACTTAAATAAGTTTTATTAGAATTAACCATTTAAATTTGGCATAGAACCTTTATTAATAACTTTATATAAGTTTTTTTTTTAAACTTAAAAGGATTTTATCATCATAACAACTATACCTTTTAAAATACTTATATTTATATATATAAACAAATAAATAAATTTATGCCAATATTTGTTTTCTATCTATCTTAAAATACTCTTCTTAGCATCTTCTTTTATATGTGGTTCATCATCCTCATAGACCCTTGACATCTACATCCACCAATTATTGTATGTGAAAGAAGGGATCACTTTGTATGGCTCAACCACACAACCTCATCAGAAACTATTAAAAAAACTATTAGGAAAATTGAACACTTGACCTCTCAATAGCACTACTTTAATGAGATAAACTCTTCTTATCATCTTATTACTAAAATAATATATTAATCAACTTTCAAATAATGTAAAACTTTTCATATAAATAACAATGAAAATAATACATCATATAACCTAATAAAAAAGACAATGCATCACAAATACTTGTTTTAATTAATAATATAAATACCAAAAATACTACCAACACAATTTCTTATTTTAGCCCAAAATTAATATGTAATTACCATTTTTATGTAAATCTTAATATTATTTCTATTGTTCAAATACCATCCTATATATTTATATTTTAATGTATGATATTTTATATATAATATATTTAATAAAAATAAATAATTTGTTTTAAAATTTGAACTTTGAATTTCCTAATTTACATCTTATAATAGTCAATTAAATTATTTTTATAGGCTAAAACAATAATTATATAATTTTTAAAACAAATATTTATATTAAATTTTATTATAATGATTAAATTCTAAAAAAAAAATTAATAAAATAATTGAAATTTCAAAATATAATTTTATAAAATAGTCACAAAAACTAGTTATCATTCTTTGAAAACAACTCTACTATATTCTTAGATTTAGTTAGATTATATATTAGAGGATTAAACCATATTTAGCCATTAGATAATCACAAGCAAATAATAATATATTTTTTTTTCCAAGAAGAAAAAAAAAATGTTATTTCTAACCATTCATATTCATCAAGGATCATAAAGATCATGTCCATATTACATATAATCATAACATTCATATTATTGCCAGATTAAAAATATGAAGTTAAAAGTAGTTTAAAGTATAGCAAAAATAGTTAAAAATATTTAATTTACAATATCTTTATAAAAACACCCTATTGAACAGTCAATCATCGATTGAACATCGCCCCTATTCCACACAAATGTTTCATTTTCTCATATTCCTGCGCCCTGTCAGTTTAAATCAAAGTCTTGGGAGATGATCCCATAACAGCGCAAAGTCTTGCGAGATGGATCCCATAAGAGCGAGGCCTGATGGATCCTGCTGAGTCAGAGTTGGTTTTCCAGCACTGGGCCAACATATTTTTATTCATTTACACATGAAGCTTGAATGACCATGTTTTACTGTTTTATCAGTTGATCATCTTTGTAAAATGTTAATTTGAACAAATAAGGCATCAGACAAATATATTTATCAACATGCGGTAATGGAAATTAGTATTATTGAATTTCTCGGGTATTCTTGTGGGAGAGTTGATAATCACGGCAACGAGTTACCGTATCCATTGAAAAAAGGCCTGGTATCCTAACACCACAAAAAAGCCCACGTGATGAATGCATTCATATATTCCTTGTTGTGTTTAAATAATTATTTTTCTGTTGATTTTCTCATATGAAATTCATTAATCATTATGCTGCTGAAGATGATGATGTTTATCCATTGCTGCGCTTAGGTCCCTGTTTTTATTGTGTTTACATATAACCTCTTCTTGTTGAACATTGATTTTGTTCATTATATAAACAACAACAAAGCTCTTTACACATTTTTTACATGAGTTTTGCTATTGTAATTTTATTGCAATTTTCTTTATATGCAGTTTGCTATTTTATAACTAAACTGTTTTATAAAAAAAAAAAAAATATTGGATACAGCATTTTTTTTAGTTTTTTTAATGCAAAATATTTAGGTCAAGCCAATTCAGTACCAAACTCGAATTCACCGATTTATCAGGCGAACCCACCGAACGAGTGAAAAAAAAGACTGTTAAAACATATTGAAAATTTTTCTTTTATAATTTTACTTTATTTCTCTCCCCACAATGAAGTTAATGGTTTTTTTTTTCGATTCACAGAAATAGTCTGTTATCGTTTCGGTCTATGACTTTTCTGTGTATTGCTCAATAAACTGTAACCACACTATTATATTCTCGAATTCTTCAAGAACTCAAAAAAAAATACATTTATTTTTTAATTTTTCAATTTCTTCAGTAACTTATAACAAAATATATATATATATATTTAATTTTATTTTAATTTAACTGGTATCGTACCATAAGTTATTAGTCCCCGCCTACGGCAATGGGGACTATAGCGATCGATGAGCGTTGAATGTATATTAATTTGCGTTGACCGATGCATTTAATCAATTTTTTTTAAAAACAGTTGATTTTACTCAAAGTTTCATTTTGAAGTTTTATTACTCATTGCCAAATTGCAAATACTAAAGTGAATTTTAAACAAAGTCTGATTTTGCTTGGAATTTGGCCTTGTTCATTTATCGAAAGTATAAACACCCTTGGTGGAGCTACACCCCTGTACGCTTTATATATTCGAAAGTTTAAATTGAGAATCATATATTCAAAAAGTTTACTGCGGATATCCTTAGTTTTATATATTCCACACTTTCAAATTGCATATGTTAGGTTTAGTGTTAGGTTTAGTTTTATAATTATGTAAAGGTAATATTAAACTTTGGATATCATAACTGCATTTATATTTTTAGTTTTGTATATTTTATAGTTTTATATATTTCAAAGTTTCAAGCTGTATATCTTGGTTTTGGTTTTATAATTATGTAAAGGTAACGTTAGACTTTGATATCTATATCAATTGAAATAAATTAATAAATTAAAAACTTTTGAGCTGTCACCTTTAATAAATTAATAAATTAAAAACTTCTGAGTTGCCACCTGCAAGTTGGTGTCAACCATGCAAGTTGATTTCAAGCCAGGGGTTAAGTTCGCGTCCTTCTACCTCCTATACTAGCATGCTATTAACTACTCACATGCTATACAATTAGCTAGTTACTTCCCCAACTCAGTCACAAGAGTGCAGTGCATATGGCACAGGTAACTGCTCAATCAATTCACATAAGGTGTTCGTGTTCTTTCACCTCCTATATTAGCATGCTATCGCTATCAAGCTAGCTCCTCACATGTTATACAATTAGCTTGCTACTTCAAAGCCTCAACTCACTCATTGGACTGTAGTGCTTATGGCACAGGTAAATGTTCAATCAATTCACATATACGAGCTCGTTGTTGTGCAAGTCATGTCTCGAATTTATGGCTCAAGTCATGTCTCAACTTTATAGCTGCAATTCACATGTATGAGCTAGTTGTTGTGCAAGTCATGTCTCGACTTTAAAGCTATTAATTTTATAATAGTTCTCAGCAGTGAAATTCTGGTCATGTTGTGCAAGTCATGTCTCAACTTTATAGTTATTAAGTTTATAATAGTTCTCAGTAGTGAAATTCTGGTCATGGGGCGATACAACTCTGGTTGTGGAAGAAAGCCTTCTCTCGTATTCTTGTAGTTGCACGATACATTTATGTTTGCGAAGAAATAATTCTTTCGTTTTACCTGAGAGTTACCTACGAGGAGAGATGCGATGGAGAAATAGACGGTACTATCTTGATGTGCATTATCATCTTTCTTATGAAATCATCTACCCTTATGTGCAACTTTTTAATTTTAGATGTAGCTTTTTCATTTTATTCTGTACACCGTGCAGATACGGCTCCAAGTCGCCAATAATAAACTTAGCATCCAATTCATTTTCGTCGCCACCAATTGTTTGAAATCGCCGACCTTAAGCCCTTAGAAATCGAAGATAGAGTTGCTCAACATAACTTGTCTAGCGACATTAGCAACCCAAATGTTGAGCAACTCCCGGACATTCACAGCCTTCCCCAGTCTTCCCCTATTGCTCATGTTCGAGAATAGACTTCACCAACATCCCAAGCTCTTTTTGCCCAATGGGCTGCAGATCGTCCAGGACCTTGCCGCCAAAGAGATGAATATTACAGGTATTGCCCATCATTCTCCAACAGGGGCTGTAGGGAGCCCAGAGAAATATGTTGAGTCATAGAAATTCGAAGGCATATGACAATATGAGGATAGATGGAATGTGCATCACTGCCCTGCTGTAAGGGCATCCAGGTAGTGAAAAACACCTGTCTTACATGCACGAAGGGGCCCACATGTTCCAGGATTCATGTCCGGGTGGTAAATAAAGAGAAAAAATAAAATAAGTGTCACCTGACAAATGACACTACCAGCATTATTCGAATTTTCCTTTGCACACGACTCTACATTTGTTAGCTTCGGTATTTATCCATAGTTTGATGCTCATGGTAGAGATTCTTAGTTTCATGATCAAGATCGTGATGAGTATTTCAGCGAGGAAGAGTCTGAGGGATGGAGACCCACCCTACGGGACCAAATGCTACAGGACCAGCATGCTTAGTGAGATAGGTAGCACCAAATGTTGTTACCAGCTTCTTGTTAAGGATGGAAAACCTGGATTGCCGTTTCAAGCTTTTCTGAAAGCATGCTCCTCGAGGCAAGAAATTTAGAATGCTCGACCGACTGAAAATAAGTTTAGTCACATTCAGTCGCATTTGATCCGATTGCAAAGTTTTGCTAGTTTCACCGATTCACCTAATTGAAGTTGACCTAGCACCAATGCCAGCAGATGCATTTAGTTAAGTCATGTTATAGAACAAATGTTGTATGAATAAACTAACGCAAGTGTTTATTTAAATTATTTCTCGTCCAGTTAGATATCGATATATTTGACAAAAATAAAATGTATTATCAAAGTTTTTAATGACACACTTATACAAGGATTTCAGTCCCGGCAGGGATTATTGCTGCTCGCAGTTCTTGTTGTAAAAAGCACTTGTTCCGGGAAAGAACAAAGAATGACAATTCTTTTAAGCAGATTTTGCAGTTTGTATCAAACAAGTTTGAATATTAAAGCATTTGAAGGAAGACTTAGAATATCTCTATGAAACATTATAAAATAATTGCAGAATCTGGATTATCCACAGTGTCATAAAACATTGGTGGAAGTTCTGAATCTCAATGGGGATATATTATTATTTAGAATTAATAAACATAGGTATTCTTCTTATTTAATAAATTACACTTAGATTAATAATTTGATGATAATATTTTAGGTAAAAATTTAGGTAATAAATAAAAAAACTCAAGGTTTATTTATTAAAAAAAAAAAAAAATGACATTAATTTAATTTTTTTTTGAACAAATTGCAATTTTTTTAACCAATTACGAAATTAATATAAAAATTAATAAAAATTAAAAAAATTTTAAAAAATTAAAAAATTTGGGGTATTATATTTTAATTTATTAAAATTAATTCAAGCACTTAGGGTTTATAATAAAATAAAACTTTAATTTTTTTTTAAAATATTTATTATTTAAAATAATTTTTTATAAAGAATTAAATATAATTTATTTTAAATACATTAATAATTTGTGTTGGCTCCTCTTAAACATCATAATTCTTCATTATTTATACCTTGATCTTTTGTGATCTTCTTTCATTCTTCATTCTCGTCTTGAAGATGGATCCTCGTTGGGATTCAAAACATCGACCAATATTTTATGATACTGTGGATAATCCGGATTCTGCAATTAACGAAAACCATAGAAGTTTGAGAACCATAATTAGAAAATAAGTTAGTTAAACTTACATGTTAATGGTTGAATTATATATTAATATAATAAAAAATAACGATAAAAAGGGTAATTTGGTCATATTTATTATACAATTTGCATCCCAATTTTCTAGTAGGATGAAATGAAATGATTCTTGGGATATGTTGTGATCCATCCACAAAGTTTCAAACAAAGCTAAATTGACAAGGCTTGAAAATCTTAAAAAACCTTTTAAAAGTTTAAGAGTCTAAAAATGTGTATGGTTTAAGATATTATTTCCATGACCTGAATTATTATTTTAAGGTGATTACATTTATTTAAAAAAAAGAAAATTTTATTATTTTTTATACAATGGTGATTTGTTGGAGTAATTTAGGAGAGACATAAGATTAAACCTAGCTTCTTACACTATAATACTAGACAATTTTTTTTTAATAATTATAAAATTAATATTATAAAGAAGTTACTCACATTCTTGATTAGGGCAAGAAATGGTCCTCACTTCCCTTGCTTCTATTTAAGCTACAAATTTATTGTCCATACCAAATAAAAGATACTTGTAACTACCTATTAGAGAACATATTTTAATGAAAATTGCTAATATATAAAGATAAATAATGTATAAAACCAGAAATTTACCTTATAATTCACTGTAACATAGGATTTATTGATAATGGGTTATTTTAAAAAAAATAAGAGATGATTATGTGGTAAAAGCATATCAAAATTGGAATTTGTAAGAAAAAATTGGAGCTTATTGGGGATAAAAGAGATGAAATTTTAGAGCCCAATGTCTCTTCCACACATAAGGTATTATTTTTCAAAATTGTATGTTCCTTTACAAAATTTTAAGTCTGCTCTTATCTCATTTATCCTTTTCAATTCTATATGTAGCATCAAGTAAAATATTTAAGCTGGAGGTATTAACTTGATGCTCCTTTGTTTGTATGAGTTTAATTTTGGGCCTCTAGTCCCATTCTTAGTATCCTAGCTCCTTTTATATAAATTTCTTGGCTATTTTACCAATCCTAATCTTTAATTAGTTTATTTTAAATCTTGATAAACTAAATAACTCAGTAATTTATTAGCGCTCTCGTGAATTCTACCATACCACTTATTATGAGACGTCAGTGTTCCGATGTCAAGTCTTGTTGATGTCATATTGTCATCATGGTGATGACATCCTACCATGTAAAATCTTAAGATAATGTTATAAATTACCAAAAAATAAACCGCTTAATCACCTTAAAAAAAATGAATCTATCTACCTTTTAATCTATATTATTTCTCCCGTTCTTTGCAACACCTGATCCAATTGCTAGTATTAGTAGAGTGCGTACTATCATTAAAGACGAATGCGAAAGACGAATCTTTTAGGACATCACAATCAGTCAATATCGAAAAAGTGGGTCGCATTTTAATTAATGGGATCCTAATTAGTTAAATTTAAGACCTTGGAATGTTGGTTGCTTCTCGGAGAAATTAAATCCAACGTTATCAACCGGAATTTAATTGATTAAATAATGTGCGGTTGCGTTATTAGCCGAATGACCTTTTTTTTAATGGAAAATGGAATTTCATTTTATTCGAATGCTATACTCCTGTGATGTATATAATGAATAATCTTGGATTATATCATAAAACTATTTATAATTCTACCTGCACAGTAGAGGTAAGTTTAGAACTATTTTATTCTTTTTATTTATTTAAAATTGTCATTTATATATTTAATATCACTAAAATTTTATTATATATTATCAAATGGTATATTTAATATTATTAAAATTTTATTATATATTGTATAAATTAACTTCTTATTATTGGGTAGTCGCACATAATTCAATATTGATAATTAATATAATTAGTGGTGGTAATAGTTTTAATAATTTTCTTTCTTTTTCAAAAAAATCATAAAATATTGTCACTTATACACCATGTTTTCTATTTTTTTTTAAATTTATTTTTACACAATGTTTTTCAATTAATAATTAATATAATTAGTGGTGGTAATAGTTTTAATAATTTTCTTATTTTTCAAAAAATTCATAAAATATTATAACTTGTACACGATGTTTTCTATTTTTTTTAATTTATTTTTTACACAATGTTTTTCAATTTTTTAAGATTATAGCTTAACTTATTTTCATATATTTTATTTTTCATTTTTCTTTAAAATAAAACGCTTTATAAATTTTCAATAATCAAAATTCAAGTGTTAAATGCATTAATGAGGAATCAAAAGAATTAGTATTTTCTTATTCCAATCAAATTTGGATGTTTTTTTCTTTTCAATGTCACAATTTGATTATATCCAATATCTGAAACATTTTATATGTCCAATCCGCTGTTGATATCCAAATACCAAGTACTCGTATCATTTTGTCATTTAACACATCTTTATTCTATCATGTCTCTTTCTAGAACATATCTAGATTCAGGAAAATGTGATGTGCACCACTTATGGATCTTCCAAATGATACATTTTTCCTTATTGCCTACATGAAAATATTGCGGCTTGAAACATTCTTAATATTTTTTTTCTTGGATGAGATCAGATACAAAACGGTGCTTATTTTAATATCACGAAGTTCTCTTCAAATTATATCAGAGTTTGGGAGAAAGATATGTTCTCACATAAGGGTATTTATGATGTTTCAATTTTGGATATATTTTTTTTACTATTTTATATGTTATTAGTCTTTATCTTGCCAAGGACTATAGCACTTGTTACCATCACTTGATTTTCAATTATTTTGTCTAGGTTTTACAATTTTAACCAAAGTTTCGAAAAAATGTTGAACATTCTTAATTTTCCTTAAATTCAAAAATGATTTTCTAATTTCTAGAAATCTTATTTTTTATTTTTCATTGGTTGAGTGAGATTTGATGTGACATTGATGCAGGGGCATTAGATTCGGAAAAATACCATGTATTTTATTAAACATAGGGGGTCTTATGTTTTTGAGAATATATTGATTTTCATGTAAATATTAATGGGTTTTTGAGTGATTTTAATTAATTATTGTGAGGATTTATTAATGTTCCCAAATTATTGGAGAAAATGAGGGAAATTAGATTTTAGATATTTTAGAATTGATTATGAAAGCCTAAGATAGATTTGGTTTCAATATTTTAGGGATAAAATCTAGATTGTAGGGGTTTGAAGATTTTGAGGATTTGGTTGAGATATTTGAGGATTTGAACCTAAATTGGTTCAATTAAATTTGTATAAATTAATAAGCCTCAAAGGCAAGAGAGAGGTAGCAGACAAGAATTAGTGTGGTTTGGACAAACAGAGTTTGTGAGACTACGGGCATTTGTAAAAGGGCCAATGATTTGAAAATCAGGCCAGAACCAAGAAGGCTTTGTAAATTGAGTTCAGATGTATAGATGAAGAATTGTTTCTAAATTCTGTGTCAATTATATATGTATTCCTTTATCGAATACTGTGTGAAGAATGTTTTAGTTTCTATGAAATAAAACATGAGGCTCTGCATATCAGGAGAGCATTGATTTTTAATTGATATCGATTTTTTGCTTTGAATTGTATCTATTGAGGTTTACATATGTTGAAAAGCACACAATCTGAACTGTGAATATTCACACAGTTGAATGGAGTTCATAAGGTGCGATGGCGAAATGATGGTCGTTGAAGAATAGAGGCATTGGATCATGTTTAGAACAGAGTTAAAATACACAGTTGTTGAGTGAATCTGTTGAAGAACAGAACCTCATGTGGTTTGCTACAAGTGAAAACGATTGAATGGTTTCGATCTGAGAAAGGGCTTCATCATACTTAAAAATAAGAGGCAAGCAATACAACATAAAACCAATTTATAATTGCCGGATCCAATTTGGGATCGATTTCCATTTCTATTGTGAAATTATGCTGGGTGCTAGTCAAAACAGAGAATCGACAAGGTTGTGATTATGTTGGTGAAGGATCGATGGTAATTTAATGTTTATATGATGTAATTGAACTCATGTTCTCAGTGCATAATTGGATGAGTATAATGCTGTAAGGGAAGTTGAAGAATCTGATTTTGTTGGTTCAGCATAGCTATATTAATTCCTGTTTATTTTAAACTTAACTAAATTTTGCATAAACTTTGAAAGAATCGAGCCAGATCCCCTGGTTGAAATCGATTAGAACCAACCCTTATTTGTTGTGTCACAGAGGTGAGGAAGGGTTTCTTACCCTCAAGGCCAGTCGTGTTCCTATGTTTGCTACTAAATTTAACGCAGGTGGAATGCGTTAAACCTTGTTAAAGGCTTGAACAACGTTGGAAAAGTGGAATTGATATGTAAGTATTTGTTTGGTTATATCTTACTGATATATATTATTGAACGCTGTGGTTGGTATAAATCGAAGATGCAAACTGGTATCCATCAATTGGAGAATCGAGAACAAAAATGGTGAGTCGACGAGTTAAGGCAAAACCAGAGCAATTGAAATAGTGCAGTGGTGAAGCGGGTCTTCCATAAAAAAGTGATGGTCTATTGAGCAAGACGAGGAATAGAACTCAGAAACGTAGCCGAGTTCAAGTCAAAGGAAGAAACCTTTAAAAGGCGTAGCGGATCTAATAAGAGAAATTATGAGTTCGTGTGAACCTGAAGGCAGTTTCTGAAATTAAAAACAAGCAGTATCACGCAATCAGAAGTATAGTAAGAATTCTTTCATAGTTTTTTATTATTAAATGCGTGGGGCCATAAGAATCCAACGTAATACAAAACTCTTGATTTAAGAGTTAAATGGGATTAATGTTGAATAAGCCGTGAAGGTTGGTAGATGTGGGAATGTATAATTCCATATGCACTGGTGATGATTGGCCAATGTCAAGCTTGGTTAAAGGTGCATATATATTGGAGTTGAAACCTTTGCATAAATGAATGTTAATGATAATGGTTGAAAGTATGATTTGGGTATAAAATTTGTGAGTTGGGTTCTAAATGCTATTTGAAGTTTGGGTTTAATCGCATGGAAAATTGTTGAGTTGCCCAGATCATAAATGTATTTGAAGAAATCTTCCTTGAAGATTTAATTTTTAAGCTTCCGCAAAACTTTTGAAATTGCCCAGATTTAGAGTTTTATTTGGGCATTTATTGAGATGCATTTTTATATGCATAGCATTGGAGAGATTGTGGGTAAAGGCAGGGCGACCTGCCATCAGACATAATTATGGTGGTGGAGGGATTTTTATTTTTGGTATATGTGAGGCCCTGGAAAATCATTTAAAATTAAAAAATATTAATTTTGGGAGTGGTCATTACATCGATAAGTGCTTTGACATTATTATGTCTGACATTGCACTACCCAATGATTCTAGAACTCACAAGGTTCCAAGTCCTTTATGTATGTCGGGGGTAGGGGGGAAGGGGGGAAGGGGCGGTGTTAGAAACCAAGATAATACTAAGAGGGGAGATGAATCAATATTGTTCAAATGTTAAAACTTTCTTTCACTTGTAGAAGATATTAAGACACCAATAAATACTCCAACAATTAATTCATATCATCTTGTACTTTTATGTTTGCATGAATCTTTATTTTTTCCTTTTTCCTAATTGAAACATGTATTATGAATGTGCACTTCAAGTCCTCAAACATTGCTTACCTTTAATTGGAATAAAATCTTAGTTTACACTACTTGATTTTCTATTCTCAAATTTTATCAAGCTTTAGTAGAGGTTTTCTAATTTTGGCGCATCACAAAATTTACCTAATCTACTAAATTTTTTCCAAAGTATCCATGCCGCCAAATAATGCTTCTAAATTGTTTATGCCTCTGCTATAAATCTACTAACACTACAGATGTATTTGGAACAAATTCCAAATTTAACACTTCCAACTCGTCACTAGCACATTTGCCCCAAATTCTGACAGCCAAAATGTCGCTCTTGCAACATATAGGTGGCCCAAGAGCAAAGTTTTACTTTGGGGCAAAACGTGGTTTCTCTTCACGTTGAACTTCTGACACTTGACCGAAACGTCGGTATAGCGATGATAGTTCCGACGTTTGTTATTTTTGTCACACTTCAGACGTTCAATGACTCGTCATTATACTGACATTTCCAAACGTCGCTAGTCTGACACCCTAACCAAGTGTATAAAAACCATGCTTTGGCACTGGAAAACGTTGCTCTTTATTTCGTCGCTAGTCCGACACCTCAACTCGTTGCTAAAACGATAGTTTTAGAAGGTCGGCAGACCAACGAAATTTTTAAAACATCGGTAGAACGTCAAAAGACCGACGAATATAATTTTTAATAATAAAATAGTAAACTTCGTAACAACGACGAAAATTAATTTAAAAAAAAATAGGTGTCGCTATAGCGACGAGTAGAAACGTCGAATTACCGATGAAAAGAAATTTTAAAAAAACCTAGGTTTCGCTATAGCAATGGTTAGAAACGTCGGATTACCAACGACAATTAAGTTAAAAAATACTAAGTTTCACTATAGCGACAGGTCAAAACATCGGATTTCTGATGGCAAAAAAATATTTTTTAAAAACCCTAGCCGTCGAAATACCGATGGCAACACAAAAATATTTAAAACAAAATTATTTCCACCAAATCCGTGAATGGTAACCACATAATCCATGAAAATATGCAACACTATGGACCTATGACCAATACCAAATTTTTAACGTTATAAACTGTATCCTAACTCGAAAAAAATAGCAGTTATTTTGTTTTGTGTAGTGAATTCTTGGCATTAAAGTGAATCGGTAGAGCGACTTTAGATACCTTGTGTAGAATAAATAGATAGTGATGATAGTTTGATGTTTGTAGGAAAAATCTAGGTCAATTATCCATCTTAAATCCATCCTTATTTTTGGGGTTTGTCCCCTAGCCTTCATTGTCATCCCCCCTAGTTGGGGGTGACAAGTGTCCTATCCATCATTCTATTGGTCGGTGGCTTATCACCTTCTAGGATGATGAGCATGAGGAGATAATATAAGATGCAATTAGATAATTTTTTTAGTGTCCAAGTGACCACAAAACTATGTCAACCTAGCTAAAATTGAGATTGTGATCTTGAAGAAAAAATTTCATCATCTGAATGAGGAGGAGGTTATCTGTAGATCTCATTGTGTTCACTCAGTACAATAAACCTTCTGTTGGGTGAACCCTTCAACCTTGCAAGACTAGGTTCAGTGGGAAGATTTGAATCCAGGGTGGAAATCATTTTACGTACATGGAGCAACCCCTAGAAAAACTCAAGGAATCAATGTAATTTGTTAGATCTAGGTCCAACTTTATAACCTGAACCTGGAACTACAAATGAAGGTTGGAAACTTGACACATATTATAACACCACCATACCAAGTAAATTTGCTGCAATTTAATGCATTTTTAAATAAACTTGTGTTTAATCTTTTTTTTTTTCCATATGAGATATAAGATTTCAAATCCAAATAATTGGCATGTTTTTTGGAAATAAATGACCCAAGGGAGTTTATGACCTAACAGAATAGACTTCCAGAAAATGGTGGTAGGGAGAAATTGGATGCAAATACTCTAGGTCCACTCCTAGGCTAATATAACAAATATACAATTACCAGAACAAGGGCGCTCATTCTACTACAAAAGGGGTCATTGGGCTGGGGAACCCACATATATTAAATTTATGTTGTTGCCCAAGAGGAATGTGAGGGAATTGGAACTCGTTGGAGTTCCTTTGTACCTAAATAGAACCCAAGGGAATGCGATAAAATGGATACGATACAATGGTGGTTATAACACCCTAACTAGAACAAGTAAGTATAAAATAATATATATATAAAAAAAAAATTCAATGTTTAAAAGAATGTTCAAACTTACAATCAAATAGAGGAAAAAACACATACAAAAAACCAGATAATAATCATGAGCAAGCTTCATATTGAATTATGAACTATAAAGGAACTTACAAAATGTGACACTACAAACCTGGTCAAGCACACAAGCAAAAAGATCTTGGACATGACCCTGGTTGACAAGTTGTATTGCTCATGATGCAAGAGGATTTATACCTGTGCTGCCAAGTCATTCAAAATCCATAATTATCTATACAATAAATACAAGTAATTAATGTAGTATTTTTTACTATAAGGTGCATTCTTATGATAATGTTAGAACATATGTTGAAAATTTCAAAACATACATGAATAAGCTTCTCTTCGTTTCAAGAACAAATTATTGGAGTTGCTTGAACCTTGAACAAGCCTCCCACGATCTGAAAGTGTAGCAACTAAGTCAACAGTGACGTTTTTGTTGCTACATTGGATCGAAGGAGGTTTTCTCCAAGATTAAATCACTCCAATAAATTATTCTCTACTAAACAGGGCCAACCACGTGAAGGTGGAAGCTCTTATGGCCCCTCCTCCCCTCTCACATCACTCTCAATTCCCCAATACCCAATCTATATTTCATTTTTTACTTTCATGAGCAGAAAAAAAAATTCAATAACTAATAAAAAAGAAATGCAACAAAAAGTACGCAAGAAAGCATTGAAAGTGATTGACATAAAAATAGTATGATGAATGAGTTTTTATATAACGTAAAAAAGGTTCCAAGTATGGTAACATTTGTCTTATAATAATACAATATTTTACATTATAATTTTTTTTTCTTATTCCTACTTCTAAAGCTCTTATCTACATCATCAACATAATTGTGCTCTACTTTTGTTTCGTGCCTTTCACGCATAGCTGACCTAGTTGCGTACTCATGATGTCTGGTGTCATGCAGTGATGGGGCATCGCCTAAAAAACAAATATATTTATTAAATTTTAATTGTCAGTTTTTAAATATCATTGAACTAGTTCGGTAATATTAATAAAAAACAATTGCAATGAGATTATTTACCTAGTGCACCAGTTTTCACCATTGGAACTGTTGCTCTATGTTCCTCTTTGGTGGTAAAATGCTCAAGTACAACATTATCTGTCATTTAAACAAAAAACATTATAAGGACACAACCATCAAGGTAAAATTAGAAAAAAATTATAAGTGGAATTAATTACCGTCATGGCCCTCACTGATAGTAGCATTTTCGGCCTGGTCCCCACTACAATGATCAGGTTCCACATGAGGACCATGTACTTCTCGCAATATTTCACTCTCAACGCACTGCTCTACAACTGGGTTATTTGGCTCGTTGAAAGTGTTGCTCCGCTAATTTAAACAAATTTGTTAGACATTAAATTTATGGATGAAAACAAACATATTGAAAGGTTAATGTTTTACCTTATCAGGCATTCTGGATCTTGGGACCTATCCCAAGCTTCTATGGTGTTCAACTACGGCTTGATAGCCAGAATGAAAAATGATCTCTCTGTCTTCCTCTGTGGTTTCCGTTCCAAAGTGATCACCCTAAATTACATATGATTGTGTATTTTTAATGTTATTTGATGAGATTACAAAAATGTTGGAGGCGATACAATTAATTATAAGATTTTTAGCTACTTACAATTCTTGCGGCTAACTTCAAGTAGCTGCCCTGGCCTAGCTTGTGATGGCCCTTTTTTTCAATCCTAGCTTTGGTTGCCTTCGAGGTGTCAGGCAACCTATCATCAAAATCTTGAAGTCAGATATGAAGTAGCACACTTTTATTTTAGACACAGAGTAAATTAAAGCTATTGAATTAAAGTTGCAATTTACCTTGCGGGTCCAGTTAGCATTTTTCTTTCTTTATTGGCCTTTTTCTCTTTTCCATCATCGATGAGTGCTCTCCACTCCCTCTCTGGAACTGTGAGAGGATGCTCATATCTAGAGTTATTTTGAAAGTGCATCCTATAGGTGTCCCTGATATATTTAAGATATTTTCCAACTACCCAAGCGACCGTTGTTATATCAAATGTGCCCACCCCAAAAAGGCCTTCTAGATAATCTAGAAGTTCTTTTTTCAGGTTGGAATTCTGAGAATTCCACCTTACACGTATGGTTGGGCCAAAAATTACCAACGCCTTGCTCTCCGAAAACCTGTAGAAATCATTGTTTCCTACACAGAAAAAAGGATATTATCATTAATTTAAAAATAAAAATCATGATAAAATATGTTTTAGATAGAGTACATGAAATAGTTAAAATATTAAAACTTACCTAGGAGTTGTACTTGCTTTATAGGAACACCTTCATCGTTCACCAAAAATGTGCCTGGAATGTTCCCGTGTAGGTGACACGTGTAGCTCCAGCAAATTAAATAATATAGTTGGCCATATGAGCCTCATCACTGCCAACACGTTCAGCGGTTGGCTATGTGTCTTGGGTAGGGTGCGTTTCTTGGCTACCACCTAAAGGCGTAGAAAGTGTACAAGAGGGTTCCTTTGCAATCTCTTGCCTTTGTGTCCCACTACTACCAACACCGGGGGAAATAGGTGTTAGAAAACTCTACATAAGAATTTTTTTGTTAGTTTAACTAATGTAAAAATAAAAAATCAAACTATCACAATTCATCTCATGCAGAACAAAAAAAATATCCTTTTGATTTTTTATTATTACCTTATATGTTTCTAGCTGGGTCATAAGTTGTCTTATCCTTTTTCCTAATTCAGGTGTTTGAGGCACAACGTCTAGCAAACACTCAAGTTCCATGGTTTCTTTTCGCGACTTTTTTTTCAGAAACAACAATGGACATGGGGATGAAGAAAACCCTTACTTGTTGAGGGACTCATCAAGCGCACCATGGCCAGGCGTCTGCATATTTGAACAAAATTAACATTATTTCAATTATGTAAAGAACTAAAATACCTAAAGATAGAGCAAGGCTGGAACTTTACATGTTCTTCGGCTGGTCCCTTCCCATGATGATCATGTCTTGGGGTTGTTCCTATACTGCCATGATCAGTCTGCCACATTGCAATAAAACTAGAAATGTGAAAACTTGAAAACAATATCTAACTTGAAAACACAAAATGAAAACTGAAATAATTCCTAAATTTACCTTTCTAATACATAAAATTTGTGCATTAAAGAGGCCCTGGAGTGGTTGAGTATAATTAAAAGTAAGGGTTGTAAGCCAAATTTTTATACTTACACCTTGCTAGTAGACAATTTTTGAAAAGTAGGTAGATTAGATGAGGCTAAAGAGATTTTCAGTGAAGCTTTAATGAGCAGAATAAACTAACTATAGTGACCTATAATGCATTGGTCAATGGATATTTCAAGGGAGGGAAATTGGATGAATATTTCCTTCTCCTTGAAGAAATGAATGAGAATGACTGCATGCTTGACATAATTACATACAATACCATAATTTATGGGCTAATAAAAGAGAACAAGATTTTAGAGGCTTTGAAGTTGCATGATCAAATGGAAAACAAGGGCTATGAACTATATATGAAGACAACTCTTTATTATCTGCAGTGCCTTTTCCAGATCCTTATAACGAGTGGTCGCATTACTTGCGGGACGATTAACTTTCCCAGTCAGTAGTCGACTCAAGGTGATCTTGGGTTGTGTGTTTTTAAAACTATGGTTACACCTAGGCCTCCAAAATTTGATTACATCATAATATATAAAATATATGTTGGATAAAACTACTCTGAATCAGCTATCAATGTGGACTTATGGAAACTTGCATGAACCAATAGTCACTAAAGTGCATGATGGAGGGCCATTTTGGATAGCTAGGCAACTTCTTCAGATGGACTTACCTCTTGATTTGAACTGTGAGGAGAATGGGCTTCTCATAAGAAATAGTGAAATTATATTATTCAATGGTGATAAAACACAATTGTTGAGTTTTCTTACTCAAATTTGTAATGAAATTGTTAAGTGTAAAGGTACAAGAGTGTCAGTGAAGTGCTTGAATTCAGTTGAAATTTTTTTGATTTCATTTTTATCCTTAGATGATTTTAGTGCATGTTTGGATGATTTGGTTCTTGCTCATTGTGATTCTAAAAGAAACATATTTATGAATGAGCTAGGAAATGAAAGTGGAAATGCAAGATCTGCTAAGAAAGTGGTTCAACAACTTGCCTTCTTAGGGCTTCAAATGTTTCAAGGGAAGAAAAATTTTCCTAGAGATTAGCTTAAATAGATTTGCATGATAAGGATTTTTTTTTTATTAATGGTCCTCCAAGTTTCCACAAACATTCATTACATGGATTATAATAATACATACATCTGGGCTCTACAATGATTATTAACACTCTAATATGGTGGCCACTTGGTGCAGATTTTGATGGGGATTCCATTCATGTTCTTTATCCCCAATATTTAGGATCTCAATTTGAGCTTTCTCAACTTCTAGGTGTGGATCAACAAATGTTTAGTTCCCATTTTGAAGAGGCAAGAATAGCACTAAGTGTTGATACTTTATACATTGTTGTATGCCAATATTTTATCCATTCACATTATGTAGAATCATACCATCGAGGTTGGAACAAAGACCCTGGGCTTTGGAGGCACGTCACTCGTGCTAGCCCTCCTAAGTTGTGATGGAGTATATCAATATCTTACGATTAATATGTCTTCCCATTGGTATTAGTTGTCTTCTTGATGTATATTATGACATATCCACATTGCATTTTCTCATGGATATGATCATTTTCATGACATGGACCCGTTGTGTAATTTTTTCATGGCCATGGTCTTGCATATCATTACATGGATCCACAGTGTATTATGTTGGAAACCATGCTTTGTTTCTCTTCTAAGCATCGGTATGCCTATCTATTTGTTGACAATCGATTGCAAGTACTCACTAGTTCCTTGATCTTTAGCTCTTTCCTTGGAATTCCTTATAATTTATGTTAATAGAATGTGTTTCCACCATTAGTTCCTCTTCTTACCTTACACATTAGGGGGTGTTGTTACAACTCTATTTTCCACCCTTGAATCTCACTAAGGACCCATTGCATAGACCAACATTGAATGAGTTGAGGAAATCAACACTAAATGAATCGTTTCTCTTGCACTAGGAGATTTTGAACTTATTACACTCAAGTTCCTTAAGTTCTTGAGATCTACAACCGACCTCTATCATCCTCCATGAATCTATTTAAGGAATGTATCTCAAGGAAGAAAGGAGGAAGAATCATTTGCAAACATGTGTTGTTCATTTTAAAAGAGACTATTCAACCTTCAGATATCAGACTTCTCAAGTTGTGTGAGGTCCAAGGAAGCATTAGATGAGGGACTAGGGACATGTTTTTTCCTCTTATTATGAATATAGATATGTTTGGTTTCCCCTTCATCACATGTATTAATCGTTATTTATAAGTGATTTTTAGATCTCATCTTCCTTAAGTAGATCGGGTTACATCCTGATTTTTGTCCTTTTCATATTGAGCTACTTCTCTTATTTTCACTGTTCATCCATTTGCTGAAAATGCATGTTGGGCATTCCAAACCAATCAATACCATCCATTTGAGATATTTTAGAACTCAAAGGCAACCAATAGATGTGCATCTAACCCTACAAGCCATCTAATTGAGAAAGAATACAAAATAATGGATGGCACTGAAAGCTTAAACAAAGAAAATTCTACTAGCAGCCATCTACATTAACCATTTTGGATCAACAATGGCAAAAGAACATGAGAAATATAAAGCCATGAGATGAAGGCGATGTCATATTTTATTCATCTTCCTATAGGTTCATTTTAGGCCTCTCTTAAACATTTCTAGAGCATTGAGATTCTATCAAATTTGCATCACAAAGCAATCTAATCTACTTCTCAAACTCTTCTGCTACTTGGACCATATATCTCCTCCAATAGGTATAGGTTTCCCCTCACAAGCATACTCTCTCCATTTTTTGGGTTTTCATCTCTCACTGGATAAATTATCTTAGGTCCATCATCACTTTTTCCTTGGAACCACACCTAAAGTGTGATTAACGACTGAAAAGTGGTTAACAACACAATAAATACAAGGAGAGGACCTCATAATGCAAACTTCATATATAATAACAAATATTATTATTTACTTCATTTGTATGGTTGATTAAGTAGTGGAGGCCTTTCATTGTTTTGAAAATAGCTCGCAAGTTGTTCTCCAAGGAAGACGTAGCACTTTAGAGTGTTGCAGGAGACCCAATACTTCTTGTCTCTTCACACAATTTCTTTAAATCCTATGAAAACCATCTAAGACCCCAGAATGAGAACTTAATCTACATTCATCTTTACTAAATTAATACAATATGGTAATTCATACTTCCACAAACAAGTCACCTTCCAAAGCTTGATTTGGATATTTACTACCTTCACCTTTGGATGTGGTTTATGAGCACCCTAACAGAGAGAAAAATACAAGAGTTGTAAAAACTTGGATGGAAAAATCTGATGACCAAGAGAAAACCCTATAGCCAAGAAACACTATTTTCCTTGCGCAACAACCTATCTTTAATAAGAAAATAAGTTTTGTGTTATGCGAAAGTAGATGAAAGCTAAAAATCCAAGCATTGAGGAAAGGATTTGGTAGGAAAACTAAGTAATGGGAGATAGTTCTCCAAGAACAAGAAATATTCCACCAAAAGAAAAAAATTATATCCTGTTCTCATTAGCCTATGCTTGATAAGGACTCATGCTCAACAAGATTTCTCATAACCAAACTCCATAACCACTAAGAAAGAGCTTTGAAACCTCCATCGAATAAAGGAATAAGAAGGAAACCAAATCATGTTTTGTATGATATGTCCTCCCCTTATCATGAACATTAGATGCCATGTGGAAAATGACACTAAGCAAGGAGTTACACCAACGGAGTACAAGTTTCTTAGATATTTTGGTGGATTCTTGGGCATCAATGAAGAAATGCCAAAGAAGTTATATAGAGATAGAAGAGATTAATGAGAGGTTAAAATTCGTGGGGGGAGATTGATGAGGGGCTCAAATTCATGAGGGGACACAACTTCCATAACCAAGAAAATATCACCAAAGAAATAGACACAAAATAGAGGAAGTAAGGGGTTTGTTGTATAATTTTTAATTCCAAACCATACTACTTTGAAATTCTGTAGTGATTTAATCCTCTATAATTGTATCATTATGTGACCGATTAAGGAACAAGTTTTGTATAAATTTAACATCATTCTTGCAAGTTTTTCCAAGTTTAAATTTTTAGTCTCTTGGTGTGTTTTAATCCTATTGCAATTGTGGCATTAATTTCTCCTTGTTTATTACATAATTTTTTGCTGAAATGAAGAACAAAGTCTATCATAAATTAAGATCTACTAATATGATCGAACCATTGGAATATCCAAAGTGGATGCTGATCAATCTTTCATTTCTTTAGGAGATGATAGATGGGAATATTATTGATCTCTGACTTATCTCATTATAAAAAAGAATATTACTTTGTAGTTATGGAAAATATTACTAGCGTAGATCCATCTTAAACCCTAAATCAATTAAGTGTTGAGATGGATCAAAAACCTTACAGTGTGTTTCATAGTTTTGAAGTTAAGATGCATCTACAATAACTTTTTATTTTGTGAAACTAACATTTACACCCAATGTCTCATAAAGAAAAAACACTACATAATGGGAATCTCCCCCTCCCAACTTTTAGAAAACTTCATGTTTCTTGGCCTAATTACAACAATGATGAAAAATGGAAAAGAGGCCTATGAAGATTGGAAGAGTTAAACCTTGTTTACCTTTGTGCAATCCATAGGTATTTTTATATACATCATAAATGGCATGTTGAATGCCCTTATATCTTCTAGCCAATATTAGATCACAACAATCTTGTATAAACGTGTCACAACCAACTACGTAAATGAAGGGCACTATGGTTATCTTGATCATGCAATCACAAACTTTGTAGGCTACTAATTTTCCTTGATTCAAACAAGGTCCATAGGGTTGTGGATGGAAATTTGGGGCCAGCATTATTGTTGAAATAGGTCCTATAAGTTGAAATTTTTATTCCACCATTGTCAATAATGCAACATCCCAAGAGAATCTTAATTTTATAGCTGTCACTAAATAATGTCTCACTATTTATGCACGAGTAGTCATTGATCATGTTTAAAATCACAATTATTAACCAATTTTTTTGTCTTGATTCATCTCTTCCTTCATTGTCACAATGAGTTCAACCTTTTGTGCCTTTCTAGATTTATACATTCTCCACTTGAACGCAAGAATTAAGAAATTGTTACATTTCAGTAAAAAACAGAGGTGGGAACCAAAAAAATTGCTCACAACATTTTATTGGCACAGGTGTTGAGTCTCATTTTCTAGTATATTACCATCAGAAACTGAATTGTTTCCTGTGTGGAGAAATAACCATCACAGAGAAGAAGTAAAAGATTTTCTCTTGATGCAAATAAAAGATGCAAACATATTGAACAAGGAAGCATTGTATGCACCTACAAGGCAGCTTAAAACCATCTCTGAGGCATCTCTTGTGATAAGAAATACCATCAAGCCTGACATCCATGTGACAGAGTTCACTCAAACATTTTTTCAAACACTTTTGTGACAGACTCAAACAAAACTAAAATTCAGAGTTATAAGGCATATTTGAAGTAGATGCATGTATCTTGTTTTCCTTACTTTTTTTGGGTCACAAAGAATAGCTTTAGTCTTCATATATGAGCTTGTAACTAACATGCTATTACAATAAGTGAACACTAGTAAATGTGTAGAAATTAAGTGAAGAGTTCCTTCAAACATTTTGCATGCAACAAAACTATATCAAATAAACGATAGTAGCAAATGAAGGAATTATACATCCACCCATAAAAAATAAAATAGACATGAAGCATGGGAGTACATGCAAAGGAGTTTTGAAGCCAAACTGAACAATTTTGAAGCATGAAGAAACCACATTACCATTTTTCCTCTTAGCCTTTCAATGTGGTCCTAGCAGATTAATGTTTCCTTTTACGTGACCCTATCAGATTAATGTCTCCTTTAATGCAACCCTAGAAAATCAATGTCTCAACACTTGAATGGGTGGGATTTATGTTGACAAAGAGTTGTGTTCATTTAATTTGGAGCTCCCTCAAGTGTTTTCAATGGCAGAGGATTTGATTTCGTACCCGTGCAGAGTTCAACGACGTTTTCAGGTTATGCGCACAACATTTTCCTGTACATTAAAACAATCCTTATTCAATTCATTGAACTGAAATAATGGTGGCTATTTGGTTCTTGCTCTGTCAATATTGATTTAACAAAAACTTGTCGCTATTACTTGTTATCACTCCAGTAATTCTCTAGTTGTGATATTTTTGGTTTTTAGTTGAGAAAACTAGAGGTAACCACAGACCAACTTTTAAACTCTAGGATCTAGCCTTCCTAGGGTTCAGAGAGGGATCTCTCTATAAGATTTAACTTTGTTTGTTTTATAAAATATTAGGCTAGTTATGATTGTGAAATTGGATTTGGTTTTGATTGGTTTGGTGGGAAAAATCACTGGAAGAGATGGATAGTGGGAAAACTTATTTTTCCATTGGGCTAAGGAGTCAAAAGTCAAGCATACAGAGCTAGGATCAAGGTAAAAAAGTAAAATGTTTTTAGGGAAAGATAGAAAACCCTTGGAGATCTTGGAAAGTTGTTTTGTGAGATGGTATGATCAGGATAAAGAGCAATGAAGGATTCTTTAATCCAGAAAATGGAAGTAGTAGGTAGAGGTCAAACGAGAGAGGGAGCAATTAAGGGTTCCCTACACTAGAAAATAGATGAAAACATAGAAATGACAAATAGTTAAGACAGGGTGCTTTTAAGAAATCCTGAAGTAATCCTCCTATTCATTAATTCAAATTTATAACACATAATGGATTGCATGTAACAAAGAAAGATAACAATGAAAAATTTAGAAAATATTTCACTCCAAATAGCTCATCACATGAGTCCTGAAATATGATGCTAGTTGATTTGATCCAGCCTGCTACTCGAAATTTGAACACAAGAAGCCTTCAAGTCCACAAAAATGACTATAGAAATCTTCAGAAATTTATTCCACAAAAATACTTCAAAAGATGAAGTATATATACAAATTCTAAACTAGAATATCTTGAAAAAATATCAATATTGGTTTAGAAATATATCTGACTGTATTGCATAAATAGAACTTAATAAAAGGACACTCAAAACTAGTGAATCTATTTAGCACTATACTTATGGATCGACGGTATCAAAGAAGAGAATTCGAATTTGATATCAACTCTTAGTTGATGATGAGGCATCCAAGTCACTAATTGTTTCCTTTCTTTGTGCATTCTGCTCTAGAAATTCTGCAACATTGGGCTCCAATGATACCTTTGTATTTCTCATTCCAAAATATATATGTAAAACATGAAGGAGGTTTTTGTAGAAAAATATGTTAATAAGATAAAAATCTCTCAGTGTCCCAAAATTCAATTACAGCTGGTCACAATAGGCTCTGCAAAAATATGTGTAAAACAGAGCTTTGCACAGTTTGAAAACTAGGTTGTAAATATGTGCATGTATCTCGCATTCTGTAATACCTCTGCAAAAAGTTACATAGGTTTTTGTAGATGGGTCTCATAGGAACTAAAAACTCCTTCCGTTTTGTAAGGTGTATTTCTTATTGGCCACAATATTCTCTGCAAAATGATGACTTAACAGGAATTTTCTGTAAAAAGTGCTTTCAAATATTGTTTAATATTTCCAAACCCATAATGGTTGTTAGAAAAGTGATAGAGGTTTGTGTAGTTGGACATCTTAGGAACATAAACCTCCTTCAGTTTTGCAAATTTCATCTTGGATTGGTCACAATAGTTTCTGAAAAACAATGACTTAAAAAGGAAATTTCTAAAAAAATGTCCCTTCTTGCTTTGTTTTCATCTTTTAACTGTTTTGTTCTTTTAAATGTTTTTATTTTACTTTGGATAAACATCAATGTTGTTGGTGAAAGTATTTTCATCTCTGTTTAACCATTACTGCCTCTGTATTTACTTTTACTTTTTATCTTGATTGCTCTGTAACTTTGTCTGATTTGACTTTCACTATGACTTTCATCTGATACACTTTAACTTTGATGCTCTTTGATTGTTCTGTTTTCACTAACATTGTGAATTCTTATTTGATTTTTACCATTCACTATGCAATTTATCTCTCTCTGCATAAATTACTTTTTTCTGTTCTACTGCCTGGAATCTTTTGTTAAGGAATATCATTTAGAATTCTTTTCTTTGTGAACTTTTGGAGTAAAACAGATCTTTAACTAGTATTTAGATTGTTTTATCCAAATTATCCTTTTGCTAATGACTTGCAAAGCAAAATAATTGTTAATGAAACCCTGGTTGTAGGGAGGTGATAATGGCTTTAAGTGGTCACAGTACTGGATTTGATTTTGGCACTTTGGAACCTTAAGGATTGCTAGAGCTCTGCTTTTTAGGAATTTTGGGCTACTTCTGCAAGTTTAGACAGTTTCTAGAAGTAATTTTATGTTAACAGAGGTTTCTTGGATAGAAAATGGTTAAAATATGGGCTTCTCTTGGTTTTTTTCTTCAATTTCAATATTCAAAATGTTTTACAGACCTTTACTTGTTTGGACACAAGAAACAGGGGTTTCGTGGGTTTTTTTTCACTGAGAAATTGGGCTAAAAATCATTTTGAGATTGGGCACAGAGGCTTTAGGATACCTTCAAAGGATTTCTGACTTAATTTGGAGTTTAAACAGTTTATAGAAACTAAAAAAAACTCAGATTTTCCCTTTAAAACAACATGTAGTAAGAAATAGGGTTTTTGCAGAAAATTTGACAGGGTTTGGCTTGTTTTTTGGACTTTTTGATATGTTCCTATGGATCAATTTTTGAATTTGTGACTGGAATTTGTTTTTTAAAGGTCTTTCAAATCGATAACAAGTCTGAATTCAAGAAAAATTCATGGGGTTTGATTGCGAACAACCCAGATCAATTGTGAAAGCTGCGTTGGAATTTGAAGTGGGGCCGGGGTGTAATATATATATTTTAATTTAAAACATCGACAAATGTTTCAACCTATTTACAGACGCGGGTTTATTTATATACTACTTAAACCTTTGACATTTGTTTAGATACTATATGGAGCAGGGTACTTGTATATAGATATTTGCATTTAATCATTTTTTTTTTAAACAGTTGATTTTACTCAAAGTTTCATTTTAAAGTCTTATTGCCCGTTGCCAATTTTCAAATACTCAAGTGAATTTTAGCTATAGTCTGATTTTTCTTGGGATTTGGCTTTGTTCATTTATCCAAAGTATGGACACCCTTGGTTGAGCCCACACTCTAGATTCACCTCACAATACACCCCTGTATGCTTTATATATTCGAAATTTTAAACTGAGAATCATATATTCAAAAAGTTTAAACTGTCGATATCCTTAGTTTTATGTATTCCACATTTTCAAACTTCATATGTTAGGTTTAGTGTTAGGTTTAGTTTTATAATTATGTAAAGGTAATGTTAAACTTTGGATATCATAACTGCATTTATATTCTTACTTTTGTATATTTTATAGTTTTATATATTCCAAAGTTTCAAGCCGCATATCTTGGTTTTGGTTTTACAATTATGTAAAGGTAATGCTAAACATTGATATCTATATCAATTGAAATCAATTAATAAATTAAAAGCTTTTGAGTTGTCACCTGTAATAAATTAATAAATTAAAAACTTCTGAGTTGCCATGGGTTAAATTTGTGTCCTTCCACCTCCTATACAAGCATGCTATTAGCTACTCACATGCTATACAATTAGCTGGTTACTTACCCAACTCAGTCACAAGAGTGGAGTGCATATGGCACAAGGAACTGCTCAATCAATTCACATAAGCTGTTCGCGTCCTTCCACCTCCTATATTATCATGCGATCGCTATCAAGCTATCTCCTCACATGTTATATAATTAGCTTGCTACTTCAAAGCCTCAACTCACTCATTGGATTACAGTGCCTATGGCACAGGTAAATGTTCAATCAATTCACATATATGAGCTCATTGTTGTGCAAGTCATGTCTTGACTTTATAGCTCAAGTCATGTCTCGACTTTATCGTTGTAACTCACATATATTCGTTTTCTCTGGCACCAATTGTTTGAAATCGTCGACCTTAGGCCGTTAGAAATCAAAGATAGAGTTTCTCAACATAATTTGTCTGGGGACGTTGGCAACCCAAATGTTGAGAAACTCCCCGACATTCACAGCCTTCCCTAGCCTTCCCCTATTGCTCATGTTCAAGAATAGACTTCACCAACATCCTAAGCTCTTTTTGCCCCACAGGCTGCAGATCGTCCAGGACCTAGCCGCCAAAGAGATGAATATTACAAATCTTGCCCATCATTCTCCAGTAGGGGTCGTAGGGAGCCCAGAGAAATATGTTGAGTCGTAGAAATTCAAAGGCATATGACAAGATGAGGACAAATGGAACGTGCATGAATGCCCTACTATAAGGGCATCTAGGTATTGAAAAACACCTGTCTTACATGCATGAAGGGGCCCACATGTTCCAGGATTCATGTCTGGGTGGTAAATAAAGAGGACAAAATAAATAAGTATCACCTCACAAATGACACTACCAGCATTATTCGGCTTTGCCTTTGCACCCGACTCTGCATTTGTTAGCTTCGGTATTTATCCATAGTTTGATTCTCATGGTAGAGATTCTTACTTTCATGATCAAGATCATGATGAGTATTTCAGTGAGGAAGAGTCTGAGGGATGGAGACCCACCCTACGGGACCAAATTCTATAGGACCAGCATGCTTAGTGAGATAGGTAGTACCAAATGTTGTTACCAGCTTCTTGTTAAGGATGGAAAACCCGGATTGTCGTTTCAAGCTTGTCTGAAAGCATGCTCCTCAAGGCAAGAACTTCAAAATGCTCGACCGACTGAAAAGAATTTTAGTCACATTCAGTCGCATTTGATCCAAGTTCAAAGTTTCACTAGTTTCACCGGTTCAACTAATTGAATTTGACCCAACACCAATGCTAGCAGATGCATTTAGTAAGTCATGTTATAGAAAATATGTTGTATGAATAAACTAATGCAAGTGTTTATTTAAATTATTTCTCAAATTTGTTGGAAGTTGGTTCAATAAACATGACGATAATGCATAAAGCATAAAATAAAATAAAACATGGAAGAATTTTAAGGCATCAAAAGATTTTAGAATTATTCTGGAGTTATTCTAGTTAGTGTCCAGTTAGATATCAATATATTTGACAAAAATAAAATGTATTATAAAAGTTTTTAACGACACACTTATATAAGGATTTTAGTCTCGACAAGGACTACTGCTGCTCGTAGTTCTTGTTGTAAAAAGAAATTGTTCTGGGAAAGAACAAAGAATGACAATTCTTTTAAGCAGATTTTTCAATTTATATCAAACATGTTTGAATATTAAAGCATTTGAAGGAAGACCTAGAATATCTCTATGAAACATTAGAAAATAATTGCAGAATTCGAATTATCCAGAGTATCATAAAACATTGGTCGACGTTTCGAATCCCAATGAGGATATATTATTATTTAGAATTACTAAAGATAGGTATTCTTCCTATTTAATAAATTACACTTAGATTAATAATTTGATGATAATATTTTAGGTAATAAATAAAAAAACTCAAGGTTTATTTATAAAAAAAAAAAAATTAGACATTAATTTAACTTTTTTTAAACAAATTACAATTTTTTTTAACAAATTACGAAATTCATATAAAAATTAATAAAAATTAAAGAAATTAAATATAAAATAAAAATTAGGGGTGTTATATTTTAATTTATTAAAATTAATTTATGCACTTAGGGTTTATAATAAAATAAAATTTAAAAATAAAATAAAATATTTATTATTTAAATTAAAATTTTATAAAGAATTAAATATAATTTATTTTAAATAGATTAATAATTATTTGTTGGCTCCTCTCAAACATCATAATTCTTCACTATTTATACCTTGACCTTTTGTAACCTTCTTTCATTCTTCATTCTCATCTTGAAGATGGATCCCCGTTGGGATTCGAAACGTCGACCAATATTTTATGATGCTGTGGATAATCTGGATTCTGCAATTAACGACAACCACAAAAGTTTGAGAACCATAATTAGAAAATAAGTTAGTTAAACTTACATGTTAATGCTTGAATTATATATTAATAATATAAAAGATATAACGATAAAATGGGTAATCTGGTCATATTTATTATACAATTTGCATCCCAATTTTCTAGTAGGACGAAATCAAATGATTCTTGGGATATGTTCTGATCCATCCACAAAGTTTCAAACAAAGCTAAATTGACAAGGCTGGAAAGTCTTAGAAAACCTTTTAAAAGTTTAAGAGTCTAAAAATGAGTATGGTGTAAGATATTATTTCCATGACCTGAATTATTTATTATTTTAAGGTGATTATGTTTATTTTAAAAAAAAGAAAATTTTATTATTTTTTGTACTATGGTGATTTGTTGGAGTAATTTAGGACATAAGATTAAACCTAGCTTCTTACACTATAATACGAGACATTTTTTTTTTAATAATTATAAAATTAATATTATAGAGAAGTTACTCACAATCTTGATTAATGCAAGAAATGGTCCTCACTTCCCCTGCTTCTATTTAAGCTACAAATTTATAGTCCCTACCAAATAAAAGATACTTGTAGCTACCTATTAGAGAACATATTTTAATGAAAATTGCTAATATATAAAGATAAATAATATATAAAACTAGAAATTTACGTTATAATTCACTCTAACATATGATTTTGAGATTATGGG
Organism: Pinus albicaulis; assembly: GCA_034641835.2. Taxonomy (NCBI): domain Eukaryota; kingdom Viridiplantae; phylum Streptophyta; class Pinopsida; order Pinales; family Pinaceae; genus Pinus; species Pinus albicaulis. The sequence goes on along the minus strand of CM076580.1, from coordinate 83,954,579 downwards.
TAATTTAAAAAAAATAAGAGATGATTATGTGGTAAAAGCATATCAAAATTGGAATTTGTAAGAAAAAATTGGAGATTATTAGGGATAAAAGAGATGAAATTTTGGAGCCCAATGTCTCTTCCACACATAAGGTATTACATGTCCCTTATGTAACAAATTATTTTTCAAAATTGTATGTTCCTTTACAAAACTTTAAGTCTGCCCTTATGTCATTTATCCTTCTCAATTCTATCTGTAGCATCAAGTAAAATGTTTAAGCTTGAGGTATTAACTTGATGCTCCTTTGTTTGTATGAGTTTAATTTTGGGCCTCTAGTTCCTATTCTTAGTATCCTAGCTCCTTTTATATAAATTCCTTGACTATTTTACCAATACTAATCCTTAATTAGTTTATTTTAAATCTTGATAAACTAAATCACTGAATAATTTATTAGCGCTCTCGTGAATTCTGCCATACCACTTGTTATGAGACGTCAGTGTTCCTATATCAAGTCTTGTTGATGTCCTGTTGTCATCATGGTGATGACATCCTACCATGTAAAATCCTATAATAATGTCATAAATTACCAAAAAAATAAACCACTTAATCACCTAAAAAAAATTAATTCTATCTACCTTTTTAATCTATGTTATTTCTTACGTTCTTTGCAACACTGATAAAATTGCTAGTGTTAGTCAATATCGAAAAAGTGGGTCGCATTGCTAATACTATCATTAAAGACGAATGCGAAAGACGAATCTTTTAGGACATCACAATCAGTCAATATCGAAAAAGTGGGTCGCATTATAATTATTGGGATCATAATTAGTTAAATTTAAGACCTTGGATTGTTGGTTGCTTCTCGGAGAAATTAAATCTAACATTATCAACCGGGATTTAATTGATTAAATAATGTGCGGTTGTGTGATTAGCCGAATGACCTTTTTTAAATATATAAAATTGCCATTTATATATTTAATATCACTAAAATTTTATTATATATTATCAAATGGTATATTTAATATTATCAAAATCTTATTATATATTGTATAAATTAACTTCTTATTATTGGGTAGTCTCACATAATTCAATATTAATAATTAATATAATTAGTGGTGGTAATAGTTTTAATAATTTTCTTTCTTTTTCAAAAAAAGTCATAAAATATTATAACTTATACCCCATGTTTTCTATTTTTTTTAATTTACTTTTTACGCAATGTTTTTCAATTAATAATTAATATAATTAGTGGTGGTAATAGTTTTAATAATTTTCTTTATTTTTCAAAAAATTCATAAAATATAATAACTTATACACCATGTTTTCTATTTGTTTTTTAATCTACATATAATAACTTATACACCATGTTTTCTATTTGTTTTTTAATTTACTTTTTACACAATGTTTTTTAATTTTTTTAAATTATAGCTTAACTTATTTTCATATATTTTATTTTTCATTTTTCTTTAAAATAAAAAGTTTTATAAATTTTCAATAATCAAAATTCAAATGTTAAATGCATTAATGAGGAATCAAAAGAATTAGTATTTTCTTATTACAATCAAATTTGGATGCCTTTTTCTTTTCAATGTCACAATTTGATTATATCCAATATCTGAAACATTTTATATGTCTAATCCACTGTTGATATCCAAATACCAAGTACTCGTATCATTTTGTCATTTAACACATCTTTATTATACCATGTCTCTCTCTAGAACATATCTAGATTCAGGAAAATGTGATGTGCACCGTTTATGGATCTTCCAAATGATACATTTTTCCTTATTTCCTACATGAAAATATTGCAACTTGAAACATTCTTAATAATATTTTTCTTGGATGAGATCGGATACAGAATGATGCTTATTTTAATATCACGAAGTTCTATTCAAATTATATCAGAGTTTGGGAGAAAGATATGTTCTCACATAAGGGTCTTTATGAGGTTTCAATTTTGGATATCTTTTTTTTACTATTTTATATGTTACTAGTCTTTATTTTATATGTTATTAGTCTTTATCTTGGCAAGGACTGTAGCACTTGTTACCATCACTTGATTTTCAATTATTTTGTCTAGGTTTTACAATTTTAACCAAAGTTTCGAAAAAATGTTGAACATTCCTAATTTTCCTTAAATTCAAAAATGATTTTCTAATTTCTAGAAATCTTATTTTTTATTTTTCATTGGTTGAGTGAGATTTGATGTGACATAATTATTGTGGTAGAGGGATTTTTATTTTTGGTATATGTGAGGCCCTGGAAAATCATTTAAAATTAAAAAAGATTAATTTTGTGAGTGGTCATGACATTGGTAAGTTCTTTGACATTATTATGTCTGACACTACGCTACCCAATGATTCTAGAACTCACAAGTTTCCAAGTCCATTATGGATGTCGGGGGTAGGGGGGAAGGGGGGAAGGGGCAGTGTTAGAAACCAAGATAATACTAAGAGGGGAGATGAATCAATATTGTTCGAATGTTAAAACTTTCTTTCACTTGCAAAAGATATTAAGACACCAATAACTATTGTTGGAAATATTGTCATTAATGGCAAAGGAGGACAAAGGAGTAGCACCAAGACAAGGGAGCAGATCAGATTCAAATGGAATTGTTGCAGAGAAAGAAAGTAAAGTAGGAAAGGCAGCTGAGGCAGCATAGTTTTTAATGGACGAGAGGGTTTCTGGTGGCTTCGACTTTAATCTGGATCCTTTGACATGGAGGGTGGCATCAATCAACTTCAGATATATAAAAACAGTTGTTAATTTTAGCTTTGGGAGCAGAAATCGATCAACAGGGGTTTAAAGCTCGTGAAACAGTCAGGGTGGAAGTTTTAATCAGTCAGAGTGCAAAGAATACATATATCAATGGTATATCAAGTTTTATTTTTCAATATAAATCATTATAAATTTCATTTAATGTAGGTCTACTCCAAGGCAGGAGCCAGATTTTTTTTTTGAATGCGAAAAACCACAATTTGTTTTCGCGTTAGATAGAAGTGGTAAGCGGATTATTTCATTTCGAATGCGATCGAATCATATGTGGCCACGTTGCATCGGGTGGTTTTACGATACAACCCATTTCACGTAACTTCTATAATTTTACCCATCGTGCTATTTGGAGCACGATATCGAGTGATGTTTGTTGGATCGGGAGTAGTTAAATGGACAACGGAGATTGGACTACACAAATGAATATGTAAGTAGTATATGCTGTGGGACTCGAATATAATATTATTTTGGTGCTTTGGGTTTTAACCAAAGTAAACTCATAAATATGTTTAAACCAAAGTATGGAAGGGCAAGTTATATTGTATTTATGACTTATGTTAAGTCGAGTAATAAACCTTAAGAGGTTACGATGCAATGGATAGATGTGATGCGATGGATGCGATGCGATGCAACACAATCACATATCAAAAATCGCAAGCGAATGCAATAGCCACTAGATAGATGAACAAAGTTGCGATGCGATGGATATTTGTGATGCGAAGTAGCGATAAAGTCAAGTGGGCCCCGTCGTATATCGCATATCGTAATTGGCAATGCCTATGTAATAAGAATTCATAAGTTATATAATTTGCGATGTGATGGATAGATAAGATGCAATGGATGCGATGCAATACCATCGCATATCGCAATCGGGGCAGGAGTAAAATCGCACAAACACAGTGGTCACAGAAAATGAGAAGTGTGATATAATGACGTGGCGATGACATGGAAAGGTGACATGGCACGATGACATGGAGATGACGTGGACCTGGCCCACATATCACAAATTGCAAGATCGGAAGTGTGAAGATCATAAGAGCAAGGTTGGATCACCGAAATGCGAAATGTGATAAGAGTTCTAGATGTGATGCAACTTCAAAGCAAAAGTCTAAAGGATTTCAAATACAAAGGTATAAGGTTTCCATTTAAGAAATCACATCGGGGGTTGGAAAAGCTACGCATAGCAAGAAACACATGGGAACGTCGATGTGAAGTGGCGATGTGAAGTTCATCGCATATCGCAGATCATAAAGCTCAGAAGAGATAGCACTCATAAATGTCGAAGTGCAATAAAGTGGCCAGATGTGATACAACGAAGAGCTATTATTTAAAATATTTAAAGTCCGCAAGTATGGGTTTCCCTTTGTTAAATCGTATCAGAGAACAAAGGAGGATTATAACGTAAAACATAAAGGAAATCCTGAATGCAAGAATAGGCTTGGGTAAGGTCCCAACACAGAGGAAAGGGCAGAATCAAATGTTTTGAAGAGTGGTGAAGGTTGAACGCTGTGGGCACGAGAAAAAAGGCAGAGTCGGAAATAGGAGAATATGGTGGCACTCTTGGAAACACAACAACTGAGTCAAGTTAGGCCAAAATGACAGTAATGCAGAACTGTGTTGAATATAATAGCAAGAACTGAAGCGACTCTAACAGCAACAGAAAAGACAAATGCACAACGAGAAAAGAGATGAAAGGGTTGGGTGAAATATTTGTTGTAACTGTATATGTAAATGAATTGATTATTTTTATTGTATGTGATGCAAATTCAAGTCCGTAGGAAAAAAAAAAATCCACTGTAATACACAAATGTATACACTCTGTTATATTATTTTGAATGTGATAGACAAGAAAATGAAAAGGAGGAAGGCAAAGAGTCATACCTGTTCATTTCGAATTCCCTGTGGAATGAAAATAGTTATGAGGTGATCTCTATAAATAATGTTACTAGCATATGCATAAAGAGTTAGAGAGTGAGGAGTATATGGGAGAGGGTGTATGAAGAAGAAGGAGTAGACAAAGATGCTGTGAAGATCCAGAGATAATATAAGGCAGATATGAAGGATGGAGGACAACAGTGAAGAAGGAAAAACAGAGCTGATATCCAGGTAAATCGGCATATGATTTTATGGTACAGTGAGTATGTTGGTGCTTTCATATCAAGTTGTAGCTTGATAGATGTCTAGTTGTTGCTACCTGAGGTAGGAACCTCCTGTAGGTTGCAGCCTGTAGAAAATAGATGGGAGTTGGAGCTTCCTTGCAATTTTTAGCTTGCATAATTGAGGTAGTAGCCTCCTTTAGGTTGGAACCTACAGAAAATCAGTGGTGAGAGGGAGTTGGAGTTTGTCTTTGCATCACAAATATAAGAAGATGTGGTTTTATCCCTTATGGGTTTCCACTTATATATGTTGTCTATGTGCATGATGATTATGTGTTGAAATTATGTATTTAATCTACTTAATACCTGCTACTCACTTCTTAATATTGTGGTTCCAGTGTATATTTAGATTATCATAAAATGAAGATGTAAATACGTGTAAAAGAAATTTCTACAAAACCTTGACTGCATTAAACTGATTCAACCCCCCCTCTCAATTTAACTAAGGGTTCAACAATTGGTATCAGAGCCAGTTCCTTTTGTATCAGTTTAACAACTGGAAGGAGATCCTTGGTCCCCAAGATGACTAGTCTAGAAGGATGCTCAACAAATAAATCTCCTTTGTTTACTGGCACAAACTATGCCTTCTTGAAAATAAGAAGGAGGACGTACATAATGTCTCTAGGAATAGAAGTTTGGGCTGTTGTGGAATTAGGATATGCCCCAAAGGGTTCTGACACAGAGAAATAAGCCAAACAAGATTTTATAGCTAATGCAAAAGCCATGAATGCTCTCTTAAGTGGTTTGTGTGAGGAAGAATTTATCAAAGTAATGAGCAAAAATACTGCCAAAGAAATATGGGATACATTAGAAAGTATCCATGAGGGAGATAAAAGGGTGAAGGATGCGAAGCTGCAAGTCTATAGAGCCCAGTTTGAAAATATAAAAATGAATGAAGAAGAATATGTTGCTAGCTTCTTCTTAAGGGTTGTAGAAATTGTGAATAACAAGAAAGCTCTAGGAGAAACCATTCGAGAATGTGTAATTATTCAAAAGATATTGAGATCTTTACCATCCAATTTAACCCCAAGGTTTCTACCATAGAAGAAACAACTGACTGGGAAAAATTGACCATGAAACAATTACTTGGAAACTTAATAGCCTATGAGATGATACTTCCATAGAGGAAGTCAAATGTGAGGGAGGCAGCCTTCAATATAGAGAAGAGAAAAGAAGAAAAAGAAGATACATTCTCCTGCTCTAATGAAGAAGAGGCCAAATTTGTCAAAAGATTGGATAGAGGCTCAGGCAAGTATAAAGGTAAACTTACATTTAAATGCTTTAACTGTGGAAGAGTTGGGCACTATGCATCTAAGTGTCCTCACAAGAAAACAAAGAATCAGACTCTAGAGACAGAGAAAACCAAAACAAATAACTAGCAGAAAGGGAAGATATTCAATAGAAGAGAATTTTATGCTCAGCAAGATAGCAGTGCATTTGAAAACTCAGATGAATCCTCAAATTAAGAAGGAACCTTTGAATTTGTGTTGATGGCCAAAGAAGAATCAGAAGGATTCCTTTTAGAAGAGGAGGAAGAATGTGAGGTAGATCTTGAGGGGGAACTATGAAATGCCCTGGAGGAAATTGACAGACTTAAACTGAAGTGCAGAAAACAGAAAGATATTCTACTCAAATATGTAAAAGAAGAACCAACTTCAAAAGAACTCAGTCATTTGAAAGTAAAACTTGAAGAATCTAAGAAGGTGGAAGACACTCTACTAAAGAAAATTGAGGATAAAATTTAGAAGCAAGATAAATTCGAAGAAGTAGTATGCTTAAGAAAGAAATTAGAAAACACCCAAAGTAAATTGCCAATGAACACCCCTCAAATAACAAGCTCTTAACAGTTGAATAAAATACTAAATTCTCAAAGATCTCCTCTCATAAAAACCGGGATAGGTTACGAAGGAGAAACCAACAAATCCAAGGTAAAAGATAACCAGAATATCATTTTTGTAAAATTTGTACAAGAAACTGAAGAAACTCAAAATATTCCTACAGAATTAGAAGCCAGCAAGAACATGACCTACAATGAAGTAAACAAAAACAAGAATGAATCTCAAATAACAAAGAACGAAATCAATAAACATTCAGCTAGAAAAATCTCTTACACTCCTGAATATGGAAAATTTGGAAGCTGTCAAAGGAGATTCTTTCCTCCTATGGGAAATTTCACTTGCTTTGCCTGCCACAAACTAATACATATTGCTACATACTGTCAGACAAAGAGAATCGATTCCAACCAGCAAAGGATGCAGAAAATGAAAATACTACCTCAAGCAAACAAATGGAGAGAACAACCCTTCACCACGTACACTAATTGTTTCCATGGGTATTGTTTTTATTGTAAGGGGTACGACCATAAATCCATGGAGTGCAGAGTGAATGAACTAAAACTAAAGTATGAAAACTCAAGGATATTGATGAACAATGGAGAATTCTCTCTTGTACATAATCCATTCAGAAACATAATCAAATGCTTTGACTGCCATCAAATTGGGCACAAGTGTCACAAATGTCCTCTCGGAGAATGTGGTCCATCTTCTCAGAAAAGGTACCAAACATAAGGATGCATGTAGTGGAAAAAGAAGTTGAATAAGTGTGACCTGGCTCTAATAGCCCAAGATAAAAAAAGCCAATGGTATTTGGACAGTGGATGTTCAAAGCATATGACTGGAGATCGAAGCAATTTTGTAACCTTTGATGAAAAGAAATCTGGGAATGTAACATTCGGCAATGATAAAGCAGGGAAAATCAAAGGGAAAGGCTCAGTCAATCTGAATAGTGGAAGAGGAAAAGCTCAATATGTACTATTTTTGGATGGGTTGAAAGCCAATCTGCTAAGCATGAGTCAAATGTGTGATAAAGACTGTGAGGTCCTTTTTAAATCCCAAGACTGTGAAGTAAGATCAAGCACCACAGGAAAAAACTTGATCAAAGGTGTTCGAACAGAAAGTAATGTCTATATAGTGAAAGAAGATAATGAAGCATGCCACATAAGAAAATTTGATGAATCATGGTTATGGCATAGAAGATTGGGACACCTAAACTTTGACCACATCATCAATCTGAGCAAGAAGAATGAAGTTAGAGATATGCCAGCAATAAAGAAGCCTTCAAATACCATATGTAAATCATGCCAACTAGGCAAGTAGACCTGCATATCATTCAAGACCAAGGAGATACTATCCATAAGTCGGCCTCTTCATCTTGTACACATGGACCTGTGTGGACCTTCAAGAACTAAAGCACCAAGCGGAGAATCTTATTTCATGCTGATAATAGATGATTTTTCCAGATTGATGTGGGTAGCATTTCTCAAATATAAATGTGAAGCACTTGATAAATTCAAGATATTCAAGGCATTGGGAGAAAATCAAATAGGATGTAAGCTAAAGTGCATCAGATCAGACAGAGGAGGTGAATTCACAGAATATGATTTTGCAGACCTATGCAATGAGCATGGGATAAAACAACACTTTACAATTGCAGGTACACCTCAACAGAATGGAGTGCCAGAGAGGCAAAATAGGTCATTACAATAGATTTCTAGAGCTATGAGGCAAGAAAGTAGCATTCCCCAAACCTACTGGGAAGAAGCAGTACACACAGTTGTTCACATTCTCAACAAAGCTCATCTAAGACCAAATTGTGACAAGACTCCTTACGAATTATGGCATGGTAAACCAGCATCAATCAAGCACTTTAGAGTCTTTAGAAGCAAGTGTTTCATAAAAAATAATGATGAAAAACTGGGGAAGTTTGATGCAAGAGCTGATGAAGGAATATTTTTAGGATATGCATCCAAGAGTAAGGGATATAGTTGTTACAACAAAAGACTGCACAAAGTTGTGGAAACCATTGATGTAAGATTTGATGAAGATCTACCAAACATAACAAGAAGCACAAGCTGCGGAAATTCTCCAGATGATCATGAAGCTGAGAACCAAGAAAATGATGAACATAGCAAGACAATAGAAAATGTTGAATTAAACTCAAAAGGTCCCTCAAGACACACTCAAAATAACCATCTAGAAGATCAAATCATTGGGGACAAGAGTGTGGGAGTCCAGACAAGAAGACAACTTGTTGAACAGACAGAAGAAGTATACCTATCCATGCTATCTTAAATAGAGCCTAAGAAGTTCGAAAAAGCTAGCAAAGATAAAAACTGGGTAAATGCTATGAATGAAGAACTAGATCAAATTGAGAAGAACAATACCTAGGAGTTAATTCCAAGACCGACTAGGAAAAATGTCATTGGCACAAAATGGATATTCAAGAATAAGATGAATGAACAAGGGCAGGTAATCAGAAATAAAGCCAGAATTGTATGCAAGGGGTATTCTCAAATTGAAGGACTTGACTATGATGAAACCTTTGCCCCTGTAGCCAGAATGGAAGCAATTGGAATGTTTTTGGCCTTTGCATGCTATCATGATTTCAGGGTATACCAAATGGATGTGAAGTTTGCCTTCCTGAATGGAGACTTAGAGGAAGAAGTCTACATGGAACAACCTGAAGGATTCTCATTAACAAATAAACATGACTATGTGTGCAGATTAAAGAAAGCTTTATATGGTCTGAAACAAGCTCCTCATGCATGGTATTCAAGGCTGGGAAAATACTTGCAAAAACAAGGGTTCAAGAAAGGAGTAGACAACAATTTGTACATAAAGGCTAATGAAAATGAACTCTTAATTGTAGTAGTGTATGTAGATGACATCATGTTTGGTAGAAACAAAGAGGAGTTAGCAAACGGATTTGCTGAAGAAATGAAATCAAAGTTTGAGATGTCAATGATTGGAGAGCTCACCTTCTATTTAGGACTTCAAATTTAACAAAAGAACACAAGAATATTCATTTTGCAAGAAAAATACTTAAGAGAAATGTTGAAAAGGTTTCAAATGGAAGACTACAAACCTATGTCAACTCCCATGATCACTGGATTCAAACTATGTGCTAATGATGGATCAACAGATGTAGATAAAAAAATTTACAGATCCATGATAGGAAGTCTTCTATACCTAAAATTTTTCTGGACCAGATATTATGTTGGTAATAGGACTTATGGAAAGATATCAAGCAGCACCAAAACAAAATCATTTACTTGCAATCAAGAGAATATTTAGATATCTACAAGGAACTTCACATTATGGCCTATGGTATCCAAAAGGAAAAAGCTTCTCATTGACATCATACACAGATGTAGATTGGGCCAGCTATGTGGATGACAGGGAAAGCACAAGTGCAGGTGCATTTTATTTGGGAAAAAGTCTGGTGGCATGGCTAAGCAAGAAGCAAACTTCTATCACTCTATCTACAACAGAAGCAGAATACATAGCAGCAACTGCATGTTACACACAAGTAATTTGGATGAAACAAACTCTCCAATACATGAAGATAAGCATTGATGAACCCATTTCTATCAAATGTTACAATACAAGTGCAATAGGTATATCAAAAAATCCCGTACTTCATTCAAAAACAAAGCACATCCCAATAAAGTACCACTTCCTCAGAGAACAAGTAGCACAGAAACTGGTAAAGTTGGAATACGTACCAACAAAGGAACAAATAGCAGACATATTCACAAAACCTCTTGCTAAATAACCATTCAAATATCTAAGAGACAAGCAAGGGTAGTGTTTGCAGATGTTACTCTCTGATATGATTAAAAAAAAACAAACAAACAAACAAAAAAACAAAAAAAAAATAATAACAATAAGGGTTGCATACAAGAAAGAGGATCAGTGCAGAAGACAAGTGATAGTCAATATCAGACAAGAAAGCATCATTCTAGGGGGAGAGCAATCAATAAATTGTAATAAAAGAGCTAGAACAATGAAGCAGTGCATGGAACAGGTGCTTAAGATCAGAGTATTATGAAAAGATAGAAACCACACTGGGAAAAGTGCAACCCTTTGCCATTGATGTCAAAGGGGGAGGAAAAGCAAGCAAAAGAAGAAAGGTCTTCTGAAAAGCAAGAAGAGGAAGTCCTGGAGGAAGCATTGGAGTATTGCGATCAATGCCAAAGGGGGAGGCTGTTGGAAATATTGTCATTGATGGCAAAGGAGCACAAAGGAGCAGCACCAAGACAAGGGAGTAGATCAGATTTAGATGGAATTGTTGCAGAGAAAGAAAGTAAAGTAGCAGAGGTAGTTGAGGCAGCATAGGTTTTTAATGGACAAGAGGTTTTTTGGTGGCTTCGGCTTTAATCTGGATCCTTTGACGTAGAGAGTGGCCTCAATCAGCTTCAGATATATCAAAACAGTGGTTAATTTTAGCTTCAGGAGAAGAAATCGGTCAACAGGGGTTTAAAGCTCGTAAAACAGTTAGGGCGGAAGTTTTAATCAGTCGGAGTCCAAAGAATACATATATAAATGGTATATAAAGTTTTTTCTTTCAATATAAATCATTAAAAATGTCATTTAATGCGGGTCTACTCCAAGGCAGGAGGTGGATTTGTTTTTCGAATGAAAAAAACCATAGGTTGCTTTCGCATTGGATATAAGTGGTAAGTGGATTATTGCAATTCAAACACGATCAAATCATATGTGGCCACGTTGCATCGGATGGTTTTACGATACAACCCATTTCGCATAAGTTCTATAGTTTTACCCATCGTGCTATTTGGAGTGTGATATCGAGCGATGTTCGTTGGATCTAGAGCAGTTAAATGGATGAGAGAAATTGGGCTGCACAAATGAATATGTAAGTAGTATATGCTGTGGGACCTAAATATAATATTATTTTGGTGCTTTGGGTTTTAACCAAAGTAAACTCATAAATACGTTTAAACAAAAGTATGGAAGGGCAAGTTATATTGTATTTATGACTTATGTTAAGTCGGGTAATAAACCTTGAGAAGTTGCGATGCGATGGATAGATGCGATGCGATGGATGCGATGCAATCGCATATTGGACATCGCAAGCAAATGCGATAGCCGCTGGATGGATGAACAAAGTTGTGATGCGATGGATAGTTGCGATGCGAAGTAGCGATAAATTCAAGTGGGACCCGTCGCATATCATATATTGCAATCAACGATGCCTATGTGATAAGAATTCGTAAGTTGTATAATTTGCGATGCGATGGATATATGTGATGCGATGGATGCGATGCGATACCATTGCATATCGCAATCTGGGCAGGAGTAAAATCGCATAAACATAATGGTCACAGAAAATGCGAAGTGTGATATAATGACGTGGTGATGATGTGGCGATGATGTGGCAAGGTGACATGGCACGATGACATGGAGATGACGTGGACCTAGCCCACATATCGCAAATCGCAAGATCGAAAGGGTGAAGATCGTAAGAGCAAGGTTGAATCGCTTAAATGCGAAATGTGATAAGAGTTCTAGATGCGATGCAACTTCAAAGCAAAAGTCTAAAGGATTTCAAATCCGAAGGTATAAGGTTTCCCTTTCAGAAATCGCATCGGGGGTTGGAAAATCTATGCATAGAAAGAAACACATTGGAATGCCAATGTGAAGTGGCGATGCGAAGTTCATCGCATATCACAGATTGCAAAGCTCAAAAGAGATAGCACTCATAAACGCTGAAGTACGATAAAGTGGCCGGATGCGATACAACTCAGAGCTATTATTTAAAAGATTTAAAGTCTGGAAGTATGGGTTTCCATTTTTTAAATCGTATCAGAGAGCAAAGGAGGATTATAATGTAAAGCATAAAGGAAATCCTGAACGCAAGAATAGGCTCGGGTAAGGACCCGACACAGAGAAAAGGGAAAAATCAAATGTTTTGAAGAGCAGTGAAGGTTGAATGTTGTCGGCACGAGAAAAAGAGGCAGAGTTGGAAATAGGAGAATATGGTGGCACTCTTGGAAACACAACAGCTCAGTCAAGTTAGGCCAAAATGACAGCAATGCAGAACTGTGTTGAATATAATAGCAGGAATCGAAGCAACTCTGACAGGAGCAGAAAAGACAAATGCACAACGAGAAAAGAGATGAAAGGGTTGGGTGAAATATTTGTTGTAACTATATATGAAATGAATTAATTATTTTTATTGTATGTGACGCAAAGGCAAGTCTCCATACGCAAAACAAAACTCCACTTTAATACACAAATGTATGCACTCTGTTATATTATTCTGAATATGATGGACAAGAAAATGAAAAGGAGGAAGGAAAAGAGTCATACCTGTTCATTTCTAATTCATTGTGGAATGCGAACAGTTATGAGGTGATCTCTATAAATAATATTACCAGCATATGCAAGAAGAGTTAGAGAGTGAGGAGTATATGGGAGAGAGTGGATGAAGAAAAAGGAGCAGACAAAGAAACTGTGAAGATCCAGAGATAATATAAGGCAGATATGAAGGATGGAGGACAACAGTGAAGAAGGAAAAACAGAGCTGATATCCAAGTAAATCAGCATATGATTTTATGGTACAGTGAGGATGTTGGTGCTTCCATATCAAGTTGTAGCTTGATAGATGTCTAGTTGTTGCTAGCTGAGGTAGGAGCCTCCTGTAGGTTGCAGCCTGCAGAAAATAGATGGGAGTTGGAGCTTCCTTGAAAGTTGTAGCTTGCAGAATTGAGGTAGTAGCCTCTTGTAGGTTAGAGCCTACAGAAAATCAGTGGTGAGAGGGAGTTGGAGCTTGCCTTTGCATCACAACAATAATAACATGTGGTTTTCTTCCTTATGGGTTTCCACTTATATCTGTTGTCCATGTGCATTATGATTATGTGTTCAAATTCTGTATTTAATCTACTTAATACCTGCTGCTAACTTATTAAGATTGTGGTTCTAGTGTATATTTATATGATCATAAAATGAAGATTTAAATACATGTAAAAGAAAGTTTTACAAAACCTTGAATGCATTAAACTTATTCATCCCCCCCCACCAAGTTTAACTAAGGGTTCAACAAATAATCCAACAATTGATTCATATCATCATCACAAGAATAAATCATTAGAGACACAAATAAACACACAAGTTCTTCAAACTTTCCAGCAATTTACTTCACAAGGGAAAGTTTCTAATTGTTTTTACAAAGTTCTCTAGGTACAACCACAAGAGAGATAATACTCTTTGATTTATCAACAACAGCTGAAAGGAGATACAACCCCTGAGTTTATCAGCTACTACTTTAAGGAGCTCCAGCCCCTAAATTTTACCAACAACTACTAGAAGGAGCTACAATCCATGATCTACAAGTTCAAACTTTTATCCTTCATTCCATTTTCAAACTCAAATCATGAATGCCACTTCCTTACGTAAAAAATAATTTCCTTAGTTAATCACTCACCACAATCACCTTCAACAATATTTGATCACTAATAAATTAATGAGCACACCAATAACATCAATCCAACACACATACTCATAATACCTATAATATTACAAATTCAATTATACTTTTAAAGAATTTGGACTATTATTTTTAGTCTTCAAAATTTTAGTTATCTTGTACTTTTATGCTTGCATGAATCTTTATTTTTTCCTTTTTCCTACTTCAAACATGTATTTTGAATGTGCACTTCAAGTCTTCAAACATTGCTTACCTTTCATTGGAAGAAAATCTTAGTTTACACTACTTAATTTTCTATTCTCGATTTTTTTCAAGCTTTAGTAGAGGTTTTCTAATTTTGGCGCATCACCAAATTTACCTAATCTACTAACTTCTTCTCCAAAGTATCCATGCCACCAAATAATGCTTCTAGAATGTTTATGCCTTTGTTATAAATCTACTAACACTACAGATGTATTTGGAACAAATTTCAAATTTAACACTTCCAACCTGTCCCTACCACATTTGCCCCAAATTTCGATGGCCAAAATGTCGCTCTTGCAACATATAGGTGGCCCAAGAGTGATGTTTTTCTTTGGGGAAAAACATGGTTTCTATTCACGTCGGAGTTCCGACATTGGACCGAAACATCGGTATAGCGAGGATAGTTCTGACTTTTGTTATTTTTGTCGCACTTCTGACATTCAATGACTCGTCACTATACCAACATTTCTAAGCATCACTAGTCCAACGCCCTAACCAAGTGTCGAAAAATTGATGTGAGGAGAAACCATACTTTGGCACCGGAAAATGTTGTCTTTGATTTCGTCGCTAGTCCGATGCCTCAACTCGTCACTAGAACGATGGTTTTAGAAGGTCGGCAAACCAACAAAATTTTTAAAATGTCGATAGAATGTCCGAAGACCGACGAATATAATTTTTAATAATAAAATAGTAAATGTCGTAACAACGACGAAAATAAATTTAAAAAAAAAAGGTAGGTGTCGCTATAGCGACGGGTAGAAATGTCGAATTACCGACGAAAAGAAATTAAAAAAAACCTAGGTGTCGCTATAGTAACGGTTAGAAACGTCGGATTATCGACGACAAGTAAGTTAAAAAATACTAAGTGTTGCTATAGCGATGGGTCAAAACGTCAGATTACCGATGGAAAAAAGATATTTTTTAAAAAACCTAGCCGTCAAAATACCGACAACAACAAAAAAATATTTAAAAAAAATTATTTCCACCAAATTCTTGAATGATAACCACCCAACACCTATGGCCTAACGATATCTAAATGGTATGTTGGTCACATTGAACTAATATAGTAACCAGGATACTAAATTTTATCACCTATAAACTAATTTGAAGTGTTAATACACTCCAGTAAACCCTCCTACAGATAAGTAATACCAAATTTAAAGATCACATACTGGTTTAGCACTATCCCCGAAGGCACTCTGGCAGATGCAATGCTTGCTAGTTCTCTACGATGCTAACCTAGTTATGCATTGTATCTTGGCTTATATTCATCCCCAAATCTAGATCTTCCTCATTTTGCAGGTAGAATTCCACCAAATCCATCTTGAAGATCTTCCAACCTTATGTGATTGCTATCATCTTATGGTAAAGGCATGATTCAGTTGGATTCTCCATGGCAATCTTTCAAACTAAGCATTCAAACTTCTATACCCTTTGCTTGATGCCTTTTAGAAGCTACTCAAAACGTTTACTTTATTTTTGGTTCCAACATATTAAGTATTATCAGTTATGACATACCAACTCCTTTTTTCTATCTTAGAAGAAGAAGCTATATGGGTAAACTGATAGTGTTTCTTGCAGATCTTCTAAAACATTGTACTTATGTTTTTAGATAAAAACTTGTTGGAAATATTGTGACCAGTTGATCATGATTTAGGGAACAATATTGTTAAAAGAGGACTAAATATTTGTAGTTCAAATGCAGCAGGACTAAAGTCACTGTTGAGCCTCGGTAATATAACTTCAGGCACAATGAAAGAACCCCACATGCCACTAAATAACACTCCCCACACTTATACTGAGATGTATAATCTTGCACATTATGCAAGCAATGTCCTCAACTGGTGCAACAAATAGTATGTAATGGTACAAACTAGCATCTACCTCAGTTACAATTCACAAGTTCGAAAAAAACCCATTCTACACAAACATTCTGTCCAGGGAGGCAATATAAAAAAATGTACTCAAACATCCATGCTAACAAATAAATCTTAAAATCAGAACACAAATAAATGTACTGGAATTCACTAACTATGGAGAAGCTAAAAGGGACTAGCTCATTGTCACCCCATACATAACCTAAAAACTGCAAGATGTTATTTTTTAAATGAAAAGCCTACATACACAAAATCCAATGTATGTCATTAGAAAATAACCATATTCCCATAACTAGCAAATCTAGAGATCAAAATGAAAGACAGAAGGCCAATTTCAATGAAATTACCTACAGGGAAGAATGAAAATTCATTGGTTTTAAAAAGCCCATGTCAACACACTAAGCTAGTTCAAAATGCATGTTTCCAAATAAATGGCTTAATGAAACTAAAAACCTTTCAAACACTGAAGTAGCCACAATAGACACATAGGTGAACCCATCAATTTCTCTCAACTCTACAGAATTCCATACATTACAATAAATCACTGTTAATATCCAGTAATGTTGTCATATTTCATAACAGTAAGACCTCTATTTGGATGAGAAATTTTTTCCATACATGCTTCTTGATTTGTACATTTTAAATTTTTTTTCCATTATTGACATGGACTTGCATGGAAATTTTAGAGATTTCCAACAAAATGTAGAATCCCCTTCCAAATTCTCATCACTTACAGACATTTTTTTATATTTTTGGCTATTTTTTGAAATTTTGCATGCATGGCACTCACAATTAGATTGATATTTTCGTCTATGGATGCCATGAGATTGCACCAACAATGAAAATTTTATTATGTCAAATATTGCATCATTAACAAGATCTGATAGATATCCAAACATCTCAAACAGAGAAGAATCCATCAACATAATTTTTTTATTTCTTGAATTTGTTCTTTATTTAACGGACAAGTACACAATTTATTTGTCATATTTTCCAAATATGGATGCGAACATAAGGGGAATTTCAGGATCTACACATTTAAGTCTAAATGCTTGCAAAATACTACATTACAAATCCCATATAATACAAATTGGATGAAAGAAAGAAAATTTCTTGCAACCCCAAATCTATAAATCATAAGAACTTTTAGCATGCTAGAACTACCAATAAAAACACCTAATATCCTTTAGTTGTGAGCACAAGTTAGATTTCATCAGTATATAATTAGTTTATGTAGTAACATTCACTCAAGAATGTCAATAAATATTTTTCACACCATACTAGGTAAAAACAAACAAAATAATAAGAAAACCCATGAATTGCAACTTTAAAAACAAAGAAATTTGTTACTTATAACAGCTAGTATAATAACCACACTTGTATCATTGGTAAGACCCAAGGTTATAACCCTTGAGTGGGAGAAAATGTGGGTTCTTTTAAATATAAATCTCTCTCTCCCCTCTTTAAACACACACACACACACTATATGTACATATGTATGTGTTTCAAGATGGCAATGAAACAACCTAAAAGAATTGGAATTTATTAGGAGCTTTTTAAAATTTGCCTTTGCATTCTTAAATGAATAGACATGCATATGAAGGAATTTAAAATGCAATCAAAGTATTTGGAATGAGGGAAAAATTAACCTGAAAAGCAATGATGAGGCTTGTGTACCCTGAAAAAATTCCAAAGGATTTTCAATGTCACCACTTGGCAATCTTTGATAATCAGAAAGCTCAATTTCATGGGGTTCACTACTTAGCAGCCCTGCTATTGCAGAAGCCTCGCCATGATACATTATTGACAGTAATTTAAAAAACGTCCTTGACACATTTTCACTCCACCTGTCACTGGACATTTTCATTAACCACATGGTGTAGTTTCAACACAAAACAAAATTATACAAGGAGATGAATTCCTAGTGCAGGTTGATCTTAACTCTTGTGGCATTAGCCTACAAAAATAAAAACACAGTGCACAACTATGTCATTTAATTTAAGGTGCTAGATCATAAATAAATGTAATATTTCCACAATTGACTCTGTATAGTTGTGCATATCATAATTCTCAACACAAGTAACTTCTCATCCTACAAAGTCAAACATATTCTCTACATACAGAGTTAGAGCGTGATGACCCTTGTGAAGGTTTTATGCATAAACATCTATAACAACTCTCAGGGAAAATCATTTATTCAGTTTGCCATATTTCAATAATATATTAGAAAATAGCATAGTATAAAATTATAAGTTATTCAAGATTATTAAAGACACATCCACTGCAAGCATTTATACATTGACTAGTGATGAGATTCTAATTGCATATTTTGACACACACAAATGCACAATGCAACTCCCAACAGAATATTTATAGTGTTATAACACTCTCAATTATTGGCTAACTTAAATAGCCGATTTGAGGTCCACAAGTTAACCGACCAATGAATTCTATCCCTAAGAATACTCTATATATGTGCAATCTACAAATTAGGATCCCAATCTCCATAACTACAGCTTCGATTCAAATAATCTCAAATAGTTTGAAAGAAATATATAATATGCAAAAAGAAAAAAATCAAGGAACAAAAGTAATAGAGCAATACACACAAGTAATAGTATCATCTGAATATAGTAGAGTTAGTATAAAGTTTGACCCAAAGATGAATGCACAAATTTTCCCTTGACTATAAATTTACAATGATATCATAAATTTACATGCTAAGCTCTAAAATTACTCTAATTATTTGTACTCTTTGAGAAAGTATCTACCCCCTACTTTTGTATAAAACCTGTAGCAATGAGGTTTTGAAAAGGTATTTTCCATTATATTGTCTTTATCTAACTTAATGGACAACATACCACAATCCCCACCTGTGCATGGAACAAATTTATGGCCCTGTATCTCTTACAGCCAGACCCATTGCAGACATCTGATTTGCAAAAACAAGGGAAACATAGATCCTAGAAACTTTTAAACATTAATCATTTCTAAAAAGCTTGCTACCCCTACCTCTAGATACAAGCATGCAAAGAAGCAACAAAAACCAATTTTTTAACCCAAGGGTAACTGGTAACAATTAACTGGTGAGGGGCATTACAAGTGATCCCAGAAAGAAGTGAAAAACATGTATCCACACACACAAGAATAAAACCAGCCACCAGGACGACAACTAAAGCATGAATCTTAGCCACAGTAAAAAATGAGTTAAAATCTAAGTCATTTGATCCAAATTGTCTCGAGTCAATCTGAGTTGAAAACTGAGTCATTGTATCTAAGATGATATGAGGCTGGGTTAAAACCTGAGTTGATAGGTGGCTCATTCAAAGTCTGAGTAGTTTTAAAATTATGATCGTAGGTGCATTTCTTAGTGTCTTAATGTGAAATAAATCTATTCTTTGGTATTCCATAAATTCAGTGTATTTGTATCTCCATCACTGTCAGTTGTCCCGGATAGAGAAGGGTTTACATCTTAAGATTTAAGAAGGTACTACAATTATAGCATAGGTACTACATCTTCATAAATATTTTGCCTTGGCATAGGTTCATCATTGTCACATAGACACAAATTATATCATTCTACAATTATGGCTCATGTTATTTGACAAAATTTATTTTCGAATGGAAGTACCAACCATTTTTTCAACCTAATTCTGAGCATGAATTTACAGTCTAGATTCCAGGGAGCCTTATCTACCGCATACTTACCCACAACATCTTCATATGGCACTTCTGCTTCATTGAGATTACTAACAAGTTTTTTAACCTGCTCCAAAGTACCATTCTACAAGTCAAACACACTATTTTCAGTATAGTGCACTATAGGGAGCACTATTTTCAGTACAACTTTGAGGACTGACCCTTTCTCATTTTCTTTCCATTCTTCTTTCTTCTTCTGTGACAATATGAATAAGGTGTTGTTCAGATTACTGTTCAGATTCAGTAGTCTAAATATCTTGATATCATCAGGTGACTGAAATAGCATTTTTCCACTTCTGCTATAGGGGACCCTACTTGGAGGTTTACAGTACATTTGCAATTAATGTGCCTTTGTGCTTGGGGTGTGCCCATTTGAGGAAATGACTCCCCTCCTTCCTTAGCCGTCCTAAACACCTTTGGACTCGTAGAGCATGAAATCAACTGGAGGTAGACAAGTCAATCTTGGGATCTTTTTTATTTTTTGATTGTACAAATTGTTTTTCTTCTTACGTCTTTGAGACTCCTTGAGCACGAAATCAAGTGTAGCTAGATGGATCAATCTTAGGAGCTTTTATATTCTTTTATTCAACAAATTTGTTTTCTTCTTACATCTTTGAGACCCCTACAACATGAATTCAACTGGACCTAGATGTATCAAGCATGGGAGCTTTTGATTCTTTGATTGTACAAATTGTATTTTCTTCTTAATCATCACTAGCCTAAATTGAGATTGATCCTCTTCATTGCTTTGTTACTTCTTTGCCTAAGGTTTATTAGGAGCAGAATGAGCATCCTGCCAGCAATTCCTAAAAAATTCCCAAATCTGTGTCAAATATTACAACTGAAAGGTAGTTGATAGTAATACAATTCTTGGAGGAAGATCCTCTCATCCAGCTATAGAGGAATGACCTCCACGAGACCTTTATCTAACTTGACTTCAAATCAAATACAAGACACAAAAAGTGGCTTCCCTTGTGTTCTTCCACTTCAAGTAACTTCCCAAAGTCACCATTGATATCCTTTAGAATAGCCTTGTCCCAAAAGATCAACAAAAAAAGGGGATGCAAACCCATAAAAAAACGAGGATAATTCCTCCATTGGATTGAAGTTTAGAGACCAAGGATTTAGATACAGTGTAGCAGTGCTTGGAATCCTATAAAATAAGGACCTGAGCAAAAGACTAAATCCTAACCTTCTTCAGATATGAAGAAGAAAGAGAAATACAACTCTTCAAAGTGCTAAAATAGAGATTTATCCCTACATATTTGCAGCCCAACAATCTGAGATCCATATATCTACTGCAATCGGACTATGATGCAACCGAGTGAATTTACATATCAATTCTCATCCTATGAGGATGGACACTTTCCATCAGGTTTCTGAGGTCTAGATCAACAGAGATGGAATCATTAACTTCTTCACAAATTGGCTTGATGGGGGAAGCTTCAGAGGCATCAATAAGGCAGCTAACAAATTTTCAAGAAATGTATTTGGATGATCAAAATCAAGGTTGGAAAAATTAATAGACACACTCTATACATCCATTAAAAACATACTCTCTATTCTTCAAATACTAATGGTGCCAATTTTAGACTAGAGTATTATCAAAACAAGGATCCCCTCCTTTCCAAAACATCAAAACATTCATTTATTTTTTCCTTAGGTGTAACATTCAAGATAGGGATAAGATGGTAGACTTTTATATGGATAATTTAATACTACTTGCTATGAATGTGTGGGACCCCAACTCTCAGCTAGGTGATGTGAAATTTATTTCTTTAGCCTCCTGGATGACCCGTGAAGAGACCATGGAAGAATAAATCAAAATAATCATGGAAAAAGAGATTAATAACCTTTTTGGATCATGGAATAACTATAAGGCCCTCGCATTATCACTATTAACTAAATGATTATAGTAGAAGATCGACCGATGACAACTGTCTACCAAAAAAAAATAGGAGTAGGAAAAGCTTCATTTTGAAGATACGTTTAGATTGTTGGGAGAATAGAGCCTGCAAGCATGCCAAATAAGGTGGCATACCTTGCCACACAACTTGCGAATAAAGGAATATCATTCACCAAATAGGATGAAGAATGTTTTTGATAGAATAAAGATTAATGAAAGAAAGATTAACGAGCCAAAACATATGTAAATCATTCTAAAATATCTCTCGTTTGATTTAATATTCCACCACAAGACTGAGAGTAGTAATTTTAGAGAATCATTTATGCCAAAGTAATTATTTACCAGTTAGGTTGAGTCTATAAGTTAAATCATAGTGATGTGATGTACCTTTCTCTATTGATATAGATCATAGTGCTAAAGAAGACTTTGCAAATATGATAGATGGTTATGGAAAGGATATTGGACTAAATAATGTTGGATAAATGAAATCCTTCTATAGTACGATGTGGCATTACTCCAGGGTAATAACTGATAATCAGCAGAGTATCATACATCGGTGATATGTCACTTGGTATTACTTGATGGTTGTGATATTCAGTTGTGCTTGATGGGTGCTAGATACTTTTTCATATGTCAAAGAACTTATTTTATCACCTCAAGTTTGATATACCTACAATGCCACCCTACTCAATGATAACATAAGGATCCAGGATTTATGCATGCATGAATAAGACCAGTGCTTATAATTATTTTTCAACCCAATGAAAAGTACCACAACATTGTTCTATTAGATGTTTTTTATAGGTTTGAATCCCGTTTGTTGCATTTACAATGCTGGAAGGCTATGCTTGAAATTCCTCCAAGGGAGTCAACACAAGAGGATTGCAAAGAGGGAAATGAAACCTACAACTATCATTTCATACTGCTACCTCTAAAGAAGTCCTATTTTTTGCCTCAAAGGGAGGCCTCTATACGTTGCTATACTTGCATTCATTTAATAGATGGTGCATGTGGGAATGGTCATCAAGTGTATACCCAATTATAAACCATTAAATAGGGTGATTAATCTTGTACTACATACAAGAGAAGTATTATGATAGAACAAAACCAATAACATGACAATATTAACCTCATATCTGAGTGTACACATAATTGACATTCCTATTATTATCTACCATACATGAAGCTTTCCTTGTGAAATAAACATCAAAATCACCATGGAAATTCTAGGTCACAAAGGAACTAACATGTTCAATAATCTTACCATATCAAGAATGGAATGTATTTGTACTAGTGCTTAGCATGGTTGCACACTCAAGTGATGGAAATATCTCATATAAATACCAAATATATATGAAAATCACACAAATTGTGCCAATTAGTCTTATGCTACCATTACAGTGTAAAAGACTCCATGACTCAACTATATTTTGCAAAATTTTAAAGGAAAAATGCACAACTAATTTCAGTTGGTTAACACAAACACCAAAGTTGGATGAGTCCACTAGTTTGGTGGTTAATGGGCAATAAGTTAGTGATGTTAATAGTGTTGAGCCACTAGATGTGAAGTTTAGATATGGCCATTTCCTTGTTATTGTAGTAAGAGATACTTCCCACTAATCAAAACATTGCTCCATTACCTTGGTACTGTAGCAAGACACACTACACAATAATTAAAACACAACCCCATTTCTTTGATGTTGTAGCAGGGGAAAACTACCCAGTCATTAAAACATGACTCCATTTGCTTTCTGTTGTAGCAAGAAAAACTTCCCAACAATAAAACATGACTAAAATAAGCACCAATCCAAATAAAGGGAAACTCCAAAAATAAGCACCAATCCAAATTAATTAAGGTCCTCTTCTGGGCATATGGTTGATCCCTGTCAAGAATTCTAAACTTGTCAAAAGTCTGAAGCATAGATATTTCTATCTTTGTAATAGAATACATCTCTTCTTAAAATATGTGTCCTTGTGACACTGGTATTGTACTCTTCTTACAAAGTTGAAATCCTATGGTGACCGAGTACATGTGGTAGTCACCAATCTCATATATATTTGATCACTGTCATGAAGTTTGAAAGATGCAAGGAAAGCAAACCTAAAGCAATATAGTCATCAATCAAATGTTGAAGCTAAAAAGAAATAGTGACATGCTTATAGCTATCAGTTTTGCATAAGGACCTGTGAAGCTATAAGGACATCAATCCAAGGTCGGTGGAAATCATATACTTGAAAGAATCAGCAAAAAATATAGTGTCACCACATGCAAAACCTTGATAAGCCATGTCAAATAAGGGATACTGATTTTTCACCTATCCACATTTAACATAGATACATTGATAAGAAAGCCAAAGAAGTGGAATATGTTCAGTTCTAAGAAAAAAAAATAAGGTGGCACCCATCTATACCTTAAATGGATAAGAAATTTCCTTCCATTTCTCCTTTGTTGGATGTACACCTGTGGTATTGTGAGAAAAAGGAACCATTGGGAGAATTATGTACACAAAGAACAAATGACAAGAAGGGAAAAACCTAGTGAACTATAAATTGGCATGCTACTCTCTTCGTCCAAATGTCTGTCATTTGTGATGAATGGAACAGGCGAACAAAAGGAGGGAAAAAAATACTATCCTAGTTTGAATAATGTGAAGGCTTATACAGTGAATAATGTGAAGGACTAGTTTGAGGGAAGATATCTCAAATATGCCTATTCCAGAAGTTCATATTGGAAGCCTTCAAGTCCTTGTCTCTAGTGACTATGTTAAGCCCTATTCAAAGGTTAAAGGTTGAGATGGATCTACTTCAGAAGTTAACAAATGGAAGAAGAAGTCCTACAGAGTATGACATCTCTAAGAGGGTTTCAAATATCTAAATAAATAGGCTCGAGGCTTGTTGATTTGAGAAGAAGGAAATTTTGAAGCTAATAGCTTGAAGCATTGTAGCGACATCTAAATTCATATTCAAAACAAGCTATAGTTAGTCACCTTAAGAATCTCTCTTGAATCATTCTACACTAGAAGCATTATTGAGTACCTCTCTCCCTCATCATATCAAGAAGAAGAGATCAGGATTAAATTTTTGGGTTGTATTTCCTCTCATTCAATAAGAATCTAGGGTATCCACCAAAGATTTATTTCTATTAAAAAATACACCATGTTTAATGCTAAATTTAGACTAATACTTGACAGCAGGCCCAAGCATGAATACACCATGGCAACACCTTGACATCATGCCCAACTGGGACAACATATTTTCATTTATTATCATTTCGTATAAATGATTCTAATAATGTAATTCATAACAATATCACACGATTGATACATAATTATGAAGCTACAATTATTTCATACTTTCTTAGGTTTCTTTTGGATTTGTTGCTACAATTAATATAATTTAAAAAGTTTAGGTTATATTAGCATTGGGAGATAGGCAAAATACTGGATTCCAAATTTCTCGGAATCAATTCCTCGACATGAGCTCCACATCACCTTCCACTTCCTCTCCATGTTACGGCCACGTTAGTGCAATGTTTTCACCATGTCATCACAACATCACCAATGAGCCATGTCATGATGATACACCATCTACCACATAGGTGTGCCACATCATTCTACATCAGTGCAACAACATCATGAAATATAACAATGTGGGTGTTCCACATAACAAGGAATATATTACTGTTCTTCACTGCAAATTGAGATTGTGATCTTCAAACAGTCTACAAACAGAGATTTTCAGACATCTTTTCTGATATTTTCAGTGACCTATCTCTGAGGCTTTTCAGTAACAAGATAGAAGTAGTAGGCCTTGACCCATAGGAGGGAACCTATAGGTAGACACAAAAACCTTCACCATCAATAGCATAACATGCTCCCATTTCCTTGCTTAGAAAAATGAGAAAACAAGAGCACGTGGCAACGTGTTATTTTTGGAAAAATGTGGAAGAATTACGTGAAAAAGTTGACATGTGCACTTATATTTTGAAAAACACCTTTGAGATTCATCTTTGACTACTCAACGTTGTGTCTGTGTGTGAGGAAACACACATACACACACAGAGATTACACACACATACATAAACATAATTATTATAAATATTTATGTAATTCAAATAGAAAATATGCAACACTATGGACCTATAACCAATACCAACTTTTTAACATTATAAACTGTATCCTAACTCGAAAAAAAATAACAATTATTTTATTTCATGTAGTGAATTCTTGGCATTAAAATGAATCGGTAGAGCGACTTTAGATACCTTGCGTAGAATAAATAGTTAGTGATGATAGATTGATTTTTGTAGGAAAAATCCAGGCCAATTTTTCATCTTAAAGCCATCCTTATTTTTGGGGTCTGTCCCCTAGCCTTCATTGTCATCCCCCCCTAGTTGGGGGTGAAAAGTATCCTATCCATCATCCTATTAGTTGGTGGCTTATCTCCTTCTAGGATGATGAGCGTGAGGAGATAATATAATATGAAATTAGATAATTTTTTAGTGTTTAAGTGACCACAAAACTAGGTCAACCTCGCTAAAATTGAGATTGTGATCTTCAAGAAAATTTGTCATCATCTGAATGAGGAGGTTATCTGTAGATCTCATTGTGTTCACTTAGTACGATAAACCTTGTGTTGGGTGAACCCTTCAACCTTGCAATACTGGGTTCAATGGGGAGATTTGAATCCTCGGTGGAAATCATTTTACGTACATGGAGTAACCCCTAGAAAAAACTCAAGGAATCAATGTAATTTGTTAGATCTAGGTCCAACTTTATAACCTACACCTGGACCTACAAATGAGGGTTGGAAACTTGACACATATTATAACACCACCATACCAAGTAAATTTGCTACAATTTAATTCATTTTTAAATAAACTTGTATTTAATCTTTCTTTTTTTTCCATATGAGATATAAGATTTCAACTCCAAATAATTGGCATGTTTTTTGGAAATAATTGACCAAAGGGAGTTTATGACCTAACATAATAGACTTCCAGAAAATGGTGGTAGGGAGCAACTGGCCCCAAATACTGCAGGTCCACTCCTAGGCTAATATAACAGATATACAATTACCAGAACATGGGCGCTCATTCTACTACAAAAGCGGTCATTGGGCTAGGGAACCCACATATATTAAATCTATGTTGTTGTCCAAGAGGAATGTGAGGGAATTGGAACTCGTTGGAGTTCCTTTGTACCTAACTACAACCCAAGGGAATGCAATAAGATGGATACGATACAATGGTGGTTATATCACCATAACTAGAACAAGTAAGTATAAAAATAGTATATAAAAAAAAGTTTCAATGTTTAAAAGCATGTTCAAACTTACAATCAAATAGAGGAAAAAAACACATACAAAAAACCAGATAATAATGATGAGCAAGCTTCATATTGAATTATGAATTTTAAAGGAACTTACAAAATTTGACACTACGAACCTGTTCAAGCACACAAGAAAAAAGATCCTGGACATGACCCTGGTTGACAAGTTGTATTGCTCATGATGCAAGAGGATTTGTACCTACGCTGCCAAGTCATTCAAAATCCATAATTATCTATACAATAAATACAAGTAATTGATGTAGTATTTCTTACTCTAAGATGCATTCTTATGATAATGTTAGAACATATGTTGAAAATGTCAAAACATACCTGAATAAGCTACTCTTCGTTTCAAGAACAAATTATTGGAGTAGCCTGGACCTTGAACAAGCCTCCCACTATCTGAAAGGGTAGCAACTAAGTCAACATTGAATTTTTTGTTGCTACGTTTGATCGAGGGAGGTTTGTTTCAAGATTAAATTGCTCCAATAAATTATTCTCTACTAAACAGGGCCACCCACGTAAAGGTGGAAGCTCTTATGGCCTCTCCCCCCCTCCACATCACTCTCAATTCCCTAATTCCCAATCTATATTTTATTTTTTTCTTTCATGAGAAAAAAAAAAATATTGAATAACTAATAAAAAAGAAATGCAACAAAAAGTATGCAAGAAAACATTGAAAGTGCTTGACATAAAAATAGTATGATAAATGAGTTTTGATATAACATAAAAAAGGTTCCAAGTATGGTAACATTTTTCTTATAATAATACAATATTTTACATTATCAAATTTTCTTTTTAGTATTCCTACTTCTAAATGTTCTAACTACATCATCAACATCATTGTGCTCTACTTCTGTTTCGTGCCTTTCTCGTATAACTGACCTAGTTGTGTACTCACGATGTTTGGTCTCATGTAGTGACGGGGCATCGCCTACAAAACAAATAATATTAAATTTTCATTGTTAGTTTTTAAATATCATTGAACTTGTTCGGTAATATTAATAAAAAAAAATTCCAATGAGATTATTTACCTAGTGCACTAGTTGTCACCATTGGAAATGTTTCCCTATGTTCCTCTCTAGTGGTAGGATGCTAAAGTACAACATTCTCTGTCATTTAAACAAAAAACGTTATAAGGACACAATCATAAAGGTATAATTAGAAAAAATTATAAGTGGAAATTAATTACCGTCATAGCCCTCACTAATAGTAGCATTACCGACCTGGTCCCCACTACAATGATCAGGTTCCACGTGAGGACCATGTACTTCTGGAAATATTTCACTCTCAACGCACTTCTCTACAACTGGGTTATTTGGCTCGTTGAAAGTGTTGCTCCCCTGATTTAAACAAATTTTTTAGACATTAAATTTATGGACGAAAACAAACATATTGAAAGGTTAACCTTTTACCTTATCAGGCATTCTGGATCTTGGGACTTGTCCCAAGCTTCTATGACGTTCAACTACGACTTGATAGCTAGAACGAAAAGCAATCTCACTATCTTAGTCTGTGGTTTCCGTTCCAAAGTCATCACCCTACATTACATATGATTGTGTATTTTTAATGTTATTTGATGAGATTAAAAAAATGTTGGAAGGCGATAAACTTAATTAGAATATGTTTATCTACTTACAATTCTTGTGGCTAATTTCAAGTGGCCGCCCTGGCCTAGCTTGTGATGGCCTTTTTTTTCAATCCTAGCTTTGGTTTCCTTCGAGGTGTCAGGCAACCTATCATCAAAAGCTTGAAGCTAGATATGATGTAGCACACTTTTATTTTAGACATAGAGTAAATTAAAGCTATTGAATTAAAGTTGTAATTTACCTTGCAGGTCCAGTTAGCATTTTTCCTTATTTCTTGGCCTTTTTCTCTTTTGCGTCATCGATGAGTTCTCTCCACTCCCTCTCTATAATTGTGAGAGGATGCTCATATCTAGAGTTAATTTCAAAGTGTGTCCTATAGGTGTCCCTGATATATTTCAGATATTTTCCAACTACCCGAGCGACCATCGTTCTATCAAATGTGCCCACCACAAAAAGGCCTTCTAAATAATCTAGAAGTTCTTTTTTCAGGTTGGAAGTCTAGGAATTCCACCTTGTACGTATGGTTGGGCTAAAAATTAGCAATGCCTTGCTCTCCAAAAACCTGTAGAAATCATTGTTTCCTACACAGAAAAAAGATATTATCATTAATTTAAAAATAAAAATCATGACAAAATATGTTTTAGATAGAGTACATGAAATAGTTAAAATATTAAAACTTACATGGGAGTTGTACTTGCTTTATAGGAACACCTTCATCGTTCACCAAAAACGTGCATAGAATGGTCCCCGTGGAGGTGTCACGTGTAGCTCCCGGAAAGACAATAATATAGTTTGCTATACCAGCCTCATCACTGCCAACACGTTCAGCGGTTGGTTGTGTGTCTTCTTGGGTAGGGTGCATTTCTTGGCTACCACCTAAAGGCGTAGAAGGTGTACGAGAGGGTTCCTTGGCAATCTCTTACCTTTGTGTCCCACTACCACCAACATCAAGGGCAGCAAGTCTCAGAAAATGCTACATACAAAAGAATTTTTTTGTTAGTTTACCTAATGTAAAAAATAAAAATCAAACTATCACAATTCATCTCATGTAGAACAAAAAAAATATCCTTTTGATTTTTTATTATTACCTTATATGTTTCTAGCTGGGTCATAAGTTGTCTTATCATTTTTCCTAATTTCGGTGTTTGAGGCACAACGTCTAGCAAACACTGAAGTTTCATGGTTGCTTTTCGCGACTTTTTTTTCAGCAACAAGAATGGACACGGGGATGAAGAAAACCGTTACTTGTTGAGGGAATCATCAGGTGCAACATGGCCAGGTGTCTGCATATTTGAACAAAATTAACATTATTTCAATTATGTAAAGAACTAAAATACCTAAAGATAGAGTAAGGCTGGCACTTTACATGTTCTTCGGTTGGTCGCTTTCCAGGATGATCCTGTCCTGGGGCTATTCCTGTACTGCCACAATCAGTTTGCCACATTGCAATAAAATTAGAAATGTGAAAACTTGAAAACAATATCTAACTTGAAAACACAAAATGAAAACTGAAATAATTTCTAAATTTACCTTTCTAATATATAAACTTTGTGCATTAAAGAGGCCCTGGAGTGGTTGAATATAATTAAAAGTAAGGGCTGCAAGCCAAATTTTTATACTTACACCTTGCTAGTAGACAATTTTTGCAAAGTAGGTAGATTAGATGAGGCTAAAGAGATTTTCAGTGAAACTTTAATGAGCGGAATAAAGCTAACTGTAGTGACCTATAATGCATTGGTCAATGGATATTGCAAGGGAGGGAAATTGGATGAAGATTTCCTTCTATTCGAAGAAATGAATTAGAATGACTGCATGCCTGACATAATTACATACAGTACCATAATTTATGGTCTAATAAAAGAGAAAAAGATTTTAGAGGCTTTGAAGTTGCATGATCAAATGGCAGACAAGGGCTATGAACTATATATGAAGACAACACTTTCTTATCTACGGTGCCCTTCCCAGATCCTTATAACGAGTGGTTGCATTACTTGTGGGACGATTAACTTTCCTAGTCAGTGGTCGGCTCAAGGTGATCTTGGGTTGTGTGTTTTTAAAACTATGGTTACAC
Organism: Pinus albicaulis; assembly: GCA_034641835.2. NCBI lineage: Eukaryota > Viridiplantae > Streptophyta > Pinopsida > Pinales > Pinaceae > Pinus > Pinus albicaulis. The sequence continues at coordinate 83,923,669 of CM076580.1, read as the reverse complement.
CTAGGCCTCCAAAATTTGATTACATCATAATATATCAAATCTATGTTGGATAAAACTACTATGAATCAGCTATCAATGTGGACTTATGGAAACTTTCATGAACTAGCAGTCACTAAAGTGCATGATGGAGGGCCATTTTGGATAGCTAGGGAACTTCTTCAGATGGACTTACCTCTTGATTTGAACTATGAGGAGAATGGGCTTTTGATAAGAAATAGTGAAATTATATCATTCAATGGTGATAAAACATAATTGTTGAGTTTTCTTACTCAAATTTGTAATGCAATTGTTAAGTGCAAAGGTTCAGGAGCGACAGTGAAGTGCTTCAATTCAGTTGAAATTTTTTTGATTTAATTTTAATCCTTAGATGCTTTTAGTGCATGTTTGAATGATTTGGTTCTTGCTCGTTGTGATTCTCAAAGAAACATATTTACGAATGAGCTAGGAAATGATAGTGGAAATGAAATATCTGCTGAGAAAGTGGTTCAACATCTTGCCTTCTTAGGGCTTCAAATGCTTCAAGGGAGGAAAATTTTTCCTAGATATTAGCTTAAATAGATTTGCATGATAAGGATTTTGTTTTGATTAATGGTCCTCCAAGTGTCCACAAAAATTCATTACATGGATTATAATCATACGTACATCTGGGCTCTACAATGATTATTAACCCTCTAATCTGGTGGCCACTTGGTGCAGATTTTGATGGGGATTCCATTCATGTTTTTTATCCCCAAAATTTAGGAGCTCAAGTTGAGCTTTCTCAACTTCTAAGTCTGGATCAAAAAATGTTTAGTTCCCATTTTGGAGAGGAAATATTAGCACTAAGTGCTGATACTTTATACATTGTTGTATGCCAATATTTTATACATTCACATTATGTAGAATCATACCATCATGGTTGGAACAAAGACCTTGGGCTTTGGAGGCACGTCACTCATGCTACCCCTCCTAATTTTTGATGGAGTATATCAATATCTTACGATTACTATGTCTTCCCATTGGTATTATTTGTCTTCTTGATGTATATTATGACATATCCACATTGCATTTGCTCATGGCTATGATCATTTTCATGACATGGACCCATTGTGTACTTTTTTCATGGCCATGGTCTTGCATATTATTACATGGATCCATAGTGTATTATGTTGGCAGTCATGCTTTGTTTCTCTTCTAAGCATCGGTATGCCTATCTATTTTTTGATAATTGATTGCAAGTACTCACTATTTCCTTGATCTTTAGCTCTTTCCTTGGAATTCCTCATAACTTATGTTATTAGAATGTGTTTCCACCATTGGTTCCTCTTCTTACCTCACACATTAGGGGGTGTTGTTACAACTCCATTTTCCACCCTTGAATCTCACTAAGGACCCATTGTATAGACCAACACTGAATGAGTTGAGTAAATCAACACTAAATGACTCGATTCTCTTGCACTAGGGGATTTTGAACTTATTACACTCAAGTTTCTTAAGCTCTTGAGATCTACAACCAACCTCTATCATCCTCCATGAATCTATTTAAGGAATATATCTCAAGGAAGAAAGGAGGAAGAATCATTTGCAAACATGTGTTGTTCACTTTAAAAGAGACTATTCAACCTTCAGATATTGGACTTCTCAAGTTGTGTGAGGGCCAAGGAAGTGTTAGATGAGGGACTAGGGACATTTTTTTTCCTCTTCTTATGAATGTATAAGTGATTATTAGATCTCATATTCCTTGAGTAGATCAGGTTACATCTTGATTTTTGTCCTTTTCATATTGAGCTACTTCTCTTATTTTCATTGTTCATCCATTTGCTGAAAATGCATGTTGGGCATTCCCAACCAATCACTACCATCCATTTGAGATATATTATAACTCAAAGGCATCCAATAGACGTGCATCTAACCCTACAAGCCATGTAATTGAGAAAGAATACAAAATAATGGATGGCACTGAAATCTTAAACAAAGAAACTTCTACTAGCAACCATCTACATTAGCCATTTTGGATCAAAAATGGTAAAAGAACATGAGCAATATAAAGTCATGAGATGAAGGCAATGTCATATTTTATTCATCTTCCTATAGGTTCATTTTAGGCCTCTCTTAAACATTTCTAGAGAATTGAGGATTCTATCAAATTTGTATCACAAAGCAATCTAATCTACTTCTCAAACTCTTGTGCTACTTGGACCATATATCTCCTCCAATAGCTAGAGGTTTCCCCTCACAAGCATAATCTCTCCATTTTTTTGGGTTTTCATCTCTCACTGGATAAATTATCTTAGGTCCATCATTACATTTTCCTTGGTTTATCCTCAACCACACCTAAATTGTTATTACCAGTTGAAAAGTGGTTAACAACACAATAACTACAAGGAGAGGACATTTCTAGCAAATATTATTATTTACTTCATTTGTATGGTTGATTAAGTAGTGGAGGCCTTTCATTGTTTTGAAAATAGCTCCCAAGTTGTTCTCCAAGGAAGATCTAGCACTTTAGAGTGTTGCAGGAGACTTAATACTTCTTGTCTCTTCACACAATTGCTTTACATGTTATAAAAACCATCTAAGACCCCAGAATGAGAACTTAATCTACATTCATCTTTACTTAATTTTTACAATATGATAATTCACCTTCCAAATCTTGCTTTGGATATTTACTACCTTCACCTTTGGATGTGGTTTATGAGCATTCCCTAACACAGAGAAAAATACAAGAGTTGGAAAAAAACTTGGATGGAAAAATTTGATGACCAGGAGAAAACCCTATAGCCAAGAAACACTAGTTTCCTTGCATGACAACCTATCCTTAATAAGAAAATATGTTTTGTGTTATGCGAAAGTAGATGAAAGCTAAAAATCCAAGCATTGAGGAAAGGATTTGGTAGGACAACTAAGTAATGGGAGATAATTCTCCAAGAATGATAAATATTACACCAAAAGAAAAAAATTATATCCTTTTTTCACTATCCTATGCTTGATAAGGACTCATGCTCAACAAGCTTTCTCGTAACCAAACTCCATAACCACTAAGAAAAAGCTTTGAAACCTCCATCAAATAAAGGAATACGAAGGAAACCAAGTCAAATTTTGTACGATATGTGCTCCCCTTATCATTAACATTAGACACCATGTGGAAAATGACACGAAGCAAGGAGTTACAGCAACGGAGTACAAGTTTCTTAGATATTTAGGTGGATTCTTGGGCGTCAATGAAGAAATGCCAAAGAATTTATATAGAGAGAGAAGAGATTAATGAGAGGTTAAAATTCATGGGGGGAGATTGATGGGGGGCTCACATTCATGAAGGGACACAACTTCCATAACCAAGAAAAAATAACCAAAGAAATAGACACAAAATAGAGGAAGTAAGGGGTTTGTTGTATAAGTTTGAATTCCAAACCATAGTATTTTGAAATTCTGTAGTGATTTAATCCTCTATAATTGTATCATTATGTGACCAATTAAGGAACAAGTTTTGTATAAATTTAACATCATTCTTGAAAGTTTTTCCAAGGTTAAATTTTGAGTCTCTTGGTGTGTTTTAATTCTATTGCAATTGTTCCATTAATTTATCCTTGTTTATTACATAATTTTTTGCTGAAATGAAAAACAGATTCTATCATAAATTAACATCTACTGTGATGATCGAACCATTGGAATATGAAAAGTGGATGTTGATCAATCTTGCATTTCTTTAGGAGCTGATACATGGGAATATTATTCATCTGTGACTTATATTATTATACAAAAGAATATTACTTTGTAGTTATGGAAAATATTACTAGCGTAGATCCATCTTAAACCCCAAATCAATTAAGTGTTGAGATGGATCAAAAACCTTAGAGTGTGTTTCATATTTTTGACGTTAAGATGCATCTACAATAACCTTTTATTTTATGAAACTAACATTTACACCCAATGTCTCATAAAGAAAAAACACTACATAATGGGAATCTCCCCCACCCACCTTTTAGAAAACTTCATGTTTCTTGGAATAATTACAACACTGACGAAAAATGGAAAAGAGGCCTATGAAGATTTGTTGGAACACCTAATCCTCTATGGGTAGGTGTGGAATGCGAAAAGTCACAATGGAGTCCAAGTGACCTTGGAATATGAAACCAAGAGTCACACCATTGTATTATAAATGTACATCTTTGTATAATGGAAAATAAGAAAGCCTCACGCTTATCCTTCATTGTGTTGAGTCCCTTGTGTGTGTGCTCATCTTCCTCATACACCATGTGTGTGCTTCAACATGGTGTTTAACATGGTATCAGAGCGGGCGATTGCTGGCCCTGCTTCAATTGAGTGAGCCATTTGTGTTTATGGCCTGTGCATATCTGCATTTTTGCAGCACTTAGAGAGTTTTTGCAGTAGTGATTTTGACATTTTGCCGCATTCAGAATTGGTTTTGAAAAGGAGTTGCATTCAGAAATTAGCAGCATTCAGCATTTGTTTTGAAGAAGAGCAGCAAGCAGCACTGCACATCTGAAGGTTTATTTCTTCGTACAATCTCTGCATTTTAATTCTGCTTTTGAAGAGCTGCTGGAATAGTGTTTAAAATTGGGTTTCTGAAGAAGAATTTTTTGGTTTTTAATGGAAAATAATTCTGAGTTTTGCTGAAGATTTCATCATTCTGCTGCTATATGGCCCTCTGCAGTTTTTTGAAGAAAAATTCTGGGTTTTTGAAATAAATATTTCTGAGTTTTCATTGGAAGATTTCTGAGTTTCTGCAATTCTGCATTTTCCTGTTGCTGGGCTATTGGAAAAATTTCTGGGTTTTACTGCTGAAATTTTCTGGAAAATTATGAATTCTCATTCTCTGCTGCTGAGAAAATTAATTTCTCCTCCAAGTCTACAATATTCTGCTATACATTTGAAGAAAAAAAAGATGCTGCATTTTACTCTTTCACTCCTTTCCGTTGTTCTAACATTGGAAAAAAAAAAATTAAAAAAAAATATTTCTGAATCTACTGCCCTTCCTATCCCATGCCCCTCTCACCTTACCGCTCAACCTACGCTACCCTCGCTCTTTGGCGCTCTCCTCGCTCCCTAACGCGGCCCCCTCCCACCTTTCCTACGCAACCGAACCAGGCCCTCTCAACTAACCCGTCTCCCACTTGTCAACGCTGCCCCTACACCTTACGCGCTCCATTTATCTGCATACACCCTACTCCATACGCCTTCCCCTTCAAACCTTTCGACCCCTCACACATTACACCTACGCCTGCGCTCTTCTCTATTCACACATCTCCCCCTCTGGCCGGCCCTCATCACGCCCTCCCTCACGCTATACGAACACCCTCGCCTCACTTTTCCCATTCCTCACGCGAGATCCCTCAACTCTCCGTCGCTCAACCTGCTTGCTCGGCCTTTGGCTGCTCCCTTTTACCCTGCTTCCCACGCACTCTGAACACCCCGCCCCACTTCAACACCACTCCATCCGACCCGTTAATAAAACCCTACAACGCTACAACACTCTCCCCCAACGCTTCACCCAACCCCCTCACCTCGGCGTTACCACTCACAACTCCCTACATTACACCTGCGCTCCCACATCCCTATTCGACTACCCCATTACAATATGCACTACTTCCATTCATTTTTTTAATTTTTAATTTTTAAATTCGCCCCTCTTTTTACATTAATATCCCCTCCCTTTTTATAAAATTAATTCCCTCCTCTCTCAATTTTAAAATTTGGCTTTTAATTTTTTTTTAAAGTTAATATCTTTTTATTTCTATACACCCTCCCCTCCCCATAAATTTCCCTACCCCTATAATTAAATTCCTCCTCCCCTTTTTTAAATTGGTTCCCACATTCCCATTTTCATTTATTTCCAATAATCTATTTTTAATTAATTTTTAATTAATTAAAAAAAAAAAAAACAGCAGAGAGAGAGGAAAGAGAAGTAAGAGAGAAAGAGCAGAAAGATATAAAGAGCAAAGAGGAGAAAATTTGAACAGCAGAAATGAAGAGAAAATGACATATGAGCACATGACATAGAGAAAATTGCAGATTTACATTGTGATTTGTGGCATTGATTTGAAGGTTGTATTTTTTGAAGAATTTCACATTTGAAGACAAGTTTGCCATCATTGAAAACAACTATTTGAAGAAGAAAATTCAGCTGCCATAAAAATATTCTTGCACAAGTGTTTTCAGCTACACATTTACAAATATTTTGCAGAGATATGTACTGAGCTAACATTGTATTTTGAGTGGAATTTTCCTCTTCATTCATAATTGGAATCAGTGAATTTGAGTTGTTGGATTGTTGATTGCCCTCCATCATTTGAGGAGAAGATTTTGTACTTGAGATTTCCATAGTTGGAAATTCTTTGCAGTCATTTGTATTTCTTGTTGAATCACATTGTAAACGGGTGCATTTTCGGTTGAAGCCGACACCCTTTCATTTTTTGAGCCTAGGTTGTTGAAAATGGCCAAAATCAATGAGGTATTAGTGTTGTTGAATAACCTCATTCATTCAAATATTGATGACATGATAAAAATGAGCAAGGAAGCTCTTTGTAACATTCAAAGTTGTTTGCAAGATGCACAAGAAAAGATTGAGTTTTTGCAGTTGGAAACTTAGCTTCAGCAAGATGAACTTCAACAAAAGAGTCACCATTCTGAACTTGTTTCTGTTCAGAAGATTGTGAAGGACTCTCATCAGAAGAAAGAAGATAAAGTTGCAGATGATTCATATTCAGTTCCTTGTACTAGAGCAAATGTACATGTAGATGCAGCAGTTCAACCTGCACTTCTCAAGCCCATCATCAGACCTTGGGAAGAGCTTATCCACAACAAGCACCGAACTGGTCTTGGATATGACAAGGATGTGTCCTTTCATATTCCAGACTACACCAAGCCCATCATATTTCAGAGTGCCGGATTCTTGTATGACAGTTCACCTGCAGCTGTTCCAGATCCTACTCCACTTCCACAACAGATTGAGAAATGCCAACATTGTGATCGAGTTGGCCATATTAAAGATCACTGTTTTGATCTTCATCAATGCAAGCACTGTGGTCGGCACACCCATTCTTCAGACAGATGCTTCAAAAACAAGCCTCCTGCAAGAACGAAGATTCATCTTGGATGGATCGCTTCTTGGCAATGGGCATCAGCAGCCAAGAAGATGTTTAAGTCGCATGTCAGAACATGTTCACGAATATTGAGCAAACTTGTAGTTGAGTTTTCACCATCATCTCACCTTGTCCCTGACAGGGGGGAAAATGGTGGTCATGTACAAGCTTCGACGACAGATCAAGCAAGCCTGAGCCACAATCTCTCATTCCATGTTCAGAGTTGTAGCCAGTAGTTCAAGCGAGCCTGAGCCACAATTCATCATTCCGGATTCAGAGATGTAGCCAGAGACACGGATGCCCATGAGCATACCTTCGGTTGGTGGATAACCTAAAACCATCATCTTTGGTTGGTGGATAACCTAAAACCATCATTTTCGGTTGGTGGATAACCTAAAACCATCATCTTTGGTTGGTGGATAACCTAAAACCATCATTTTCGATTGGTGGATAACCTAAAACCATCATCTTTGGTTGGTGGACAACCTAAAACCACCACAGGTCGTAGACCTCCCTTCTTTTAGGTCGAAGGTCTCCCTTTCTTATGAGGGAAAATTCCTCTAGCAGAAGCCTTCAGCTTCTTGCCAGTTTTGGAAGAGTTCCGGGAACTGCAACAAGTTTTGCGTTCCAGTGTTTGTGGTCATCCTAAAACCACCTCTTTTTTTCCAACATTTCAGAGAGTTGATTCAGCCCAAGTGCTGCCATGTATACTTTGCAGATTTGTATTACAACTCTTTTCTTGGACTCGCACATACCCCTTCGGATTAAGGGGGGATGCTGGAACACCTAATCCTACATGGGTAGGTGTGGAATGCGAAAAGTCACAATGGAGTCCAAGTGACCTTGGAATGTGAAACCAAGAGTCACACCATTGTACTATAAATGTACATCTTTGTATAATGGAAAATAAGAAAGCCTCACGCTTATCCTTCATTGTGTTGAGTCTCTTGTGTGTGTGCTCATCTTCCTCATACACCATGTGTGTGCTTCAACATGGTGTTTAACAAGATTGGAAGATTTAAACCTTGTTTACCTTTTTGCAATCCATAGGTATTTTGATATACATCATAAATGGCATGTTGAATGCCCTTATATCTTCTAGCCAATAAAATATCACAACAATCTTGTAGGAACGTGTCACAACCAACTATGTAAATTAAGGGCACTATTGTTATCTTGATCGTGCAATCACAAAATTTGAATGCTACCTATTTTCCTTGATTCAAACAATATGCATAAGGTTGTGGATGGTAATTTGGGGCAAGCATTATGTTGAAATAGGTCCTATAAGTTGAGATTTTTATTCCACCATTGTCAATAATGCAACATCCCAAGAGAATCCTAATTTGATGGTTGTCACTAAATAATGCCTCACTATTTATGCACGAGTAGTCATTGATCAAGTTTAAAATGAAAATTATTAACCAATTATTTCATCTTGATTCATCTCTTCCTTCATTGTCACAATGATTTCAACCTTTTGTGCCTTTGTAGATTTAGACATTCTCCACTTGAACTCAAGAATGAAGAAATTGTTACATTTCAGTAAAAAGCAGAGGTGGGAACCAAAAAATTGCTCACAGCATGTTATTGGCACAGGTGTTGAGTCTCATTTTCTAGTATAATAGTAACGGAAAGTGAATTTTTTCTTGTGTGGAGAAATAACCAGCACAGAGAAGAAGTAAAAGAGTTCCTCTTGATGCAAATAAAAGATGCAAACAAATTGAAGAAGGAAGCATTATATGCAGTTACAAGGTAGCATACAGCCATCTCTGAGGCATTTCTTTTGATAAGAAATACCATCAAGCCTGACATCCATGTGACAGAGTTCACTCAAACATTTTTTCAAACACTTTGGCGATAGAATCAAACAAAACTCAAATTCAGAGTTATAAGGCATATCTGAAGTAGATGCATGTATATTTTTTTCCTTATTTTTTTTGGGTCACAAAGAATAGCTTTAGTATTCGTATATGAGCTTGTAACTAACATGCTATTACAATAAGTGAACACTACTAAATGTGTAGACATTAAGTGAAGAGTTCCTTCAAACATTTTGCATGCAACAAAACTATATCAAATAAATGGTAGTAGAAAATAAAGGAATTATACATCCACCCATAAGAAATAAAATAGACATGAAGCACAGGAGTACATGCACAGGAGTTTTGAAGCCAAACTGAACAATTTTGAAGCATGAATAAACCAAATTACCATTTGTCCGCTTAGCCTTTCAATGTGGCCCTAGAAGATTAATGTTTCCTTTGACATGACCCTATCAGATTAATGTCTCCTCTGATGCAACCCTAGAAAATCAATGTCTCAACACTTGAATGGGTGGGGTTTATGTTGAAAAAGAGTTGTGTTCATTTAATTTGGAGCTCCCTCAAGTGTTTTCAATGGCAAAGGATTTGAATTCGTACCTGTGCAGAGTTCAACGACGTTTTCAGGTTATGCACACAACATTTTCCTGTACATAAAAACAATCCTTATTCAATTCGTTGAACTGAAATAATGGCAGCTATTTGGTTCCTGCTCTGTCAATATTGATTTAATAAAAACTTGCTGCTATTACTTGTTATCACTCCAGTAATTCTCTAGTTGTGAGATTTTTGGTTTTTAGTTGAGAAAACTAGAGGTAACTAGAGACCAAATTTTAAACTCTAGGATCTAGCCTTCCTAGGGTTCAGAGAGGTCTCTCTCTATAAGATTTAAACTTGTTTGTTTTATAAAATATTAGGCTAGTTATGATTGTGAAATTGGTTTTGGTTTTGATTGGTTTGGTGAGAAAAATCACTGGAAGAGATGGATAGTGGGAAATCTATTTGTCCATTGGGCTAAGGAGTCAAAAATCAAGCATACAGAGCTGGGATCAAGGTCAAAAAGTCAAATTTTTTTAGGGAAAGATAGATAACCCTTGGAGATCTTGGAATTTTTTTTTGTGAGATGGTCAAAAGAGAGAGGGAGAAATTAAGGGTTCCCTACACTGTAAATTAGATGAAAACATAGAAATGACAAATAGTTAAGACAGGGTGCTTTTAACAAATCCTGAAGTAATCCTCCTATTCATTCATTCAAATTTAGAAAACATAATGGATTGCATGTAACAAAGAAAGATAACAATGACAAATTTAGAAAATACTTCACTCCAAATAGCTCATCACATGAATCCTGAAATATGATGCTAGTTGATCTGATCCAGTCTGCTACTCAAAATTTGAACACAAGAAGCCTTCAAGTCCACAAAAATGACTATAGAAATCTTCAGCAATTTATTCCACAAAAATACTTCAAAAGATGAAGTATATATACAAATTCTAAACTAGAATATCTTGAAAAAAATATCAAGATTGGTTTACAAATATCTCAAACTGTATTACATAAATAGAAATTAATAAAAGGACACTCAAAACTAATGAATCTATTTGGCACTATAATTATGGATTGATGGTGACAGAGAATAGAATTCGAATTTGATATCAACTCTTAGTTGATGAAAAGGCATCCAAGTCACTAACTGTTTCCTTTCTTTGTATATTCTGCTCCAGAAATTCTGCAAAATTGGGGTCCAATGATACCTTTCTATTTCTCATTCCGAAATAGATATGTAAAATGTGAAAGAGGTTTTTGTAGAAAAATATGTTACTAAGATAAAAATCTCTTAGTGTCCCAAAATTCAATTCCATCTAGTCACAATAGGCTCTGCAAAAATATGTGTAAAACAAAGATTCGCACAATCTGAAAACTAGGCTGTAAATATGTGCATGTATCTCGCATTCTGCAATACCTGTGAAAATAGTGACATATTTTTTTGTATATGGGTCTCATAGGAACTAAAACCTCCTTCCGTTTTGTAAGGTGTATTTCTTATTGGCCACAATATTCTTTGCAAAATGATGACTTAACAGGAATTTTTTGTAAAAGGTGGTTTCAAAATTTTTTTAATATACCCATAATGGTTGTTAGAAAAGTGAGAGAGGTTTGTGTAGCTGGACATCTTAGGAACATAAACCTCCTTCAGTTTTGCAAATTTCATCTTGGATTGGTCACAATAGTTTCTGAAAAACAATGACTTAAACAGGAAATTTCTGCAAAAAAAGTCCTTTCTTGAGCTCTTTTCATCTTTTAAATTTTTTGTTCTTTTAACTGTTTTTCTTTTACTTTGGATAAAATTCATTGTTTTTGGTGAAAGTATTTTCATCTCTGTTTAACCATTACTGCCTCTGAATTTACTTTTACTTTTTATCTTGACTGCTCTGTAACTTTGTCTGATTTGACTTTCACTGTGACTTTCATTTGATACACTTTAACTCTGACGCTTTTTGACTATTCTGTTTTCACTGTCATTGTGAATTCTTATTTCTTTGTCAAATTTTGGAGTAAAATATATCTTTAACTAGTATTTAGATTGTTTTATCCAAATTCTCCTTTTGCTAATGACCTGCAAAACAAAATAATTGTTAATGGAACCCTGGTTGTAGGGAGGTGATAATGGCTTTAAGTGGTCATAGTACTGGATTTGATTTTGGCACTTTGGAACCTTCAGGATTGCTAGAACTCTGCTTTTTAGGAATTTTGGGCTACTTCTGCAAGTTTAGACAGTTTGTAGAAGTAATTTTATGTTAACAGAGGTTTCTTGGATAGAAAATGGTTAAAATATGGGCTTATATTTTGTTTTTTCTTCAATTTCAATGTTCAATATGTTTTACAGACCTTTACTAGCTTAGACACAAGAAACATGGGTTTCTTAGGTTTTTTTTCATTGAGCAATTGGGCTAAAAATCATTTTGAGATTCGACACAGAGGCTTTAAGATACCTTCAGAGGATTTTTGGCTTAATTTAGAGTTTAAACAGTTTATAGAAACTAAAATAAACTCACAATTTCCCTTTAAAGCAACACGTGGTAAGAAACAAGGTTTTTTGTAGAAAATTTGATAGAGTTTGGCCTATTTTTTGGACTTTTTGATATGTTCCTATGGATCAATTTTTGAATTTGTGACTGGAATTTGTTTTTTAAAGGTGTTTCAAATTGATAACAGGTCTGATTTCCAGAAAAATACCTCTTATACATAGGTATAAGGTTTCGAGGAGGTTTTTGAGGTTTTTGAAAGGTTTGAACAACTTCCTTCTGAACTTTTTGAGCAATTCAAAGCTCCTCTGCAATCTTTAATGGCTACAGTTTGAAATTTTGCAGGATTTTGGCACGAAAACGGTGAAAATTTCTTGTTTCAAAGTTGGAAAGGCTTATATAGTTGTCACGCGTAGAATGATAGGAAATCAGTGTATTTCCAAAGTTATTTATGCAAATTAGGGTTACATTTACTCTGCAATGAATAACGGTCACATCGGGTAGGAAATGGTTTTGGTCTCTAAAGCGGAGAAACCACGGGTGGTTTTCGCATTCAGTTTGGGTGGTAAGCTGTTTTGGACTGATCGAATGCGATCGAACAGGAAGGAGACACGTAGAGGAGGGGGAAATTCAACATATCACCCATTTCGCGTAGAAACGAGATGGTGGATGTCGCGCTATTTTATTTGTGATATTGGTTTTTAGCCGTCGAATCATGGGGTTTGATTGCAAACAACCCAGATCAATTGTGAAAGCTGTGTCGGAATTTGAAGTGGGGTCGGGGTGTAATATATATATTTTAATTTAAAACATCGACAAATGTTTCAACCTATTTACAGACGCGGGTTTATTTATATACTACTTAAACCTTTGGCATTTGTTTAAATACTATAGGGAGCAGGGTACTTGTATATAGATATTTGCATTTAATCAATTTTTTTTAAAACAGTTGATTTTACTCAAAGATTAATTTTAAAGTCTTATTGCCCGTTGCCAATTTGCAAATACTCAAGTGAATTTAACTAAAGTCTGATTTTTCTTGGATTTGGCTTTGTTCATTTATCCAAAGTATGGACACCCTTGGTTGAGCCCACACTCTAGATTCACCTCACAATACACCCCTGTATGCTTTATATATTCGAAAGTTTAAACTGAGAATCATATATTCAAAAAGTTTAAACTATCGATATCCTTAGTTTTATGTATTCCACATTTTCAAACTGCATATGTTAGGTTTAGTGTTAGGTTTAGTTTTATAATTATGTAAAGGTAATGTTAAACTTTGGATATCATAACTGCATTTATATTCTTAGTTTTGTATATTTTATAGTTTTATATATTCCAAAGTTTCAAGCTGCATATCTTGGTTTTGGTTTTACAATTATGTAAAGGTAATGCTAAACTTTGATATCTATATCAATTGAAATAAATTAATAAATTAAAAGCTTTTGAGTTGTCACCTGTAATAAATTAATAAATTAAAAACTTCTAAGTTGCCAGGGGTTAAGTTTGTGTCCTTCCACCTCCTATACTAGCATGCTATTAGCTACTCACATGCTATACAATTAGCTTGTTACTTCCCCAACTCAGTCACAAGAGTGGAGTGCATATGGCACAAGGAACTGCTCAATCAATTCACATAAGTTGTTCACGTCCTTCCACCTCCTATATTATCATGCTATCGCTATCAAGCTATCTCCTCACATGTTATATAATTAGCTTTCTACTTCAAAGCCTCAACTCACTCATTGGATTGCAGTGCCTATGGCACAGGTACAAATGTCCAATCAATTCACATATATGAGCTCGTTGTTGTGCAAGTCATGTCTCGACTTTATAGCTCAAGTCATATCTCGACTTTATAGTTGTAATTCACATATATGAGCTCGCTGTTGTGCAAGTCATGTCTCGAATTTAAAGGTATTAATTTTATAATAGTTCTCAGCAGTGAAATTATGGTCATGTTGTGCAAGTCATGTCTCAACTTTATAGCTATTAAGTTTATAATAGTTCTCAACAATGAAATTCTGGTCATGGGGTGATACAACTCTAGCTGTGGAAGAAAGGCTTATCTCGTATTCTTGTAGTTGGGCGATACATTTCTGTTTGTGAAGAAATGATTCTTTTATTTTACCTCTGAGCTACCTACGAGGAGAGATGCGATGGAGAAATAGGCGGTACTATCTTGATGTGAATTATCATTTTACTTATGAAATAATCTACCCTTAGGTGCAACTTTAATTTTAGATGTAGCTTTTTCATTTTAGTCTGTACGCCGTGCCGATTGGGCACCAAGTCACCAATAATAAACTTAGCGGTCAAATTCGTTTTCTCTGGCACCAATTGTTTGAAATCGTCGACCTTAGGCCCTTAGAAATCGAAGATAGAGTTGCTCAACATAATTTTTCTGGGGACGTTGGCAACCCAAATTTTGAGAAACTCTCCGACATTCACAGCCTTCCCCAGCCTTCCCCTAGTACTCATGTTCAAGAATAGACTTCACCAACATCCCAAGATCTTTTTTCCCCACGGGCTGCAGATTGTCCAGGACCTTGCCACCAAAGAGATGAATATTACAAATCTTGCCCATCATTCTCCAGCAGGGGCCGTAGGGAGCCTAGAGAAATATGTTGAGTCGTAACAATTCAAAGGCATATGACAAGATGAGGACAAATGGAATGTGCATGGCTGCCCTACTCTAAGGGCATCTAGGTAGTGAAAAACACCTGTCTTACATGCACGAAGGGGCCCACATGTTCCAAGATTCATGTCTGGGTGGTAAATAAAGAGGACAAAATAAATAAGTATCACCTCACAAATGACTACCAGCATTATTCAGCTTTTCCTTTGCACCCGACTCCGCATTTGTTAGCTTCGGTATTTATCCATAGTTTGATTCTCATGGTAGAGATTCTTAGTTTCATGATTAAGATCATGATGAGTATTTCAGCGAGGAAGAGTCTGAGGGATGGAGACCCACCCAACGGGACCAAATTCTATAGCACCAGCATGCTTAGTGAGATAGGTAGTACCAAATGTTGTTACCAGCTTATTGTTAAGGATGGAAAACCCGGATTGTCGTTTCAGGCTTCTCTTAAAGCATGCTCCTCAAGGCAAGAACTTCAAAATTCTCGACCGACTGAAAATAATTTTAGTCACATTCAGTCGCATTTGATCCGATTTCAAAGTTTCACTAGTTTCACCGGTTCACCTAATTGAAGTTGACCCAACACCAATGCTAGCAGATGCATTTAGTAAGTCATGTTATAGAAAAAATGTTGTATGAATAAACTAATGCAAGTGTTTATTTAAATTATTTCTCAAATTTGTTGGAATTTGGTTCAATAAACATGACGATAATGCATAAAGCATAAAATAAAATAAAACATGGAAGAATTTTAAGGCATGAAAAGCTTTAAAAATATTTTGGAGTTATTCTAGTTAGTGTCCAGTTAGATATCAATATATTTGACAAAAATAAAATGTATTATAAAAGTTTTTAACGACACACTTATATAAGGATTTTAGTCTCGGCAAGGACTACTGCTGCTTGTAGTTCTTGTTGTAAAAGGCAATTGTTCTGGGAAAGAACAAAGAATGACAATTCTTTTAAGCAGATTTTGCAGTTTATATCAAACAAGTTTGAATATTAAAGCATTTGAAGGAAGACCTAGAATATCTCTATGAAACATTAGAAAATAATTGCAGAATCCGGATTATCCACAGTATCATAAAACATTGGTCCATGTTTCGAATCCCAACGGGGATATATTATTATTTAGAATTACTAAAGATAGGTATTCTTCCTATTTAATAAATTACACTTAGATTAATAATTTGATGATAACATTTTAGGTAAAAATTTAGGTAATAAATAAAAAAACTCAAGGTTTATTTATAATAAAAAAAAATTAGACATTAATTTAACTTTTTTTAAACAAATTACATTTTTTTTTAACAAATTACGATATTCATATAAAAATTAATAAAAATTAAAGAAATTAAATATAAAAATAAAAACTAGGGGTGTTATATTTTAATTTATTAAAATTAATTTAAGCACTTAGGGTTTATAATAAAATAAAATTTAAAAAAAAATTAAAATATTAATCATTTAAATTAAGATTTTATAAAGAATTAAATATAATTTATTTTAAATAGATTAATAATCTGTTGTTGGCTCCTCTCAAACATCATAATTCTTCACTATTTATACCTTGACCTTTTGTAACCTTCTTTCATTCTTCATTCTCGTCTTGAAGATGGATCCCCGTTGGGATTCGAAACGTCGACCAATATTTTATGATGTTGTGGATAATCCGGATTCTGCAATTAATGACAACCACAGAAGTTTGAGAACCATAATTAGAAAATAAGTTAGTTAAACTTACATGTTAATGCTTGAATTATATATTAATAATATAAAAGATATAACGATAAAATGGGTAATCTGGTCATATTTATTATACAATTTGCATCCCAATTTTCTAGTAGGACGAAATCAAATGATTCTTGGGATATGTTCTGATCCATCCACAAAGTTTCAAACAAAGCTAAATTGACAAGGCTGGAAAGTCTTAGAAAACCTTTTAAAAGTTTAAGAGTCTAAAAATGAGTATGGTGTAAGATATTATTTCCATGACCTGAATTATTTATTATTTTAAGGTGATTATGTTTATTTTAAAAAAAAGAAAATTTTATTATTTTTTGTACTATGGTGATTTGTTGGAGTAATTTAGGACATAAGATTAAACCTAGCTTCTTACACTATAATACGAGACATTTTTTTTTTAATAATTATAAAATTAATATTATAGAGAAGTTACTCACAATCTTGATTAATGCAAGAAATGGTCCTCACTTCCCCTGCTTCTATTTAAGCTACAAATTTATAGTCCCTACCAAATAAAAGATACTTGTAGCTACCTATTAGAGAACATATTTTAATGAAAATTGCTAATATATAAAGATAAATAATATATAAAACTAGAAATTTACGTTATAATTCACTCTAACATATGATTTTGAGATAATGGGTTATTTAAAAAAAATAAGAGATGATTATGTGGTAAAAGCATATCAAAATTGGAATTTGTAAGAAAAAATTGGAGATTATTAGGGATAAAAGAGATGAAATTTTGGAGCCCAACGTCTCTTCCACACATAAGGTATTACATGTCCCTTATGTAACAAATTATTTTTCAAAATTGTATGTTCCTTCACAAAACTTTAATTCTGCCCTTATGTCATTTATCCTTCTCATTTATCTTGAGGTATTAACTTGATGCTCCTTTGTTTGTATGAGTTTAATTTTGGGCCTCTAGTTCCTATTCTTAGTATCCAAGCTCCTTTTATATAAATTCCTTGACTATTTTACCAATACTAATCCTTAATTAGTTTATTTTAAATATTGATAAACTAAATCACTGAGTAATTTATTAGCGCTCTCGTGAATTCTGCCATACCACTTGTTATGAGACGTCGATGTTCCTATATCAAGTCTTGTTGATGTCCTATTGTCATCATGGTGATGACATCCTACCATGTAAAATCCTATAATAATGTCATAAATTACCAAAAAATAAACCACTTAATCACCTAAAAAAATAAATTAATTCTATCTTCCTTTTTAATCTATGTTATTTCTCACATTCTTTGCAACACTGATAAAATTGCTAGTGTTAGTCAATATCGAAAAAGTGGTCGCATTGCTAGTACTATCATTAAAGACGAATGCGAAAGACGAATCTTTTAGGACATCACAATCAGTCAATATCGAAAAAGTGGGTCGCATTTTAATTATTGGGATCATAATTAGTTAAATTTAAGACCTTGGATTGTTGGTTGCTTCTCGGAGAAATTAAATCCAACATTATCAACAGGGATTTAATTGATTAAATAATGTGCGGTTGTGTTATTAGCCGAATGACCTTTTTTAAATATATAAAATTATCATTTATATATTTAATATCTCTAAAATTGTATTATATATTATCAAATGGAATATTTAATATTATTAAAATCTTATTATATATTGTATAAATTAACTTCTTATTATTGGGTGGTCGCACATAATTCAATATTAATAATTAATATAATTAGTGGTGGTAATAGTTTTAATAATCTCTTTCTTTTTCAAAAAATTCATAAAATATTATAACTTATACACCATGTTTTCTATTTTTTTTAAATTTATTTTATACACAATGTTTTTCAATTAATAATTAATATAATTAGTGGTGGTAATAGTTTTAATAATTTTTTTTTTCAAAAAATTCATAAAATTTTATAACTTACCATGTTTTCTAAAAAAAATTTTAATTTTTTTTTACACAATGTTTTTCAATTTTTTAAAATTATAGCTTAACTTATTTTCATATATTTTATTTTTCATTTTTCTTTAAAATAAAAAGCTTTATAAAATTTCAATAATCAAAATTCAACTGTTAAATGCATTAATGAGGAATCAAAAGAATTAGTATTTTCTTATTACAATGAAATTTGGATACCTTTTTCTTTTCAATGTCACAATTTGATTATATCCAATATTTGAAACATTTTATATGTCCAATCCGTTGTTGATATCCAAATACCAAGTACTCGTATCATTTTGTCATTTAACACATCTTTATACTATCATGTCTCTCTCTAGAACATATCTAGATTCAGGAAAATTTGATGTGCACCGTTTATGGATCTTCCAAACGATACATTTTTCCTTATTGCCTACATGAAAATATTGCGACTTGAAACATTCTTAATAATTTTTTTCTTGGATGAGATCAGGTACAAAATGGTGCTTGTTTTAATATCACGAAGTTATATTCAAATTATATCAGAGTTTGGGAGAAAGATATGTTCTCACATAAGGGTATTTATGATGTTTTAATTTTGGATATCTTTTTTTTACTATTTTATATGTTATTAGTATTTATTTTATATGTTATTAGTCTTTATCTTGCCAAGGACTATAGCACTTGTTACCGTCACTTGATTTTCAATTATTTTATCTAGGTTTTACAATTTTAACCAAAGTTTCGAAAAAATATTGAACATTCCTAATTTTCCTTAAATTCAAAAATTATTTTCTAACTTCTAGAAATATTATTTTTCATTTTTCATTGGTTGAGTGAGATTTGATGTGACATAATTATGGTGGTGGAGGGATTTTCATTTTTGGTATATTTGAGGCCCTAGAAAATCATTTAAAATTAAAAAAGATTAATTTTGTGTGTGGTCATTCCATCGGTAAGTGCTTTGACATTATTATGCTTGACATTGCGCTACCCAATGATTCTAGAAGTCACAAGGTTCCAAGTCCCTTATGTATGTCGGCGGTAGGGGGGAAGGGGGGAAGGGGCGATGTTAGAAACCAAGATAATACTAAGAGGGGAGATGAATCAATATTGTTCGAATGTTAAAACTTTCTTTCACTTGCAAAAGATATTAAGACACCAATAAATAATCCAACAATTAATTCATATCATCATCACAAGAATAAATCATTAGAGACACAAATAAACACATAGGTTCTTGAAACTTTCCAGCAATTTACTTCACAAGGGAAAGCTTCTAGTTGTTGTTTCAAAGTTCTCTAGGTACAACCACAAGAAAGCTACTACTCCTTGATTTATCAGCAACAACTGAAAGGAGATACAACCCCTGAGTTTATCAGCTACTACTGTAAGGAGCTCCAGCCCCTAAATTTTACCAAAAACTACTAGAAGGAGCTACAACCCATGATCTACAAGTTAAAACTTTCCTGACTTCAATGGTTTATCCCTCATTCCATTTTCAAACTCAAATCATGAATGCCACTTCCTTACGTAAAAAATAATTTTCTTAGTTAATCACTCACCACAATCACCTTCAGCAATATTTGATCACTAATAAATTAACGAGCACACCATCAACATCAATCCATCACACATACTCATAATACCTATAATCATACAAATTCAATTATACTTTTAAATAATATGGACTATTATTTTTAGTCTTCGAACTTTGAGTTATCTGGTACTTTTATGCTTGTATGAATCTTTATTTTTTCCTTTTCCCTACTTCAAACATGTATTCTGAATGTGCACTTCAAGCCTCCAAACATTGCTTACCTTTCATTGGAAGAAAATCTTAGTTTACACTACTTAATTTGCTATTCTTGAATTTTATCAAGCTTTAGTAGAGGTTTTCTAATTTTGGCGCATCACCAAATTTACCTAATCTACTAAATTCTTCTCCAAACTATCCATGCCGCCAAATAATGCTTCTAGATTTTCTATGCCTCTGTTATAAATCTACTAACACTATAGATGTATTTGGAACAAATTTCAAATTTAACAATTTCAACCCATCACTAGCACATTTGTCCCAAATTCCGACGGAAAAAATGTCGCCCTTGCGACATATAGGTGGCCCAAGAGCGACTTTTTTCTTTGGGGAAAAATGTGGTTTCTCTTCACGTCAGACTATCGACACTGGACCGAAACGTCGGTATAGCGACGATAGTTCCAACGTTTGTTATTTCTGTCGCACTTCCAACGTTGAATGACTCGTCACCATACCAACATTTCTAAGCGTCACTAGTCCGACGCCCCAATCAAGTGTCGAAAAATTGACGTGAGGAGAAACCACGCTTTAGCACCGAAAAATGTTGCTCTTGATTTCGTCGCTAGTCTGATGCCTCAACTCGTTACTAGAACGACAGTTTTAGAAGGTCAGCAGACCAACGAAAAATTTAAAACGTCAATAGAATGTTGGAAGACCGATGAATATAATTTTTAATAATAAAATAGTGAACCTCATAACAACAACGAAAAGAAATTAAAAAAAAAAAATAGGTGTCGCTATAGCGACGGGTAGAAACGTCGAATTACGGATGAAAAGAAATTTAAAAAAAACCTAGGTGTCGCTATAGCAACGGTTAGAAACGTTGGATTAATGACGACAAGTAAGTTAAAAAATACTAAATGTCGCTATAGAAACGGCTCAAAACATCGAATTACCGACGGCAAAAAAATATTTTTAAAAAAACCTAGTCGTCAAAATACCAACGACAACAAAAAAATATTTAAAAAATTTATTTCCACCAAATCCGTGTATGGTAACCCCCTAACACCTGTGCCCTAACGATATCTAAATGCTATGTTGGTCACATGGAACTAATATAATAACTAGGATACTGACTTTTATCACTTATAAACTAAGTTGAAATGTTAATACACTCTAGTAAACCCTCCTAACAAAAATAATAAATCAGATCCCCCCCCCACCCCTAACAAATGCAAAAGTTTAAATTTTACAACTCGATAGTTCTACAGATAAGTAATACCAAATTTAAAGATCACATACCAGTTTAGCACTATCCCTGAAGCCACTCTGATAGCTGCAATGCTTGTTGGTTCTCTACGATGTTAACTTGGTTATGCATTGTATCTTGGCTTATATTCATCCCCAAATATGGATCTTCCTCACTCTGGAGGTAGAATTCCACCAAATCCATCTTGAAAATCTTCCAACCTTATGTGATTGCTATCAGCTTATGGTAAAGGCATGATTCAGTTGGATTCTCCATGGCAATATTTCAAACTGAGCATTCAAACTTATACACCCTTTGCTTGATGCCTTTTAATAGCTACTCAAAACATTTACTTTTTTTTTGGTTCCAACATATTAATTATTATCAGTTATGACATACCAGCTCCTTTTTTCTGTCTTACAAAAAGAAAATATATGGGTAAACTGATAGTGATTCTTGCCGATCTTCTAAAACATTGTGCTTTTGTTTTGAGATTAAAACTTGTTGGAAATATTGTGACCAGCTGATCCTGATTTAGGGAACAATATTGTTAAAAGAGGACTAAATACTTGTAGCTCAAATGCAGCAGGACTAAAGTCACTGTTGAGCCCTGGTAATATAACTTCAGGCACAATGAAAGAACCCCACATGCCACAAAATAACACTCCCCACACTTATACTGAGATGTATAATCTTGCACATTATGCAAGAAATGTCCTCAACTGGTGCAAAAAATAGTATGTAATGGTACAAAACTAGGATCTACCTCAGTTACAATTCACAAGTTCGAAAAAAACCGATTCTACACAAAAATTTTGTCTAGGGAGGCAATATAAAAAAAATGTACTCGAAATTCCATGCTAAAAAATAAATCTTAAAATCAGAACACAAAAGAATGTACTGGAATTCACTAACTATGCAGAAGCTGAAAGTGAATACCTCATTGTCACCCCATACATAACTTGAAAATGCAAGATGTTATTTTTTCAATGAAAATCCTGCATACACAAAATCCAATGTATGTCATTAGAAAATAAAAATATTCCCATAACTAGTAAATCTAGAGATCAAAATGAAAGACGGAAGGCCAATTTCAATGAAATTACCTACAGGGAAGAATGAAAATTCACTGGTTTTAAAAAGCCCATGTCAACACACTAAGCCAGTTCATAATGCATGTTGCCAAATAAATGGTTTAATGAAACTAAAAACCTTTCAAACACTGAAGTAGCCAGAATAGACACATGGGTGAACCCATCAATTTCTTTCAACTCTATAGAATTCCATACATTACAAAAAATCACTGTTAATATCCAGTAATGTTGTCATATTGCATGACAGTAAGACCTTTATTTGGATGAGACAATTTTTCCATACCTGTAGCTTGATTTGTACATTTTAATTTTTTATCCATTATTGACATGGAGTTTCATGGAAAGTTTAGATATTTCCAACAAAATGTAGAATCCCCTTCCAAATTCTCATCACTTACAGACATTTTTTATATTTTTGGCTATTTTTTGAAATTTTGCATGCATGGCACTCACAATCAGATTGATATTTTCATCTATGGATGCCATGAGATTCCACCAACAATGAAAAATTGATTATATCAAATATTGCATCATTAACAAGATCTGATAGATATCCAAACATCTCAAATAGAGAAGAATCCATCAACATAATTTTTTTTTATTTCTTGAATTTGTTCTTTATTTAACGGACAAGTACACAATTTATTTGTCATATTTTCCCAATCTAGATGCGAACATAAGGGGAATTTCAAGAGCTACGCATTTAAGGCTAAATGCTTACAAAATAATACATTGCAAATCCCATATAATACAAATTGGATGAAAGAAAGAAAATTTCTTGCAACCCCAAATCTATAAATCATAAGAACTTTCAGCATGCTAGAATTACCAATAAAAACACCTAATATCCTTTAATTGTGATCACAAGTTAGATTTCATCAATATATAATCAGTTTATGTAGTAACGTGCACTCAAGAATGTCAATAAATATTTTTTGCACCATACTAGGTAAAAAAAAACAAAATAATAAGAAAACCCATGAATTGCAACTTTAAAAACAAAGAAATTTGTTACTTATAATTGGTAGTACAATAATCACACTTGTATCATTGGTAAGACCCAAGGTTAGAACCCTTGAGTGGGAGAAGGTGTGGGTTCTTTTAAATATAAATATCTCTCTCTCCTCTTTAAACACACACACACACACTGTATATGTACATATGTATGTGTTTCAAGATGGCAATGAAACAACCTAAAAGAATTGGAATTTATTAGTAGCTTTTTAAAATTTCCCTTTGCATTCTTAAATGAATAGACATGCATATGAAAGAATTTAAAATTCAATTAAAGTATTTGCAGTGAGGGAAAAATTAACCTAAAAAGAAATCACGAGGCTTTTGTACCCTTAAGAACGTCCGAAGGATTTTCAATGTCACCACTTGGAAATCTTTGATAATCAGAAAGCTCAATCTTAGGGGGTTCACTACTTAGCAGCCCTACTATTGCAGAAGCCTTTCCATGATACATTATTGATAGTCATTTAAAAAACCTCCTTGACACATTTGCACTCCACCTCTCACTGGACATTTTCATTAACCACATGGTGTAGTTTGAATACAAAACGACATTATACAAGGAGATCACTTCCTAGTGCAGGTTGATCTTAATTCTTGGGGCACTAGCCTACAAAAATAAAAACTCAGTGCACAACTATGTCATATATTTTAAGGTGCTAGATCAAAACGAAATGTAATATTTCCACAATTGACTCTATATAGTTGTGCATATCATAATTCCCAACACAAGTAACTTCTCATCCTACAAAGTCAAACATATTCTCTACAGACAGAGTGAGAGCGTGATGACCCTTGTGAAGGTTTTATGCATAAACATCTATAGCAACTCTCAGGGAAAATAATTTATTTAGTTTTCCATATTTCAATAATATATTAGAAAATAGCATAGTATAAAATGTTAAGTTATTCAAGATTATCAAAGACACATCCACTGCAAGAATTTATGCATTCACTAGTGATGAGATTCCAATTGCATATTTTGACACACACAAATTCATAATGCAACTCCCAATAGAATATTTATAGTGGTATAACACTCTCAATTATTGGTTGACTTAAATAGCCGATTTGAGGTCCACAAGTTAACCAATCAATGAATGCTATCCCTAAGAATACTATAAATATGTGTAATCTATAACCTAGGATCCCAATCTTCATAACTACAGCTTCGATTCAAATAATCTCAAATAGTTTGAAAGAAATATATAGTATACAAAAAGAAAAAGAAAAATGAACAAAAGTAATAGAACAATACACACAAGTAATAGTATCATTTGAATAGAGTAGAGTTAGTATAAAGGTTGACCCAAAGATGAATGCACAAATTTTCCCTTGACTATAAATTTACAATGATATCATAAATTTACATGCTAAGCTCTAAAATTACTCTAATTATTTGTACTCTTTGAGCAAGTATCTACCCCCTACTTTTCTATAGAACTTGTAACAATGAGGTTTTGGAAAGGTATTTTCCATTATACTGTCTTTATCTAAACTTAATGGACAACATACCACAATCCCCACCTGTGTATGGAACAAATTCATGGCCATGTATCTTTTACACGAAGAGCCATTGCAGACTTCTGATTTGCAGAAACTAGGGAAACATAGATCCTAGAAACTTTTAAACATTAATCATTTCTAAAAAGCTTTCTACCCGTGCCTCTAGATCCAAGCATGTAGATAAGAAACAAAAACCAATTTTTTAACCCAAGGGTAACTGGTGAGGGGCATTGAAAGTGATCCCAGAAAGAAGTGAAAAACATGTATCCACATGCACAAGAATAAAACCAACCACCAAGACGATAACTAAAGCATGAACCTCAACCACAGTAAAAAATGAGTCAAAATCTGATTCATTTGATCCTAATTGTCCCGAGTCAATCTGAGTCGAAAACTGAGTCATTGTATTTGAGTTGATGTGAGGCTGGGTTAAAACCTGAGTTGGTAGGTGGCTCAGTGAAAGTCCGAGTAGTTTTAAAATTATGATCATAGGTGCATTTTTCAGTGTCTTGATGCTAAAGAAATCTATTCTTTGGTCTTCTGTAAATTCAGTGTATTTGTATCTCCATCACTGTCAGTTGTCCCGGATAGAGAAGGTTTTACATCTTTAGAAATAAGAAGGTACTAAAATTATAGCATAGGTACTACATCTTCAGAAATATTTTGCCTTGGCATATGTTCATCATTGTCACATAGACACAAATTATATCATTCTAAAATTATGGCTCATGTTATTTGAAAAAAATTATTTTCAAATGGAAGTACCAACCAGCTTTTCAACCTAATTCTGAGCATCAATTTACAGTCCAGAATATAGCAAGCCTTATCTACTGCATACTTACCCACAACATCTTCAGATGGCACTTCTGCTTCATTGAGAGTACTAACAAGTTTTTTAACCTGCTCCAAAATACCATTCTACAAGGCAAACACACTATTTTCAATATAGTGCACTATAGGGAGCACTATTTTCAGTACAACTTTGAGGACTGACCCTTTCTCGTTTTCTCCCCATTCTTCTCTCTTCTTTTGTGATGGTATGAATGAGGTGTTTTTCATATTACTATTTAGCTTGGGTAGTCTAAATATCTTGATGTCATCAGGTGACTGAAATAGCATTTTTCCACCTCTGCTATAGGGGACCCTACTTGGAGGTTTACACTACATTTGGAATCAATGTGCCTTTGTGCTTGGGGTGCACCCATTTGAGGAAATGACTCCCCTCCTTCCTTAGCCGTCCTAAACACCTTTGAACTCCTAGAGCATGAAATTAGCTGGAGGTAGACAATTCAATCTTAGGATCTTTTTATTTTTTGATTGTACAAATTGTTTTTCTTCATACGTCTTTGAGACTCCTTGAGCACGAAATCAAGTGATCAATCTTAGGAGATTTTTTATTCTTTGATTGAACAAATTGGTTTTCTTCTTACATCTTTGAGACTCCTACAACATGAAATAAACTGGACCTAGACGTATTAATCATGGGAGATTTTGATTCTTTGATTGTACAAATTGTATTTTCTTCTTAATCATCAGTAGCCTAAATTGAGATTGATTCTCTTCATTTCTTTGTTCCTTGTTCCCCTAAGGTTGATTAGGAGCAGAATGAGAATCCTTCTAGCAATTCCTAAAAAATGCCCAAATCTGTGGCAAATATTACAATTGGAAGGTAGTTGATAGTAATACAATTCTTGGAGGAAGATCCTCTCATCCAGCTATAGAGGAATGGCCTCCATGAGACCTTTATCCAACTCGACTTCAACACAAATACAAGACAAAAAAATTGGCTTCCCTTGTGTTATTCCACTTCAAGTAACTTCCCAAAGTCACCATCGATATCCTTTTTAATAGCCTTGTCCCAAAATATAAACAAAAAAAGGGGATGAAAACCCATAACAAGACGAGGAGAATTCCTCCATTTGATTGAAGTTTAGAGACCAAGGATTTAGATACAGTGCAGCAGTGCCTGGAATCTTGTAAAATAAGAAGCTGAGAAAAAGATTAAATCCTAACCTTCTTCAGATATGAACAAGAAAGAAAAATACACCTCTTCAAAGTGCTAAAATAGAGTGTTGTCCCTACATATTTGGAGCCCAAAAATTTGAGATCCATATATCTACTGCAATCAGACTATGACGCAACCTAGTGAATTTACATATCAATGCTCATCCTATGAGGATGGACACTTTCCATCAAGTTTTTGAGGTCTAGATCAACAGAGATGGGATCATTACTTTCTTCACAAATTGGCCTCTTGGGGGCAGCTTCACAGGAATCAATAAGGCGGCTAACAAATTTTCAAGAAATGTATTTGGATGATCAAAAGCAAGGTTGGAAAAATTAGTAGACACACTCTAGACATCCATTAAAAACATACTCTCTATTCTTCAAATACTAATGGTGCCAATTTTAGACTAGAATATTATCCCAACAAGGATCCCCTCCTTTCCAAAACATCAAAACATTCATTGATTTTTTCCTTAGGTGTAACATTCAAGATAGGGATAAGATGGCAGACTTTTATATGGATAATTTAATACTACTTGCTATGAATGTGTGGAACGCAAACTCTCAGCTAGGTGATGTGAAATTTATTTCTTTAGCCTCCTCGATGACCCATGAAGAGACCATGGTAGAATAAATCAAAATAATCATGGAAAAATAGATTAATAACCTTTGTGTATCATGTAATAACTACAAGGCCCTCGCATTATCACTATTAACCAAATGATTATAGTAGAAGATTGACCGATGACAATTGTCTACCAAAAAAAAATAGGAGTAGGAAAAAGCTTCATTTTGAAGATACCTTTAGATTGTTGGGAGATGAGAGCTTGCGAGCATGCCAAAGAAGGTGGCATACCTTGCCACACAACTTGTGAATAAAGGAATATCATTCACCAAATAGGTTGAAGAGTGTTTTGGATAGAAGAAATATTAACAAAAGAAACATTAACAAGCCAAAACAGATGTAAATCATTCTAAAATATCTCTCGTTTGATTTAATATTCCACCACAAGGCCAAGAGTTGTAATTTCAGAGAATAATTTATGCCAAAGTAATTATTTACCAGTTAGGTTGAGCCTATAAGTTAAATCATAGTGATGTGATGTACCTTTCTCTATTGATATAGATCATAGTGCTAAAGAAGACTTTTCAAATCTGATAGATGGTTATGGAAAGGATATTGGACTAAAGAATGTTGGATAAATGCAATCATTCTATTGTCTGATGTGGCATTACTCTAGGGTAATAATTGATACTCAACAGAGTATTAGACATCAGTGATATGTCAGTTGGTAGTACTTTATGGTTGTGATATTCAGTTCTGCTTGATGGGTGTTGGATACTTTTTCATATGTCAAAGAAATTATTTTATCACCTCAAGTTTGATCTACCTACAATGGCACCCTACTCAATGATAACATAAGGATCCAGGATTTATGCATGCATTAATAAGACCAGTCCTTATACTTATTTTTCAACCAAATGAAAAGTACCACAACATTGTTCTATTAGATGTGTTCTATAGGTTTGAAACCCATTGGTTGCATTTACAATACTAGAAGGCTATGCTTGAAATTCCTCCAAGGGAGTCAACAGAAGAGGATTGCAAAGAGGGAAATGAAACCTACAATTATCATTTCATATTGCTACCTCTAAAGAAGTCCTATTTTTTGCCTCAAAGGGAGGCCTCTATATGTTGTTATACTTGCATTCATTTAATACATGGTGCATGTGGGAATGGTCATCAAGTGTATAGCCAATTATAAACCATTAAATAGGGTGATTACTCTTGTACTACATACAAGAGAGGTATTATGATAGAACAAAACCAATAACATGACAATATTAATCTCATATCCGAGTGTACACATAATTTGCATTCCTATTATGATCTACCATCCATGAAGCTTTCCTTGTGAAATAAACATCAAAAGCACCATGGAAATGCCAAGTCACAAAGGAATTAACATGTCCAAGAATCTTACCATATCAATAATGGAATGTCTTTGTACTAGTGCTTAGCATTGTTACACACTCAAGTGATGGAAATATCTCATATATAGACCAACTATATATGAAAATCACACAAATTATACCAATTAGTCTTATGCTACCATTACAATGTAAAAGACTCCATGACTCAACTATATTTTGCAAAATTTTAAAGGAAAAGTGCACAACTAATTTCAGTTGGTTAACACAAACACCAAAATTGGATAAGTCCACTAGTTTGGTGGTAAATGGGCAATAAGTTGGTGATGTTAATAGTGTTGAGCCACTAGATGTGAAGTTTAGCGATGGCCATTTCCTTGTTATTGTATCAAGATATACTTCTCAGTAATCAAACGTGGCTCCATTTCCTTGCTACTATAGCAAGACACACTACACAATAATTAAAGCACAACCCCATTTCTTTGCTGTTGTAATAGGGAAAAATATCCAGTCATTAAAACACAACTCCATTTTCTTTCTATTGTAGAAAGACAAACTTCCTAACAATAAAACATGACTGAAAGAAGCACCAATCCAAATAAAGGGAAACTCCAAAAAGAAGCACCAATCCAAATTAATTAAGGTCCTCTTCTGGGCATATAGTTGATCCCTGTCAAGAATTCTAAACTTGTAAAAAGTCTGAAGCTTAGATATTTATATCTTTATGATAGAATACATCTCTTCTTCAAATATGTGTCCTTGTGACACTAGTATTGTACTCTTTTTACAAAGTTGAAAACCTATGGTGACTAAGTACATGTGGTAGTCACCAATCTCATATATATTTGATCACTGTCATGAAGTTTGAAAGTTCCATGGAAAACAGACCTGAAGCAATATAGTCATCAATCAAATGTTGAAGCTAGAAAGAAACAGTGACATGCTTATAGCTATCAGTTTTGCATAAGGACCTGTGAAGCTATAAGGACATCAATCCAAGGTTGGTGTCAATCATATACTTGAAAGAATCAACAAAAAATACAGTGTCACCACATGCAAAACCTTGATAATCCATGTCAAATAAGGGATAGTGATTTTTCACCTGTCCACAATTAACATAGATACATTGGTAAGAAAGCTAAAGAAGTGGAATATGGTCAATTCTAAGAAAAAAAAATAAAGTGGCACCCATCTATACCTTAAATTGATAAGAAATTTCCTTCCATTTCTCCTTTGTTGGATGTACACATATGGTATTGTGAGCACAAGGAACCATTGGGAGAATTATGTACACAAAGAACAAATGACAAGAAGGGAAAAACCTAGTGAACTATAAACTGGAATGCTACTCTCTTCATCCAAATGTCTGTCATTTGTGATGAATGGAACATGTGAACAGAAGAAGGGAAAAAAATTACTATCCTAGTTTGAATAATGTGAAGGCTTATACAGTGAATAGTGTGAAGGACTAGTTTGAGGGAAGATATCTCAAATATGCCTATTCCAGAAGTTCATATTGGAAGCCTTCAAGTCCTTGTCTCTAGTGACTAAGTTAAGCCCTATTAAAAGGTTAAAGGTTGAGCTGCATCTACTTCAGAAGTTAACAAATGGAAGAAGAAGTCCTACAGAGTATGACATCTCTAAGATGGCTTCAAATATCTAAATAAATAGGCTCCAGACTTGTTGATTTGAGGAGAAGGAAATTTTGAAGCTAATAGCTTCAAACATTGTAGCAGCATCATTCTACACTCGAAGAATTCTTGGGAATATCAGTCCTTAATCATATCAAGAAGAAGAGATTAGGATTAATTTTTTGGGTTGTAATTCCTCTCATTCAAGAAGAATGTAGGGTATCCACCAAATATTTATGTCCATTAAAAAATACACCATGTTTAATGTTAAATTTAGATTAATACTTGACATCATGACCAAGCATGAATACACCATGGCAACACCTTGACATCATGCCCAACTGGGATAGCCTATTTTATTTTATTATCAGTTTGTATAAATTCTTCTAATAATGTAATGCATAACAATATCACACGATGGATACATAATTAGGTAGCTACAAGTATTTCATACTTTCTTAGGTTTCTTTTGGATTTGTAGCTACAATTAATATAATTGAAAAATTTTAGGTTCTATTAGTATTGGGAGATAGGCCAAATACTGGATTCCAAATTTCTTGGAATCAATTCCTCGACATGCGCTTAACATCACCTTCCTCTTCCTCTCCATGTCGGGTCCACGTTAGTGCAATTTTTTCACCATGTCATCACCACATCACCAATGAGCCATGCCATGATGATACACCATCTACCACATAGGTGTGCCACATCATTCTACTTCAGTGCCACAACATCATGAACCAAATAACAATGACATGTTATCTTCCATGTGGGTGTTCCACATACCAATGAATATATTACTAATCTTCACTGCAAATTGAGATTGTGATCTTCAAATAGTCTACAAACAGAGATTTTCAGACATCTTCTCTGAGATTTTCAGTGACCTATCTCTGAGTTTTTTCGGTGACAAGATAGAAGTAGTAGGCCTTGACCCATAGGAAGGCACCTACAGGTAGACACAACAACCTTCGCCATAAATAACATAACATGCTCCCATTTCCTTGTTTAGAAAAATGAGAAAACAAGAGCACGTGGTAATGTGTTTTTTTGGAAAAATGTGGGAGAACTACGTGAAAAAGTTGACATGTGCGCTTATATTTTGAAAAACACCTTTGAGATTCATCTTTGACTACTCAACGTTGTGTCTGTGTGTGAGGCAACACACATACACACACATACATAAATGTAATTATTATATATATTGATGTAATTCAAATAGAAAATATGCAACACTATGGACCTATAACCAATACCAACTTTTTAACATTATAAATTGTATCTTAACTCGAAAAAAAATAACAATTATTTTGTTTCGTGTAGTGAATTCTTGGCATTAAAATGAGTCGTTAGGGCGACTTTAGATACCTTGCGTAGAATAAATAGTTTGTGATGATAGACTGATGTTTGTAGGAAAAATCCAAGCCAATTTTCCATCATAGATCCATCCTTATTTTTGGAGTTTGTTCCCTAGCCTTCATTGTCATCCCCCCTATTTGGGGGCGACAAGTGTCCTATCCATCATTCTATTGGTCGGTGGCTTATCCCCTTCTAGGATGATGAGCATGAGGAGATAGTATAAAATGAAATTAGATAATTTTTTTAGTGTCTAAGTGACCACAAAACTAGGTCAACCTAGCTAAAATTGAGATTGTGATCTTCAAGAAAATTTGTCATCATCTGAATGAGGAGGAGGTTATCTCTAGATCTCATTGTGCTCACTTAGTACGATAAACCTTGTGTTGGGTGAACCCTTCAACCTTTCAAGACTAGGTTCAATGGGGAGATTTGAATCCTGGGTGGAAATAATTTTACGTACATGGAGTAACCCCTAGAAAAAAACTCAAGGAATCAATGTAATTCGTTAGATCTAGGTCCAAATTTATAACCTGCACCTGGACCTACAAATGAAGGTTGGAAACTTGACACATATTATAACACCACCATACCAAGTAAATTTACTGCAATTTAATGCATTTTTCAATAAAATTGTATTTAATCTTTCTTTTTTTTCCATATGAGACATAAGATTTCAAATCCAAATAATTGGCATGTTTTTTGGAAATAAATAACCCAAGGGAGTTTATGACCTAACAAAATAGACTTCCAGAAAATGGTGGTAGGGAGAAATTGGCTGCAAATAATCTAGGTCCACTCCTTGGCTAATATAACAGATATACAATTACCAGAACAGGGGCGCTCATTCTACTACAAAAGGGGTCATTGGGCTGGGGAACCCACATATATTAAATTTATGTTTTTTGCCAAGAGGAATGTGAGGGAATTGGAACTGGTTGGAGTTCCTTTGTACCTAACTACAACCCAAGGGAATGCGATAATATGGATACGATAAAATGGTGGTTATATCACTATAACTAGAACAAGTATGTATAAAAATAGTATATATAAAAAAAAAAATTCAATGTTTAAAAGCATTTTCAAACTTACAATCAAATAGAGGAAAAAACACATACAAAAAACCAGATAATAATCATGAGAAAGCTTCATATTGAATTATGAACTGTAAAGGAACTTACAAAATGTGACACTACGAACCTGGTCAAGCGCACAAGAAAAAAGATCCTGGACATGACCCTAGTTGACAAGTTGTATTGTTGATGATGCAAGAGGATTTGTACCTGCGCTGCCAAGTCATTCAAAATCCATAATTATTTATATAATAAATACAAGTAATTGATGTAGTATTTTTTACTCTAAGATGCATTATTATGATAATGTTAGAACATATGTTGAAAAAGTCAAAACATACCTGAATAAGCTCCTCTTCATTTCAAGAACAAATTATTGGAGTCGCCTGAACCTTGAACAAGCC
Organism: Pinus albicaulis; assembly: GCA_034641835.2. Taxonomy (NCBI): domain Eukaryota; kingdom Viridiplantae; phylum Streptophyta; class Pinopsida; order Pinales; family Pinaceae; genus Pinus; species Pinus albicaulis. The sequence continues at coordinate 83,890,422 of CM076580.1, read as the reverse complement.
TCCCACAATCTTAAAGGGTAGCAACTAAGTCAAAAATGACTTTTTTGTTGCTAAGTTGGATCGAGGGAGTTTTTATCCAAGATTAAATCGCTCCAATAAATTATTCTCTACTAAACAGGGCCAACCACGTGAAGGTGGAAACTCTTATGGCCCCTCCCCACCCCTCACATCACTCTCAATTCCCCAATACCCAATCTATATTCCATTTTTTACTTTCATGAGCAGAAAAATAAAATATTCAATAACTAATAAAAAATAAATGCAACAAAAATTACACAAGAAAACATTGAAAGTGCTTGACATAGAAATAGTATGATAAATGAGTTTTTATATAACGCAGAAAAGGTTCCAAGTATGGTAACATTTGTCTTATAATAATACAATATTTTACATTATCAAATTTTCTTTTTCTTATTCGTACTTCTAAACCTCCTAACTACATCATCAACATCATTGTGCTCTACTTATGTGTCGTGTCTTTCCCGCATAGCTGACCTATTTGCGTACGCACGATGTCTGCTCTCGTGCAGTGACGGGGCATTGCCTACAAAAACAGATAATATTAAATTTTAATTGTCAGTTTTTAAATATCATTGAACTAGTTCGGTAATATTAATAAAAAAAACTGCAATGAGATTATTTACCTAGTGCACCAGTTGTCACCATTGGAACTGTTTCTCTGTGTTCCTCTCTGGTGGTAGGATACTAAAGTACAACATTCACTGTTATTTAAACAAAAAACATTATAAGGACACAACCATCAAGGTATAATTAGAAAAAATTATAAGTGGAAAATAATTACCGTCATGGCCCTCACTCATAGTAGTATTTCCGGCTTGGTCCCCACCACAATGATCAGGTTCCATGTGAGGACCATGTACTTCTGGCAATATTTCACTCTCAACGCACTGCTCTACAACTAGGTTATTTGGCTTGTTGAAAGTGTTGCTCCCCTTATTTAAACAAATTTTTTAGACATTAAATTTATGGACAAAAAAATATTGAAAGGTTAACGTTTTACCTTATCAGGCATTCTGGATCTTGGAACATGTCCCAAGCTTCTATGACGTTCAACTACGGCTTGATAGCTGGAACGAGAAACGATCTCTCTATATTCCTCTGTGGTTTCCGTTCCAAATTCATCACCCTACATTACATATTATTGTGTATTTTTAATGTTATTTGATGAGATTACAAAAATGTTGGAAGGTGATACAATTAATTATAATATGTTTAGCTACTTACAATTATTGCAGCTAATTTCAAGTAGCCACCCTGGCCTATCTTGTGATGGAATTTTTTTTCAATCCTAGTTTTGGTTGCCTTCGAGGTATTAGAAAACCTATCATCAAAATATTGAAGTCAGATATGACGTATCACACTTTTATTTTAGATATAGAGTAAATTAGAGATATTGAATTAAAGTTGTAATTTACCTTGCGGATCCAGTTAGCATTTTTCCTTCTTTCTTGGCCATTTTCTCTTTTCCTTCATCGATGAGTGCTCTCCTCTCCCTCTCTGGAACTGTGAGAGGATACTCATATCTAGAGTTAATTTGAAAGTGTGTCCTATAGGTGTCCTTGATATATTTCAGATATTTTCCAACTACCCGAGCGACTGTTGTTCTATCAAATGTGCCCACCACAAAAAGGCCTTCTAGATAATCTAGAAGTTATTTTTTCAGGTTGGAATTCTGGGAATTCCACCTTGTACGTATAGTTGGGCCAAAAATTACCAATGCCTTGCTCTTCAAAAACCTGTAGAAATCATTGTTTCCTACACAGAAAAAAGATATTATCATTAATTTAAAAATAAAAATCATGATAAAATATGTTTTAGATAGCGTACATGAAATAGTCAAAATATTAAAACTTACCTAGGAGTTGTACTTGCTTTATAGGAACACCTTCATCGTTCACCAAAAATGTGCCTGGAATGGTCCTCGTGGAGGTGATACGTGTAGCTCTAGGAAATGCAATAATATAGTTGGCCATACCAGCCTCATCACTGCCAACACGTTCAACGGTTGGCTGTGTGTCTTCTTGGGTAGGGTGCATTTCTTGGCTACCAACTAAAGGCATAGAAGGTGTACGTAAGGTTTCCTCGGCAATATCTTGCCTTTATGTCCCACTACCACGAACAACGGGGGTAGCAGATGTCAGAAAATGCTACATACAAAAGAATTTTTTTGTTAGTTTAGCTAATGTAAAAATTAAAAATCAAACTATCACAATTCATCTCATGCAGAACAAAAAAAATATCCTTTTGATTTTTTATTATTACCTTATATGTTTCTAGCTGGGTCATAATTTGTCTTATCCTTTTTCCTAATTCAGGTGTTTGAGGCACAAAATCTAGCAAACAGTCAAGTTCCATGGTTGCTTTTAGCAACTTTTTTTTAGCAACAACAATGGACACGAGGATGAAGAAAACCCTTACTTTTTGAGGGAATCATCAGGCGCACCATGGCCAGGCATCTGCATATTTGAAAAAAAATAACATTATTTCAATTATGTGAAGAACTAAAATACCTGAAGATAGAGAAAGGTTGGCACTTCACATGTTCTTCGGTTGGTCCCTTTTTGCGATGATCATGTCCTGGGGTTGTTCCTGTACTGCCACAATCATTTTTCCACATTGCAATAAAATTAGAAATGTGAAAACTTGAAAACAATATCTAACTTGAAAACACAAAATGAAAACTGAAATAATTTATAAATTTACCTTTCTAATAGATAAACTTTGTGCATTAAATAGGCCCTGGAGTGGTAGAGTATAATTAAAAGTAAGGGCTATAAGCCAAATTTGTATACTTACACCTTGCTAGTAGACAATTTTTGCAAAGTAGGTAGATTAGATGAGGCTAAAGAGATTTTTTAGTGAAGCTTTAGTGAGCAGAATAAAGCTAACTGTAGTGACCTATAATGCATTGGTCAATGGATATTGCAAGGGAGGGAAATTGGATCAAGATTTCATTCTCCTTGAAGAAATGAATGAGAATGACTACATGCCTTACATAATTACATATAGAAGAAATGAAGACAACGTTTTCTTATCTGCGGGTCCCTTGCCAGATCCTTATAACGAGTGGTCACATTACTTGTGGGATGATTAACTTTCCTAGTCAGTAGTCGACTCAAGGTGATATTGGGTTGTGTGTTTTTAAAACTATGGTTACATCTAGGCCTCCAAAATTTGATTACATCATAATATATCACTTTTCTATATGATTAAAATCCCTTGGGGCCTTGGCTAGTGAGCTCCAATTGTTCTAATTGTAGTTAGCATGCATACACAATCATATGCACATAATTTTGTTTTTATCTAGGGTCATTGTTAAGGTTGCCAGAGAGCTATTTTGTTGTTATGTTTAGTTTGAATTTTGAGAAAATATAATGTTTCATCTGATTTTACAAAGGTCTTGGTTTGGGTTTAAAGACTTTTCTTGGAGGTTTGGATTTAATGGAATTTCTTGGAAGTGAACTGATTTTGCAAAGAATTGTTTTGGGTTTAAAGAATTTTTTTGGAGGACATTTCTTGGAGGCGGTCTGATTTTGCAAAAACTTGTTTTGGGCTTAAGGAATTTTCTTGGACATATATTCAAAGGGCATTTCTTGGAGGTACGTGATACATTTTTTTGGATGTTTTTTGTGCTTCATTTTTTTTTAAAGTATGGAGTTGGGCTTAATTTCGAAAAGACATTTTCTGGAAGTATTTTTTAAAGTGACATTTTTTTTTTAAAAGTTGGAGGCATTTTTTGAAGTGACATTTTTTTAGAGTACGTGTTTTGAGTTGAAGTAAATCTTTTGAACTTTGTTTCACTTTTATAAGACATTTTTTTCTCGAATTTTTTAAAGTGAGTGTTTTGGATTGGAGTATGTATTTTTTGCAAAAAAATTAAAATGATTTTTTTTTAAAATTAAATCTTTTGTGATGTTTTTTCTAATTGAGTTATTGTCTAATTTTTTGAAGGAAATTTTTTGAACTTCATACCCTATTATCATGGGAAATCGAAGGACTTGTGCGAGAAAATATGATCGAAAAAGAGACCCTGAGGAACGTAGAGAAGAGACGAGACAATCTCGCAAAAGGAAGTTAGAATCCCTCTCAAATATTGAAGAGGAAAATCAACCTCAAGCAGAAATTGAAGTAGGTATGTAAATGTAAATATTATGATCTATTGATATATTTAAAATTTTCCTAATGTAAAATGTGAAGCTTAATTTTTATTTGATGAACTAATTTGAAAAATATTTTTTTTAATGGTAACAGACAGAGATATTCCTCAAAACATTGATGATGAGATGCAAAATTTTGAAAGATAAAGTGAAAGAGATATTGAACCAATGATTGAATATGGTGAAAATATTGAAAGAAATCCAAATAAAGAAATTGAATCACAAGGTATGTACATATATATATAATATATATTAAACACATGCACGTATTATTGAAATTATAGATATATTTATTAATTTAGTTATTTATTGAATATGTACTATTTTTTCGAATATGTATAGATGAAATCACTGTCGATGATGAGATGTTAGAAAATGTTGACACTCACACATATGGAGATAAAAAACCTGACCATGCTATACGATATCATGTTAACTGCATTTTTGAAAAGTATTTCTTAAATGAGTGGGTGACAGTTCAGGCTCAAATGTTGAAAGGTCTCCTATCATTAAGGAAATTAAAAGAAGCTACGACACTACTGGGTATTCGAAAATCAACCAAAGATAAAAAAAAATGAAGGAAGATGTGATACAAAATATAAGTAGTGCTATAAATTCAATTAAGAGATCTAGAGAGAAAAATGTTTCAATTGTACGTAGAGGAATACATATGGAAATGGTTTCATCAAGTACTAAAGAGAATCATTTGGTAACATCTATGGCATGAGAATTAGGAACCTCGCAAAAAACTTTGCACAAACATTGGAAATTTCGGCTGCAAGTAGATGTAAATGATGAACTCGCTTGTTGGAGAGCTATTTGTAGGCAACCATACAAAGATAGACTTGGAGAAAATGTTAAAAAAATAATATATGAATATTGGAAGAACAATTCGCGTGTTTCACCAACTGCAAGGCATGTGATGCGAAGAATAATAGCACGAAATCAGTACGAAGAACATGAAAAACATCTCTTGGAAACCACTCAGATAGAGTTATTCAACAAGTTCAAAGAAGAGAATTGTCAAATTCATGTTTCACTCAGTGCTTTTGTTCAACAAAAACCATGGTATGTAAAACCTATCACCATACGTGACACTTGTTGTTGCCGTTATCATGTGGAATTTGAGTTATATTATGACACATTCCTTGATTTCGGTAGAACATTATGGAAGGATTCACCTCCTCCTTCCACTATCCGTGAATTCATATCTCAAATTCTATGTGAAAGAGAAAGTGATGAACTATTTTACAAAAATAAATGTGTTGGTGGTAAAAAATGCGATGATTGTGGAAATTTGACTAAATTTCAAAACAAATATCGTATTGATATAAATTATCAATCATTGTCCAACATGAAAGTGAAATGGAAGAGATATGAATATATCAGTACATCGATTCAAGGTGCAGATAGTGTTAAAAGAATCGAATTACGAGAAGACGAAAATTTTCTAATAGACTTTTTGAGAAAGTTTGAAGCAGAAATTTACAAATACACCATGCATTCCCATAGAGCTCGATGGCAAGACTTGCAATTCAAAAAATCTCGTGAAGTTTTTCCACCAGGAACCATTTTGTCGGTGATTGATTTTGCAGAAAACTACACATTTGTTCCACAAAAAGAAATTCAGAGTGAATACTATCACTCTGACCAAGTCTCCATGCTCGTCCATATTCTATATAGACATGCTGAACAAAATGTCGATCATATAGAAAGCACGAGTGAAAATCGACATATCATTAAAGAATGTCACTTTTATATCAGTGACGATCGTACACATGATACATGTTTTGTACAACATTGTTTTGGAAGAATTTATGATTCATTGAAAAATCGTGGAATAACATTCAATGAACATTGGATATGGTCAGATGGATGCGCAGGTCAATTCAAATTTGCACGATCATTCTTTTGGTTGTGTTGTCTTCATAAGAAAACATGCATTAAACATTGTTGGAATTTCTTTGAGACTGGCCATGGAAAAGGAGAACATGACGGTGCAAGAGCATGCATAAAATGAGTACTTCGAAGATATCAAATGAACCACTCTGCAAGCTGACTTGTGAACACTGAAAAAGTTGTTCAATGGTGCATCGCTACTCTAAGCCATGAGAGAAACCCATCAAGAGAAGTGCGAAGGTACATTCAATTTAATTTATATTGGAAATTTAATTTTAAACATTGTACATTTATCATGCAATGATTATCTTTGATTGTATTTTGATATCATATTTACAAATTCTTCTTCTAATTTTCCATATAAAGGTTTTTCTGGCATATTGGGATCGAAGACGTAGATAGATCAATTGGAAGTGACGTTGAAACAATAAAAGGGACTTGAAAATTGCATTCAATTCAAACAAAGTCGTCCAGAAATGTGTTTGCATTGAATAAAAGAAAATATTATTGTTTTTGTGATGTTTGCATAGATAACACAAAATCCAATGACGTTTGTGAAAACAAAATGTATGTGAACGATTGGAAACATACAGAGCTAAATACAAAGGGAAAAATTTCTGTTGCAATGTTTGAAGAAATGCAATCAGAGGAAACTACAATATCATCTGATGGTGATCGAGTTTCTAATCTTGTTAGAGAAGGTAACATTTGAATTACTTTCTAATGATTTAAAGATCTAGAAATAAATTTAAATATGCATAATTAAATGTTATATTTATTTTATTGTGCAGGAGATGTTTTTGCTGTAATTGCACCTATTGAAAACGATGAAAATGTGAAGTATTATTTGATGCGTTGCACTGAACGAAAAATGAAATTATTACAAGACTATAATGATCACAGATTTCAGTATGACAGAGGGTCTATTATACTGAAAGGTTATTTTTTCAGACAAACTCATCAAAGTGGAGACTTTATTTACTTTGAAGACTATGAACCTGATTCCATAAGTTGTCAATATAGTCACTTGGTGTGTGCAGCACGCATAAAGTTGATAGAATTTCAATCAAAGAAAAAATCGAAAATTAAGAGATGGAAAATGTCAAAATCTGATCATGAACGGATTATTGAAGATGGAATTCCATTAGAATTTTTTTGATTGAATTGTCCAACAATTTATTCTCTTTGGATTAAATATTTTTTAGAACTTCCAGTACTCAACTAAAAATTGAGTTGCTTATGTTATTTGTGCAAGTGTTTGCACATGTACAAATTGTTTTGGTACATGCACGTGCTCTAGTATCAACTGAAAGTAACTTTTCTATACATGTGCATTGATGAAAAATGTTACATGTATTGGATATATATATATTCTAGAATTAAATTAATTGTTCAAGTAGTTTTACTATGTGCATTGATGAAAAATCGTTGGATTTTCTGGTAAAAAGTATCCAAAATGTAAATAAATCATCCTCAACTGTATAGTTTTGTACGAAGATTCCTTTCAGACAAGAGACTCAGAGCACTTCTCCGAATTTTGGTGGGATTTGACCCGCATCTCTATTCCTGATTGAAAATCTAGTACAAAATTTGTTTGTCCAATTGTCAGATATGTTCAATGTGCATTGATGAAAAATGTTACTTGTATTGGATAGATATGTTCTAGAATGAAATTAATTGTTCCAAGTAGTTTTTCTATGTGCATTGATGAAAAACAAGTTGGATTTTCTTGTAAAAAGTATCCACAACATAAATAAATCATCAGTAGTATAGTTTTGTATGAAGATTCCTTTCAGACAAGAGACTCGGAGCACTTCTCCAACTTTTGGTGGCATTTGACCCACATCTCTATTCCTGATTGAAAATCTAGTACAAAATTTGTTTGTCCAATGGTCGGATATGTTCAATGTGCATTGATGAAAAATGTTGCTTGTATTGGATAGATATGTTCTACAATGCAATTAATTGTTCCAAGTAGTTTTTCTATGTGCATTGATGAAAAACTAGTTGGATTTTCTGGTAAAAAGTTTCCACAATGTAAATAAATCAACAAGGCTACCTATTTGAGTGCATTAACAACATTGACCCAAATTCAACAAACATATATATGTACTAGACTTATATTTCCAATCAAAATTAAAGGGATAATTTGTACATATATCTACTTCTTTAAACTCTTTTTCAATTAGAGCTCAATTGATACATGGTTAGTTGCATTGAAAAGCTATGTTCTTCCTATTGGAAATTTTTTCATTCAAACAAGACTACATGTAGAGATCAAAAGCAATCTTAAGATTCCAAATGTACTTCAACCATCCAAAAGGGATTTGTGCAACATTACTTCACATGCCATGCCAATTCTAGTGAACAACTATCCAATAGAAACATTTAACATTATATACCACATGTGCCATATGTAGATTGAAACCATCCAAAACTTTAAAATTTTAAAAACTTTTTGATAATATATCGTGCAACATTAAAACATTAAACATTTAAAACATTAAATATCACATGCGAAATGTAGATTGAAACCATTCAAAACTTGAGTTTAAAAAACTTTTTGATTATATATATCGTGCAACGTTACTTCACATGCCATGCCAATTATAGTTCAACTAGATCCAATAGAAACATTTAACATTATATACCACATGTGCCAAATGTAGATTGAAACCATCCAAAAATTAAGTTTTAAAAACCTTTTGATTATATATCGTGCAACATTAAAACATTAAACATTTAAAGTTCATTAAATATCACATGCGAAATGTAGATTGAAACCATCCAAAACTTGAGTTTTAAAAACTTCACATGCCATGCCAATTATAATTCAACTATCTAATAAAAACATTTAACATTAAATATCACATGCCAAATGTAGATTGAAACCATCCAAAACTTTTAACTTTTAATTTAACAAAAAAATATAGATCACAACATTACTTCACATGCCAAATGTACTCCAAGCATCCAAAACTTAAATTTAAAAAACAAAACAAATTATAACACATGTCATTACATAACATGCCAAATGTAGTTTAGATGACAACATTAATTTATAGATGACAACATTACTTCACATTCACATGCCAAAAGTACTAAAACCATCCAAAAATTAACTTTTTGAAACAAAATAAATTATATTAACAATGTAATAAAATATGTCCAAAAATTGTAGATCTCACAAGTATCAAACTGTATCAAGTTTAACAAATTTTAAGACCATCTAAATCTTGAAATCAAATCTACAAATCATGTCCATCAAATAGAGATGGATCTAGCGTCTTTCCTATCAGGGTCTCAATCCGCGCCCTATCATGTGAAGCATCATGGGAAACCTACATACACAATGCACATGTACTTGAACATTAAAATTTGATGTTTTAAAAATGAGTGAGAATATATATATCTAGAATTTCATGTAAAAAACAAAATATAACAAAAAATCATGCAATACCTCATGAGGTTCCCTCTCCATTTGATGAACAAGTTCTGCCTCCATAGGAACATCTGCAGCGGTAAACTTTACAATATACATGTACAGTGATATATATATATTAAAAACTTTCAAATAAAAATGCACGTGTACATATATAAACTTATTTTCAATAATATTAAAAAAAGGAACTAAAGACAACTTGTTCAAATGTTGTGGATGTTCCTATCTCCGTCGCTAGAGTCCACGGATTAAAGAAATCTTCTATAGGAACCTAAATTCAAAATTTTTTAAATAACTCAAAATATAGATCTCTCTCTCTCTCTCTCTCTCGCTATATATATATATATATATATATATATCAATTTTTAATGTAACTTTTTGAGGTGGAATATCTATATATATATGACTTTTAAACATAAATTTTAAACTTGTGAAAAATTGTCCATACTTGTGGTTCATCTCCCAAGGAAGTAGAAGGTACATCTCCCAAGGAACAAGAAGGTACCGCCATCCCAAAAACATCGGACGGAATCGGTATCTGTTAAAACATTTTATCAAATTATATATACATACATGTACATGTGTGCACAATTATTTATTTTAAAATCACTTAAAAAACACTAACATTTGCCAACATATCTTGATGGTCAGACCCATCTGCATTGTTTGAACCAGAGGTCCCGAACGTGATATTAACATTTTCGTCATGCATCATGTGTGAGAACTGCAAATGGTGTTTTAACATATAATCATACATTTTTTTTAGATTAATGTACATAAAAATAAATGTATACATGTACATACACATGTATTTATTACAAATTGTACACATGTATATGTATGTTAAAATAATTTCAAACCCTAAGGTCATTAACACATACCGTTCCGGTGCCCTCTTCCTCATGAAGAATTAGGTCTTGCAAACCATTGCGACAATTTTTTTGCATATATTCGGAGATCTTCAACATTCATGTTGTCAATCTCTTCATCTGTACAATACACAAAATTGGCACGTGCATTTTCACGTGCTCTTTGTCGATTTAAACAAACATCGACTCCACCCAATCCACTGTAAACATTGTCGATCATAACATCCCTTGCTTCTCGACTTATTTGAGAAGTCGCATCCATCTCTGACCGCAGAGTTTCGACCCGAAAAGGTCGACTCACCAATGGCGGCTCAGGGCGAGGCAACTCCACATCTTGCTTAGCGCCCTTACGGTCATATAATCGACCTTTCCTCGGGCCAAAAAATTCTTACGAAAGGTCATTGTAGTTGGGTTTCATACCCAAAAAAAATTCTACGTAAAACATTTGTGCAAAATAAACAGGAACCTCGTCGTTCCATGGGAGCCTTCCATAGGCCGCAAGGTGCCTATCATACAAATAGCGAGCTATGTTTGGGTGCTTGAAATATTGCACCTTCAACATTTTTCTTTTTGGCCCTTCCTTGAAATTAAACATTGACTTGGCCACATCTTTTGTAACTTTTTGTTTTACATCCTCCCATTTATCTGGACCCATTACTGTTTCCTTTCTCTTTCTCATCACTTCTACAAATGTATCAGTCGTTGGCCCAAGATTTCTGTACACATTTACAATTTCGCCCAATGAATGTGTAACTATTTCAAGGCTTTGTCGACTCTCAGCAGGTAGAGACAAAGCCACGAGATCTCTTTGCAATTTTGCATGAAGTCTTTCACACCTTTGTAAGGTGCATTGTGCCATGTTGGTTTCCCATGGTATATCAGTAATCTCGGCCGGATAAGTTGTGCTGGGTTGACAACCTTCTTCTTGAATGTAGCGGGCTGCCCTGCGTCTATTTTGACCACTAGTTGGAACATTTTCAGCCTCTGCATCAATATATATATAATTTCGTATATTAGAAAAAACACATGTAAAAAAAGTTGTACAAATTTAATGAAAAAAATATTGAAATTGATGGCAACCTTGACATTGTTGGTTAGCATCTTCTCCAACATGACCCTGCTGAGAACTAGACCTAGAACGACCCTGTTGAGAACCAGACCCAAAATGACCCTACTGATAACCAGCAACTGTTGATTGGCCTTCGAGGGAATAAATATCACCCCCTTCACGCAACCTGCTACCACTCATTGATGGCCCTCTAAGTGGATTTGAACCACCACCAACCTCTCGAGACGAGAGAGAAGCTTCATAAACAAATACGAATTTATAATCAATTGAAAAATACATTCATGTGTACATATAAATACATATACATATTCATTGATTAAATTGTGTGAACCATACCACGACTGGGTGAACCATGGGCACACTCCATGGATGGAGTAGAAACCCTTCTCCTCTTACCTCCTAAAAATTAAAAAATGAAACTTATTAACAACTAATTTAACTCACAAAGTTAATAAAAAATAAATTCCATATGTACACACATGTATGGATATTTAAGATTATATTTAAATACCGTGAACATCCCCCGATCCCTGAACCTCCATATGGGATTCGGCTGATCTTCATCGTTCATCCTCCATGATATATATCTATTGGTCGACATTTACACAAAATAGATTTCAAAAAATCAATTTGTAATTTAGTGTACACAAATTATGTAGAACACAACTTTCAAAGCAATAATTGATCATGTGTGAAACTAAATTTAATCGAAAAAGAAATTATAAAAATGATAAGTTCATCAAATTGCGCTTTACATGGTGGGAGCACACTTGGTATAAAATTTACCACTTATACACTTTAGTTTGTGGGAGAAATGACACATGTACATAGTTTACCTTAAAGTTGTTGTGTTTTATGGATATTAAAATGAAGAACTTCTATTTAGATCCATTCTAGAGATTGACTGTAGGGGCATTTACTAGATATGTCACCTTTCATAAAAGTTGAGATCCAGAGGCTACCTGGCCCTTTACAGACTCTGCCTATAGAACTTGTAGAAGTAAACACTAGAGGCATTAACAATATCAAAGAACTTTTTCATGCCCAGACATGGGAATGTGTCTCTTTCCCTACGCAGAAAAATAGTTCAAGGTAGTTAATCTTCATAGACATGTCATCAAGCAGGTCAATGTGATCATCCCCAACTTACTTTTCATGAAATTAGACTTGGAATCCTCTACAGCCTGGTGGATGGAGTGGAATTGGAACTAGGTCAAGGCCTTTACAAAATACATGCTACTGAATAACACTTACTAGGTTATGCCAACAAATAAAGTGGGAGAAATGTTTTCTCCTCGAGGTTATCCAATTGGGTGTGTAATACCAACTTCACCCATTTTGTAACAGGTTTCTCTCTTAGGTTACAAAGTGTCTTAGGCCATTAACTTCCATAGACCTCAATAGATTATTAGAGTTGGAATTCTATTTCTCAAGTGTGTAAGAGAAGAAATAATTCTTTTTTAGATTTTAACAATGGCTAAGATGGTCAAATTTTTATTTCGGAAAACAAATAAACTACATATGCAAGACTTCAATATTTAGATGCAATTTTTTTTTCAAATGCAAAAGTTAGTAGGATGTGCAATATTTATGCCAATTGCAAGAATATTTAGGGGATCTATTTGCACTATGAGCAGGAAACAATTTATTGGTTCTCATACTCCTGAGCTACTTTCTCTATGGAATCAAAAAATTCTAGTAGAAGGCCAAGTCATGAATCTAATTTTTTTGATTTCTAAAGGCGAGAATCACCATAGCTAGTCCATGTAGTCCTCCACCACTACCCCAGATTAATAAGTTGTTAACAATTTTCGTCATTATTACAAAGAATAAGAAGCCAACCAAATATTTTTATCATGTTAATGATGTTTGAATTTACATTATCACAATTTTTTAGGGAAATAATAATGGCTGTGGTCCATTCCTAATGACAAATAAGGTACCCCTTTAATTGCAGGTTTCATCATGATAGTTAGTGAATTGTTTGGAAATCTATGAAAACTGCTTTTGTGCCTTTATGGAAAGAATTTTGGTTTTTCCCCCTCTTATTTCAAGCAGATTTAAAGAAATGTTTCTTCTAAAATTTATGTCCATGTGTCAATTTTGATAGGCTTTATGTTGTTGGGAAACTTTTTATAGATACAAGGGATTTTCACATGAATTTTTTCAATCGTTGAGACTTCTCAGCTGGGAACCATTTTGTGTGACATTACTAACATGTAATATATTTTATTGATAGTTAAAGGAAGCATTTTATATTGAAAATGAACTAGAAAAAAAACTTTCAACATTGAAACTAGGATTCATCATGTTAAAACATTCTTCCATAGAACATCCATCACATTAGAACTATATAGAAATGAATAGGAAAAAAGCTATGGTAGGACATGATGTCATGATCCTCATGATGATTGAACACTGAAATTGATGCACACTAACTACCCATTACTAACAATATTCATGATGTTAAGCACAAAATGTGTAGTATTATGCCAGATGTCATCTATTATCCAGGTAGCAACTAAATGGCACAAATTATTTCCTATCTTGTGGAATTTTAGTTTGATCTTATTCAAAACCTTATTAGTTATATATTTTTCAATTTCCCGTGGATTCCTTGAATTTTTTCTCCTACCATCTCCCTCTCTCACTCCCCAAATTATTGTCATCAAACATGCCCCATTGAGGATCTGGAGCAATGTTTGCACCATACTTAGAACTGTCATTGCTGCTAATTGAAATTGGAGAGTCATGTATACTAGATTGCTTGCTTAAGTGGCTCTTACTTGGACAATATCCTGAGATGAGTTTGACATGATGGTCATATGAGGCTGGAAGCTACTTGGTGTAATTTTCCTTAAATCTTGAAAAAAACAAAGCAAAAATGTCATTTTCGATAATTTTTTATTAAAGCTTCTGCATACAACAGATGTTATCACAATTTCAACACAATCATGTTCCATGAGCATGAATTATGAATGTTGCAAGCCAAATTGCAAGGAAATTTGCATTCATTTTAGGCAAAATAAGGCTATGACATTAAGGTCCATGCTAGAAAAAATTATGCAAATAAGGTTGTTGAGTCAATACTTACCATGTGTTTCAAAGCCATAACGAAGGTTGGATTTGAGAGTGTCCTCCCAAAGCCCTGTCTTGAGATGAAATTTAATTCAATGTCTCTTAGAGTTGCAAGGTGGAATTGATAGAACTATTTGATTTCTTTACCATAGATAGATATCTCCTTTCATCTATACCTTTCTCTACCATCTTATTTCCAAGTGAAATAGGAATTTTCACATTTTGAATGCCATTACCATGTAGTTTGGTAGTCTGCTAGCTAGACCTATCACAAGTAAGGTTGTCATACCAAACTATTTCTCTTGCTCAACTCAGTGACCATGACTCTCTTCTCACACTGCTTACCATAGGATCTTCAGTTGTACATGTCACGCAAAGTTGGGGTTCTAGGTCTACACCTATTAGGTAAAGTTGTATTTTATGGCATTGTGGTCCTTAAATTTGGAGGTGTTCCACCTGAAAAGTAGGCATTAAATATGGATGAAAAGGATTTGTTTTAACTTTGATAGAATTTCCTTGTGGAATTACTAAATTTCTCGACGACATGATGCTAGCTTTGCTCAGAGAAGAAGGTTTTGGAGGAGAAATTGAATTCTTTTGACTTATTTTTGGCATTGAAGTTTGAAATAGTAGTTTTGATGACTCCATTGATGACCTTGCTGAGGAATTTGATGCACACAATATTGACTTTGAAGATGGTTTAGAAGATGTTGAAGAAGTTCTAGATTTTGGTGTTGTCACTGAATGTTTCTTTGTTGTTGGACTTGATCAAGACATGTAATTTAACTTTACGAGCAGATTGAAGACCTTGAAGAGGTTTTAGATTTTGTTGTTCTCACTAAAGGTTTTTGTCTAGTTTTGTTTCTTAAACCATCATTTCCATAGGACATTTTTGGTGAATAGATTCTTGACCTTGATGAGAGGATATGATACCTTGAAGAGGCTACATCTTTTGGTGACGTCACTAATTGTTTCTTTGTTATTGTGTTTGTTAAACTTTTTTATCCCAGAGGAGGGTGTTATCCAATGTGAATTTGAAACCCCCCTCACATTTTTCAATGAAGGTTCTATCTGAATGTTAGGGAGCTACACATTATAGAAATTCAATATGATGTGCCAAAAACTTTACAGACATCCCAAAAATAGAAACCACCTATTATATGTCAATTAAATCTACATGGAACCAGCAAGCAATATGGTAAAATATAGAATTATGAATCCCTTCAATTAGTAAAAAAAAAATATGAAGAAAGCACCCAGAGAACTAGAAATAACAATATAGTAGAGAAAAAGAATAGTATCTTAGCAGCATAATTGCAAGTCATAAATTAATATCATATATTCCAATTTCAACACTAAAAGCAAACTCAAAATAACATAAAAGCAGAGACAACATTGTTTTACATGTAAGTAAACATTGTTAATGGAAATATGCAACATGGATTGGCATAATCATGCCTTTATCAATGAAATTTCATCAGACCATTGAAAAATTGTGCGCTAACAATATTTAAATAAGTTAAAGGAAAAAATTGACCTATATTGTACAGTTTATGGGACATAAATCAATATGTAGAAATATTCACTTGGTTTTTATAATTGGGTAGAGGAATGACTTAAAATGACCTTGTATGTCTTCTCGTTTTAGAGCTCAAATTTTTAGGAAGGATTTAAGTATCCACATTTCAAGAATCACTTGAAGAGGTTGACAAAGAATATAGGAAGACAAAAAACTAACCAGTGGTGTAATAAATGGATTTCTTGGGAGGTATATTGGCATATGGACTTTTGGTAGCTAGAAATTTTCCAAATAAGTGAATGTATTTGAAAACCAAAACTCTAGTTTATTTTGGTTTAGACAAGGTCTAGAATTTGAAAAGTGAATTCCCTCTTTCTTCCTCTTACATGTCCAATGATCGGAATCTGGATTGAGGGAAAACATTTTCCAAAATAAAAATTTTGCATTTTATTTGTTGTACACATGAGTTTTTAAAAGATAATTAACTCATAAATTTCTCACAAAATACACTTAAAGCTTGACACATAAACCCCTTCCCAATTGGCTAACTTTAGACGATCCTAAACACATTTTTATTTAACTGATGAGGGAGATAGCACAACAAAACTAGTTTGTCCATATTCAAATCAAGTTGTTATAAAAGTACAATTTAGCTCATTTTAGTCAAGGTTAGCTAGAAGAATTAGCTATTGGTTTTTGTATTTATGCAAGGAGAGTTTAGTTGTGTGCAAGATTATGTGTGTGAAGAGAAAGTCAATATTGAGAGCTCAGTTCTAAAATCATGACAAAGAAACTTTTTATGCATTACAAGTGTGATGGAAGCTTCATCGAGTATCTCTTTTAATCAGTCTTCCTTAACAAAAATCTTTGATAAAGAGATGTTGCAGAAGCTCTACATCATGAATGATATGGTGCAAGAGATGTATGAAGAAAATAGGGAGAACATTATCCTTCAAGAGAAGTTGATTTCCAAGAATGAGGAGAAGCAAGAAATTCTTGAAAATATGCATGAGATGGAGACTCAACTCCTTATTGCAAATGAAAACCAAGCAAGGATGCATGACATGGAGATTCAGCTCTATGATGCAAAGGAAGCCTTAGCCAAGTATGTGAATGAAAAAGAGGTATGCAATTCAAGTTTGTCTTCAATTTCCTCTCAAAGTGAATGTGTAGGTGCTTTTGAGAGACACACTAGAGGAATAAGGTCCAAATTTTTGATGAAAATGGGCTATGCAAGTAAAGGGTTAAAGGAAAACATGTACAAGGCATCTAGTTGAGCCAAATTCTGTTGAGGAAAGGCCTAATTATTTGGGTCTTGGTTATGGAAAACATGATGGAGAATTCTCCAAAGCCAAGGAGGCACATGAAGCTGTTCCAAGAAGGAATTTCATTTCATGTTCATTACCTCAAGCTTGTGAAGTTTGTGTTTATGATGAATGGAAAAGTTTGACACCCACTTTGCAAGAAGATGTTAATAATCATGCAGTTAATGAGAATGTAAAAGAAGAGGATGTTGAAAGCTCTAAAGTCATTGAATTCATTGTTATTATTCCAAGGAGAGCCACTACCTCATCAAATTCACCTCCTCAAGAAGGCGAAAAAGGTGAATGTTCAAGGTATAAATCTGCCTTTAATCAAATTGCTTTTGATTATGATAAACATGGTAAATATTCACATAAGATTTGGAAAAAATTTCATGTTTCTTTTGTGGTTTGAATAATCATAATGTTTAAATAGATGTCGGAATAATATATCCATGCACATGAAACTTTCTAAATAAATGAGGAAAAAAGTCAAAGGCCCATTGGACAAGGAAAATGATGTTGAAAATAAGATGCAATTGTTTTGCACTCATTGCCATAAGAAAGGTCACCTTGTAGACAAGTGTTGGACTTTGTATCCAACAAGTCATCCATGACATTTGAAGAAGGTGGAAAGAGATATTGACAAGAATGGAAAAGAGAGTTCCATAATTGATGAGGGTCAGGATGATTCACATGATGATGAAGTGCAGCTGAAAGAAGCGCCATTGAAATGGTTTGGTAAGGGATGGTTAGATTTCTTATCCAATTAAGGCCTTGCATGTATTTTGATGTTTAATGAGTTTCTTTACAAATTCAAAGTATGGTGCATGTTGCATGAAGCAAGATGTTGAAATTAGAGTTATGTTGATACACTTAGATGCAACAACAATGGAAATTTGTACATGCTATTATTTGACTTGAGAGTCAGTTGTTTGAAGAGGCATGTTTTTTCGACTTGTGTTTGGTTGATGGTTTTGTACACCAATATGTAAGATTACATGGATATATTCACATGATGTGAATTTTTTTCTTTGAAGGAGAAAAATGATATGTCAGTGAGCTATGTTTATTGCATGATGTGTTTTTCAGTTTGATGGTTTTGTTTGTGACAAGATGTCACAAGATTTTGGGAAGGTCCACTCTTGAGCGAGGGCCTCATGATTACAACCTAATCATGAGAATCAAATGGGAGTGCATCCTTATTTTGAAAACAAACCTCTAGATAGGATTCTAAGCTACCTAGAACTCAAACCATTATTTTTAAATTTGAAATATCATGGTGTGTTGTTTCAATGCCTAAATCCACAACCCTAACATAAATTTTTTTATTCTTTTTTTGCAGGATCTAGTTGTTTATATTAAAATTCAGTTGAATTTAAAATTATTAGCTTAGTGGCATGAACCAAACATATTGTGTATTAAATGAGGAATTTCGCTCTCCCAATCATTTCTAAATCACCCATATCACCAAGAAATTTTTTTTAAGAACATACTTTGGTATGGGAAAGACCTTATGTCCTTTGACTGTGCACATGTGGTGTGAAAAATTGAAATTGACAATGCAAAAAAGTGAAATTATGAATGAAACCACGAAAACGAAAAACCCAAAAGTGGTAAATGATTTAAATAGACCTAATTAATTATTTACCAACATAAATTCTTCAAATTTTAGCAACTAAATGATAAGTAAAAAAATAAATAAATTTGTAATTATGGTTCGAAAGTTACATAATCTTAAGAAGAATTTTAAATTAATTCTATCTCATAAAAAGTATCCCTGCTAACTTAAAAAATACTATCTCTTCCCATAAGGTTCACGACCTCCCTTCCTTAGCACACAAGACATAAATACAATTAATATTTCAATATGTTAATTCCTATCGAAAAAAATGAAAATTTGTATAGATGGTTTCAAATATTATAAGAAGGTTTTTGATATGGTTGAGAGAATGTGGAAAATAGAATCCATAAATAAATTATTTTTCAAAACGTATTACTTTCAAAGTATCAACAAGGAATATACAAGGGTGTTCAATGAATTAACGCTAAATTTAAATTCCCTGATGTATATCTTACTCATAATTTTAACAAATTATTAAATAATGATCTAGATTGGATAATTATATTATTTGTCATATATTTTGATGCTTATAGAGTGAAAAAACTGAAAGAATCAACTTGTAGGGTCATTTTAATGATGGGTGGAGAATTGGGGTCTAAAACCTTTTGGAGTCATTTTGAGGTATTAAATGACATTTATGGGGGTCAAACGATTATCCCTTGTGTCGAAATCTTGACCATTATTCTACACTTAAAGACATATCCAATGGTGCAAGAAAAACATCAAATTAAGTTCATTCAAAATTTATGCCTTTAGTAAGTTGACCTATCATTTTGACCACCATGGTACGAGAGAATGTCATTTTAGCCCCATTACTCATGCATAGCAAGCTAGCTACATGTGGAATTTTAACAAGACTCTAAAAGGTCTAAAATCACAAACCTCGTTAATGGTTGATGGAGTCAAATATTACACCTAGTTGGCTATCACGCTATGTTAAATACTTGGCCACTAGGAGGAATAAGAGTTCCATTTTGTGTTATTGTATTTTGTTCCATAGTTGAAAATACAACTAGGAGTGTGAATTTAGAGAGAAAAATGTATGAATTTAAGTTTTTATAGCAACCTTACACGCCAAAAGTCTTAGCTAACTCTAGAGAGATTACCTCTTTCTTTGTACTTACATATTTTCCATACCAGAAAAGAGAGAGTAGAGCATGTTTACATTTTAGTGTTGCTTTTCTCCCATAAGGATTTCCTAGGGAAAAAGGAGTAGAGCATCATTACTTTTTAGGGTTGCTTGTCTCCCATAAGGATTTCCTAGGAAAATAATTGTGTTGATTGTAGATATGTATGTGTGTGTTTCATTATGTTTTCTATTTCTTACATTTGATTGTTTTATTCATTTAAATAGAAATTTAGTTATTAAAAGATCTAAAACTTAAATACAAATTAATCTTCATTATATAGATTTCACTTATTTTATCAAATTTTTTGTGAGAAACTATTTCATTATAATAACTATAAAACTTGACTATTAAATAACAAAATTTTGTATTGATAAACATCTACACTTCTCCAACCTAAAAAAAATACATATAACTTTTAGATACATTTAGACATATATTAATATAAAAAGAACCATTATATATTTAAATTTATTAAAGTGAACAATGTGTTGATATGATTTTCATAAACATTTATAAATATTAAAAAATACATTAATATTTTTCAAAAAATACTAATAATATAAAATATTTATATATTTTTAAAAATAATTCTAATGATTTTGGAGATGGAAAGTCTTTAATGGGTGAGGTGTTTGAGATAACAATAGAATATATAGAAAACTTGTTGAACATAAATTATATTATTATTTATTATTATTAAAATAACCATCTTTTGGTTTCGTAAACCAACACCAAAATAAAGGGAGTAACCATAACCAAATTTACTTGTGTAAATTCGATTGTTACATTTTCTTTTAATTTTTTTCATTATCTTAACACATGGAATCCAAAAATTTGTTTATGTTAGCTTACTACTGCACCTGTGGCTTTACAAATGTTACGAGGTAATCAATGATTCCTTTAACCGACTTTGGAATGATTTGAATTGAAAAAACAGAGTTTCCGACTTTGGAATGATTTGAATTGAAAAAACAGAGTTTCCTACGAAGTGATTATGAGTTATCTCACACCCTCATGAGCAAACCCTGACTGCATTTAATTTTCCAGTATGTGCAAATCATTCTCTACTTCACCTAGCTAGGCCTTTCTGACTTTAGACCTTACAGACATAGAACCTTTCTCATGTTATGAGGGTTGCCTTGAATCGATCATACATAATTATGATAATTTTATTTGAATGTTTGTTTGAAATATGATATAAAAAATTGAAAACTGTGAATAGACCTTTTCTAGCAAGCTACTAACAGTAAGCATAAACTGCACATTTTTTTCCAATATTTGAGGATAATTACTACATAGATGCAAACAATTGCAACATCACATTGTTTGTCACTACCCCTTTTTGAATACTAAATATTTGTGAGCCATTATCTAACCTCAAATTACTCCTCATCATCTGGCATTAATGCGACAAAGAAGGACACTCTTATCTAACCCACATTTGAGGTTTTTGAATTTCAAAATATCAAATTCAAAACAGTGTTGACTTTCCTTATGTGGAATTTTTTAACTTGATATACATACAACTAAGTAATGGCCTATGAAAATGAGTGGCTGGTTTAAGAAGGCTTACCTGTGACTGTAGCAAAAACACTTGTATCTCAATAGGATGAAATCTAGAACGTTGATCTATAAATAGAATAATTTTTTTCGTTTATGTGTGTGTTATATATAATTCCTGATTTCATCTGGCATTATTGCGACAAAGAAGGACACTCTTATCTAACCCATATTTGAGGTTTTTGAATTTCAAAATATCAAATTCAAAATAGTGTTGACTTTCCTTTTGTGGAATTTTTAAACTTGATATACATACAACTAAGTAATGGCCTCTGAAAATGAATGGCTGGATTAAGAATTTCAGGGCTTACCTGTGACTGTAGCAAAAACACGTGTATCTCAATAGGATGAAATCTAGAACGTTGATCTATAAATAGAATATTTTTTTTCGTTTCTGTGTGCGTGTTATATCTAATTCCTAATTTTGTTGGATATTTTAGGGAATTTGGGAAGGAGCTATTTGTGGGATATTTGCACAAACAATTTTATTGTCTATAATAACAATTTTTACAAGTTGGCAAGAGCAGGTAAATTACTTCAATATCCTTTCACCTCCAAAAAATGAAGAAATACGAACTAAAAAAACAACTTATATGATCAAAACATACATAAATCAATGGGATTTAATATTGTAGCTTGCATGAACGATTGAAGACGCTTAAAACCAGAAAAGAAAAGAATCGACATATTTTTTACTATAACCAGAAAAGCAACCATTTAAAACAATATGACATACAGAACTATGTCATATAAATATGAAGGAATATTGAATGTTAAAAATTGCAACGACATACACCATTTATATTGCCCATACCTGGTATTACAGTAGACCAACAACGCGGACGGGAGGAGCAACACAGACGAAAACGCGCGAACAAACAGACGAGCAGCAGCACAGAACAAAAAACGCGCAAACAAACAGACCGGTAAACAAATCAACTTCGCGGGTGATTTATTTATAGAAACTAGTTCGGCCGAACTATTTTAAAAGTAAAAGTTCGGCCAAACTCAAAGTTTAGCTGAAATTTTGTTGCCAGTTTTCCCATCTCCGGCAAAAATTATGTTTGCCCACGCCGTTAGTGTGCCATCAATCTAAACGGAATCACGAGTTTGGCCGATAAATAGTTCGGTCGAACTTTATAAAAGGTTCGGCCGAACTATTTCCGAAAAAAGTTTTCCGCCCCTGATTCTCACAAAAGTGTAACCCATCTTCATATCCACCGTAATAAAGATAACAAAAAAGTTGCAAGTACAAAATAGGTACATGATTTACAAGAAGTCTGTTGAAAACTAGCGAACCATTAGAATAATTGGCATAGAAGTTGTGTACATCCTATCATCTAGAGCATCATTCGTACCTGTCATGTGAATAATATAGAGAATTCAAGCAAGATATAATTGAGTGTTGATGCCAAGCTTTTCTCCATCAAATCTATGTTGGATAAAACTACACTGAATCAACTATCAATGTGGACTTATGGAAACTTGCATGAACCAGTAGTCACTAAAGTGCATGATGGAGGGCCATTTTGGACAGCTATGCAACTTCTTCAGATGGACTTACCTCTTGATTTGAAATTTGAGGAGAATGGGATTCTCATAAGAAATAGTGAAATTATATTATTCAATGGTGATAAAACACAATTGTTGAGTTTTCTTACTCAAATTTCTAATGCAATTTTTAAGTGCAAAGGTTCAAGAGCGGCAGTGAAGTGCTTGAATTCAGTTGAACTTTTTTTGATTGATTTTTTATCCTCAGATGCTTTTAGTGCAGGTTTGGATGATTTGGTTCTTGCTCGTTGTGATTCTAAAAGAAATATATTTATGAATGAGCTAGGAAATGAATTTACTGAAATTTCTAGGCTTATGAAGCATGTGAGGGGAGGAAGATCTGATAGTACCATCATTTCCCAAGTGGAGAAGCATCTACTTGGAGTGCAGGAAAATGTTACCAAGGCTATTTCTTCTTCAAGTTAATTTTTTCTTATTGTTAACAGTGGAAATGAAAGATCTGCTAAGAAATTGGTTCAACAACTTGCCTTGTTATGGCTTCAAATGTTTCAAAGGAGGAAAGTTTTTCCTAGATATTGACTTAAATATATTTGCATGATCATGATTTTTTTTATTAATAGTCCTCCAAGTCTCCATAAACATTCATTACATGCATTACGATCATACCTACATCTCGACTCTATAGTGATTATTACCCCTCTCATATGGTGGCCACTTGGTACGGATTTTGATGGCGATTGTATTCATGTTTTTTATCCCCAATCTTTAGAATAGCAAGTTGATATTTCTCAGCTTCTAAGTGTGGATCAACAAATGTTTAGTTCCCATTTTGGAGAGGCAAACATAGTATTGATTGTTGATACTTGATACATTGTTGGATGCCAAGATTTTATCCATCAAATATATGTTGGATAAAACCACACTGAATCGGCTATCAATGTGGACTTATCGAACTTTTCCTGAACCAGCAGTCACTAAAGTGCATGATGGAGGACCATTTTGGACAGCTAGCCAACTTCTTCAGATGGATTTTCCTGTGGAATTGAATTGTGAGGAGAATGGGATTCTCATAAGAAATAGTGAAATATTATTATTAAATGGTGATAAAAAACAATTTTTGAGTTTTCTGACTCAAATTTTTAATGCAATTGTTAAGTGAAAAGGTCAAGGAGCAACAGTGAAGTGCTTGAATTTAGTTGAACAATTTTTTATTTATTTTTTATTCTTAGATTTTTTTATTGCAGGTTTGGATGATTTGGTTCTTTCTCAATGTGTTTCTCAGAGAAAGATATTTATGGAAGAGTTAGGAAATGAACTTATTGAAATTTCTAGGCTTATGAAGCATGTGAGGGGAGGAAGATATGATAGTGCCATCATTTCCCAAGTGGAGAAGCATCTACTTGGAGTGCAGGAAAATGTTACCAAGGCTATTTCTTCTTCAAGTTCCTTTTTTCTTATTGTTGATAGTGGAAATGCAAGATCTGCTAAGAAAGGGGTTCAACAGCTTGCCTTCTTAGGCCTTCAAATGTTTCAAGGGAGGAAAACTTTTCCTAGAGAATAGCTTAAATAGATTTGCATAATAAGGATTTTGTTTTGATTAATGGTCCTCCAAGTGTCCATAAACATTCATTACATGGATTATAATCATACGTACGTCTGGGCTCTACAATTATTATTAACCCTCTAATATGGTGGCCACTTGGTGCAGTTTTTGATGGGGATTCCATTCATGTTTTTTATCCCCAATATTTAGGATCTCAAGTTGAGATTTCTCAGCTTCTAAGTGTGGATCAAAAAATGTTTAGTTCCCATTTTGGAGAGGCAAGAATAGCACTAAGTGTTGATACTTGATACATCATTGTATGCCAATATTTTATCCATGAAATCTATGCTGGATAAAACCACAAGGAATCAGATATCAATGTGGACTTATCGAACCTTGCCTGAACCAGTAGTCACTAATGTGCATGATGGAGGGCCATTTATTCATTATATCTCTTTTAGAGAAGGTCTTTTCTGTCAGAAGATGAGAATGAAAGAACCAAAAACACCTTTTAAGAATCTAATGGCCTTTCTACTTGATCTAACAATCTATTATGATAGGATGGTGAGAGATGTTCGTGGAAAATTTCTCATTCATTTTGAATATGGGAAAAGAAAGTCTTTAGTAGCATGTAATTCCTCAAACAAGAGGGATTTTGGGAGCGGCTTGGGTCATTCATCTCCAGGAGAACACGTAGGGACTCTGGCTTCTACATCAATTGCAAACTTGACTTACAAAGCACTTTTTTATTCCTTTCAAAAAAAAAATTTCCCCTTGGGACATCCTCAAGGTATTTGAGATCATCTTACTTTTTTGTCATAATTTTTTTATTTCAATATGATTTCATTTTGTAAGGTGGGAGGGATGAATTTAAAGCCAATGACAACAAGAAATGCCAATGAGTAGATATAATTCTACCTTACAACCAAATTATTGACAAGTAATTCTTCACATGAGAAGTTGTTGTGCTGATGAAACACATTTTGAGGAGAAAGTTGCAAGAATTCAAGAATCTTTGAAGAGGATTCCTTTGAAATATTTATCTCTCCAAATAGTTGTTGAGTAAGTGGATACCTATGTTGCACCTTTTTTTTCAGTTGTGTTACATGTAATCATTAAGGTATCTTACTCTCCAGGTCAATCATATAACCAATCTGATTCAGAATGCATTTTTGTATGTGAAGGTTGACCCTATTAAAATTTGCGAATGAACTGTTTGTTGTTTCAAGGTCTCTAGTTGATGACACACTGCCTGATTTGAATCTATTGTCTAATTGTCTATAATTGAGAGACAACATGTTATTAAATATTACTCTAACTAAAAATAAAGTAGCATATTTCTTAGGCTCTAGATATTTTGGAACTCTAATTGATTACAAAGGGAGATAAGGCACGAAGAAAATCATATGGGAATTTCAAGGCTCTAATAATTTAGGACAATAATAGAAAAAAAAGGTTGGGAAAGCACCAAGAAAAGAAACACAGACTCACATATTTTAAGTTCCTTCTTTCCCATCAGTGTCAGAATCAACCATCCAACACATAATTGATTGGTAGTGCATTAAAATTGTTATTCACAATACAATTTTTCATGAGTTTTGCCTTTGTTTTTATTTTTATTGTAAACACTTATGTAGGGTTCATTGTTGATTTGATATCCTCAATATTTATTCTGGTGTTTTCTATAAGGTTTCCTAAAAATGGATTTAGAACCAAGGTAGACTGTCCATGGAAATTCTCCATGATACCTGGACCCTGCCAACTTTTCCCTCAAAGAAATATAATTTTACATTACTGTCAATGTCTACGTATCCTTAATTTTTCTACCCAAGTTGTTTTATGTTTTCTTAGTTCCCTTGCAAATGCATTGACATTTGGCTTTGCAGGGCCTCTTTTTCCTTTACGTATCAACTTTGCATTCCATGAATTTCTACTTCAAAAAGGGTAATATACATAGATATAAATATCCTATAGGTGTTATCTTGTAAGAATTGAGTTTTTGATATTTACTTATGCCTCACTTTTCAATAGTGTAGTATTGAACATGGGAAGTGAACGTGAAAAAAGAGATTTAAAATTCAATGCTTTGCATGCAAGTAGATTTATTTGCTTCAATAGCCTTTAATATTGTCTACAAGAAGGTATTCATTCCATTTTATTTGCATGTTAAAGTTAGGACAGGTATTCTTTCAATAAGTAGTGCCTTTTTTCCAATGACGAATCCAAATTTTTAAGTTTAGCGGCCTTGTTATTTCTCCTCCTCTTGATGTGATAACTTGAAAACTTTTGACTAAAAGGAGGAAGTCATGGATTCTATCACCAAAATATGAATTTTTGATTTCTTTGGATCTCCTTTCCTACTGAATGTCTATGATCAATGAGGAGTCTCCAAAAAAATATGTATCTTTAGAGTTTAATCCTTTTGATAACGCCACTTACATGCCTATTATAAGTCCCCTAAAATCTGCATCGTTGTTGGTGGATGAACCTAGGCCAATATGGAAAAGGATTGGGAAGTGTAACTTACGAGCTTTAGATTTTCTAGCCAAACCATTAATTGGTGTTTTATGTATTCTATCAGCCTATGATTCAATTGATATTTGTGGTCTAACTTTTGAAGACTCTTAACTATGAGCATTGAGAAGCTTAGCAATCCCTTTGGCAACCTAAAAACCTTGATACCATCTATGTCACATGGCTCAACGAAATTCAAACTTGAGGTTTAAAATTTAATGAACCTAAAGAAAATTCTTAGGTTTGATTAGGTTCTTCAAACCTCATGATCGAACCTCAAGTTGAATTCAAGTTGAATTTGAACTTGAAGGAAAAATTGGGTTTTTTTATCGGTTTTATCATTTTTTATAAATAATAAAGTAAAGTTTTGCTAACCCTAGATCCCTTGAATTAGAATATTTTTTGCACTTTTTTGTTCACTCTTCACTCAACCAACTTGTCTCCATTTCCCATGTCACTGATCCTCTTTCCATTGCTGCTGACCCTCTTTCAAGGTCATTTAGAAGCATATTCGAGTTTTGATACAGAAAAGAGAACATCTCCGTGATAATAATATTGGAGCAAAGTTCTGTGAAATTAACCATATGGAAAGACAAAAAAATCCTTGTGATAAGAAATACCATCAAGCCTGACATCCATGTGACAGAGTTCACTCAAATATTTTGTCAAACACTTTGGTGACAGACTCAAACAAAAATAAAATTCAGAGTTATAAGGCATATCTGAAGTAGATGCATGTATCTTTTTTTCATTATTTTTTTAGGTCACAAAGAATAGCTTTAGTATTCGTATATGAGCTTGTAACTAGCATGCTATGACAAGAAGTGAACACTACTACATGTGTAGCAATTAAGTCAAGATTTTCTTCAAACATTTTGCATGTAACAAAACTATATCAAATAAACAGTAGTAGCAAATGAAGGAATTATACATCAACCCATAAAAAATGTATTTATAGACCAAAAAATAATGATTTAAAAGCATACCCTACTTTCCAATGTGAATACAGGTCAACAACATTCAACTTAAGTAAGGTTGTGGCATAAAACAAATAAATCTTGTTAGAGGCATTTAGACAAACAATTAGTTAGAAACCTCATTAATTTCAAAGGCTTGTGTTACAACCACCCAATGAATGGTCTCAAATGTAATATTTACGTTGTGCAGCCTTACGAAACACTCCTCCATACAAATATGTGGCTTAGGATATCTGTAACTCTAAATCTAACCAACAAACTTGCATGGTAACTGAAAGGAAAAACAAACCAACACTTAATAATATGTTGGCTTTGATGGCTAGGAATTGTCTTGGGAAACATCAAACCCTCTTAATATATTTACCCATTTCCTACCAAATTTAGAGTTAAAAGGTTAAACTTATGGCTGAAGAGAAATCATATAAGTGCATTATTTTGTGTCTTGGCTGCATGCAGTCTAAGGTGTGAAAATAAGGGAATTGTTGTACTAAAATTAAGGTGCTCTAGATGTATCTCTCAAGCTAAAAACAATCTAATTTCTAGATCTCTAAATAGCTCAGAAAATATCACCAACAATCATTTTAAAATATACATGAAATGCAAGACATAAAAGATAATAAAAATAACTAAATAATAACATGAATTGATTATGCGAGGAGTACATGCACAGGAGTTTTGAAGCCAAACTGAACAATTTTGAAGCATGAAGAAACCACATTACCATTTTGTCGCTTAGCCTTTCAATGTGGCCCTAGCAGATTAATCTTTCCTTTGACGTGACCCTATCAAATTAATGTCTCCTTTGATGCAGCCATAGCAAATCAATGTCTCAACACTTGAATGGGTGGGGTTTATGTTGACAAAGATCTTTATGGGAAGTATGTCGATGACTCTGTGGTGATTCAAATCGCAGATAGATGGTCTGGCTACAGGGGAAGGAGAATAGAGCAGGAAAGAAGATTATGGCACGAAAGAATCCTTAGTGGAAGATAAAATATAATATATACAATATATTATATATAATTAGTCTTATGTATTATATATAATATAGCCTAGGTGAAGAGGTAGCCTAGCCAAAGGAAGCCAAGTGAACTGTCAATTTTGGTTCACATAGGAGGAGTCAAAATGCTTAGATTATGAAACACCAAAATGATATATATATGATGCCTCACAAAACTATTAGTATAAAACCATGTGATAGTCTAATATTATGCGCCAATACAATTTTCTCAAGGCAAAATATGAGCTAAAACAAGAAGCATTCTCAGTTGCATGGTCTAAAACCATTTTGAGCCAATAAAAAAATATGTTCTAAAATAACCACGTCAACCAACTCAAACACATAAGTGGACTAGTGAAAGAGAAGAAGTGAACTCTAAAATATTCCCACTCGCATGTGTGGTTGATGTGTAGTCAAAACATAGTAATATTTTCCCTATGAAAATTTTTAGTAGCATCATAACTAGGTCAATTTTTTCCCAATTTTCTAATATGACCTCATTTTTAAAATATCATAGTCATTCTGCATTTAATGGCATATATTCAAGGAAAATTTGGGAATTATTACAAAATATAGCTACTCCTGAAGTTTACTTCCCTAAAAAATGTGTTCTAACCAGATTATTAACCTCAAGAATTGGTACATGTGGCATATGATGATGATGTGGATTCCTTCTCATCATAAAGCACACTATCATGGATCCCTAGACAATGTATTTCACTATAGTGTCACATATCCTAAGAAAAATAACACAATTCCAAAAATAAACATATATGTTTATATGCATGTGTTATTTTTGGATTCCTTCTCGATTAGTCTCCCTTAGAATTTTGTAGATTGTGTTGTGACGAATAATTTAATAGATTATGTTGTGACGAATAATTTTCTTGTGGGCTTGGCATAATTTCCTGATCTCTATATCTATGACCCAGGTGGGTTTGAAACCTCTAGACCATAGACCTAAAAGGTAATTCACAATGTTGACTACCAAAATTAGATCCATCATCGTTTGTGCCAATTTGGATTCCATCCCTAATATATCTCTTTGGAATTTTGATTTACATTCGCCATTTTTTTTTCATGTGTCGATGCGTCAGTTTCCATTTTGTCTCTAGTCAAAATTGTCCTAAAATTGCCATATTTTGTCTCAAATGTTTTACCTAGTTAGCATGCAAAAAACATGGTTATAGAATGTTACACTTGAGTGCCTCCCAATCCAATTTAGTTTCAACTTCCACAACTACCCACAATGAACAATACACAATCAATCCTCCCACTTCAAATGATGCAGAGTTTCAACCTTTACAAGTCATGGGTAGCAATTGGTATTCAAGAAGAAGATGCAAAGGAAGATGGTGCATATAGAATCAAACTTTCATTCATATCTAGAAATCAAAACCAAAGATGTAAGTGGTGATGCCACAAACTTGTAAAATGCATCAAGTTGTTCCTTGTGCAAGCCAATACAAGAGTTGGTATAGACCACTACAATGATACTTGTTTTAATTCTAAACTCATCACATCTCACCACCTTTTCACCACAAGACATGGACCCAAATTTAAGAGACAAAATTATATAGAATTAAATTTATCATGATTCAGTGTATACACGTTTATTAATATTAGTACTTTTATTTTTTTTCTTTTCATTTCAAAAAATATTGTAATTTTATATGTTTGTTTATTAAATATTTTAAGTGAAGATATTGATATTTTGTATAATTTTCATAGATTTTCCATTTTATTTTTTTAATAGTGAAAGTAATAATCACCAATGAAAATATTAATTGATAAATTTAAATGACTCAAAGAAATTTAGACAAAAATATATACCTCTTAAATATAAGGAAGATTTCCACTTTCAAATCTTGTTATAATTTTCAACAAAACATGTTGTCTAAGTATAAATGTTTTTGTTATAAAATGAGAACATAAAAATTTGAGCATAACAAGCAATCAATTCTCATT
The DNA here is from genome assembly GCA_034641835.2 of Pinus albicaulis. NCBI lineage: Eukaryota > Viridiplantae > Streptophyta > Pinopsida > Pinales > Pinaceae > Pinus > Pinus albicaulis. Next base: position 83,859,239 of record CM076580.1, on the reverse strand, counting down.
TCAATCAAAATATGGTAGTAGTGTTGTAATCCGGTTAAAATTCATTTCAACACCCATACAAAATGTTCAACCATTTTTAATCTAGAGAAAGATGGTAATAATAGTGTAATCTAGCTAAAAATCATTTCAACATCCATATGAAATGTTAAACCTTTCTAAAGGTAAGAAACTCCTTTGTATATTAGGTTTGTTTTAAAAATATAAAATGAGGTTTGCAACAATGTTACACTTATTTTAATGTAAGTAATTTTTTCATGTGAATCCTTTTTTTTCACAATAATTAAATAGAAAGTGGCTTAATACAAATCATAAAAAGAATTAATCATTACTAGGGATTTACCAAATTTAAATTTATAACCTAGGACTTTTTTATAATAAAGGATTTTTCGATAATATATTTTGGAAAATAATTGAAAAAAATAGATTAATATTTAAAACTTAATAAATAATAACCTACATAATTTTAATAAAAAATAATTCCATACATGATTTGAATAAAAAATTGATTTACTTTCAATTTTTAATCTAAATCATTTGTAAAATGTTTATTTAAAAATTTGACTACAATGTATTAGATTCTTGTCTTTTTTTTTCTTTCTTTTCTTTCCGAATAAGACTAATTCTATTAAGAGAAGAAACATATAGTACAATCAAGCTTGCATGCAAGCGAAGTTGAAAAGCATGGGAGCCGTAGGTGATAAGCTATCAACCTCGCTCCTGGATGACAATCAAGGAATGAGAAAAAAGATAACACGGAAATGCAAAGAAGCTAGATCTGAACAGAGGTATCTACCTGGTGTGGGTGGATACTGCCAAACGACATTTTTTCCCTTTTTTCTTGCTTACTTTGACCCATCCAGTAGAATTTGGCTGAGCCATAACTAGTTGTAAACTATTATGCCCTGGGGGTGGAATATCCTTATCAGAGTCAGAGGATGAAGACACGTGAGAGCGTTTCTGTGAGATTGGCGGGGTAGAGGGGTCCACCGGACTGGTTGAGGGAGCGTCCAATGGAGTCCCATCATTCTTCCCATTTGCTTCAATTTCCTCCTCATCCGAGTTGGAGGAGTCTATATCATCCATGGAGGGGGGGGGGAGGAACATAGGGATTCCAGCTCTTGGATTTGGGTTTGCAATTCAGATTCTTATTTTTGTCGAGGAATTGGGTACATGCATTTTGGAGATGTTTCATTTGATGACAATGGCGGCAACTAAAGGTTGTATTTTCGTAATCCAAGGTTTGTGTCCAATGGAAATCCCCAATATTGAGGTTGATCTGATTCAACAATCCTTTTCTGATATCTAGTTCCGCACATAATCTGTCGTAGGTGTAGAGTCCTTTATCCTTCCTTGAGGAATCTGTAGCGAGATAGTGTCCTAAGGTGTCTCCAATGTCTAAGAAAATAGAGACATGCCATAGATGCGCCGAAAGATTCGAGAGCCTGACCCAAATGGGAAGTTTGGTGATGACAGCTGTAGAGGGGTCGAAGTCTAGAAACCATGGGGTGAGGAAAAGTCCAGCCGTGCCCCAGAACCAAGGGCCTCCCGTTAAGGCTTTCTAGTAATCTTCATTTAAGTCAAAAGCCACAATGAAGAAGCCTTATGAGCATAAGTAGATCTTTATTTTTTGAGTCCAGTTGGTATGGATCCATTGCTATAAATCTGCTGTGCGAGGCCATAGACCATTAAATCTGCATATGATTACGGATTCTGCAAACTTCTGATAGTGAACATCAATTGCAGGATGAGAGAATTCGATAGAAGTAATTTACTCCTATTTATCCACCAAAAATGGCTTGGGAGCCATATTTGGTTGAGCTGCTTTCGAAGAAGACTGAGGATGGAAAAAATCTTTATGGATTGCATATTTATAAGAGAATGGAGGAGCAGAGGATTTCTGCCCAATGGACCCTCCTCTTAGACGAGAAGAAACCACAATAGAAGCATCGTTTTGAATACAGTAAAAGGAGAGGGGAAGGGGTTCCTTTAGCTGTTTACCTTTATATAGAAGTCTCTGGTAAGAGGAGGGGATCCCCATCCGGAGTTCAAGTTTTAGAAAAATATCCTGCACACGATCTGTAGCACGTACCCAATGCATCATCGTCTTGCCAGAGTGGAGTGTGATTTGGATCTGAAATGCAGGTGCCTCTTCTGGCAGATCTGGCTGGTTCGAGAAACAAATCTACTTCCAACAAGCTATGGAGGTAGAGTCTGATGACTCACGTGTGTGGATCGCATTTTCTGAAGCATCCTTTGTCCAGCAACTAGCCACTGTTTTGATGTGGAGATATGTATTAGCTTGGGCAATCTCTAATGCGGCTGAGTCATTAGTGAAAGCCCCAAATTCCTTACTTTCAACAAGGTAGGCGGTAGCCCAGAGAGGTGGAAAAAAAATCCAACACTGGTCTTCATCTGAAATTATTCGCCTTACTGCGAGGGCAGTTGTTGCAGAGCTACCAGAAGCGATTGCAAGATGTGGAACCGTATCGTTAGCATCCACCTCTGTGCTGAGGAGTAGCCACTGTGGGATTCTGCAGCCCTTCAAAGTTGGGTTTGCAACAAAAATCTTGACCACGCAGAGAACAACTAGCAGAAATGAAAAGGTACTAACCTTTTTATCGCGAAAGACCACGCAGATATCATGGATTGTAGAAGCTAGTCGAAACCCCAGGCGGGAGCAGGCTTGAGATGGGTGTGAATCTACCAAAAGAACATGACATCTACCTCTACAGGCACGTGGAGGTTTGTCGATTGCGGGTAGCCTACAGTTGGGGCTCAAAATATCTAGGCCGGAAAGAAGCCTGCAGTCTTCAAATCGCATGGGAGTGGCTGACCCATCGCCGCAGAGGAAGCCATAAGAGTAAACCCTAACAGTTGTGCTCGCCATCGTTTTTGGTCAGAATCGTCCGAAAACATACAAATGTTAATCTTAACTGAATTCAAGTATCAATTATGGAGTTTATCTCTAGATTCTTGTCTTATTGTATAGTACATAGTCTATTAAATATTTCGCAACCCGTCGTAACATCATAGTACCGACGGTTTTCTGCACATGTCGTAATACTGACCGTTGTCTGCACACATCGTAATACTGACAGTTGTCAGCACACTTTGCAATACCAACGATTGTCACTCATTCCGTCGCACTACCGCAAGTGTCTCCAAACATCGCTATAGAGATTTTTATCCCCAAATGTCTCCAAATGTCACAATGCTGACAATGTCCCTATTAAAAGTGTCGGAATTTTGACCAAATGTACTAGTTTTGGTTTCTCTTTGTGATATTGAAATTTGTTGCACTTGGTACCATAATTTTGATATATCATATTGCAATTATTCTTCTTCATGCATCATATTAGAATTTTCTGAGGGCTTAATGGGTGTAGAATGATTTTTGGGAGGCATTATAAAACCAAATACTGATAACAATGCTTCAAAATGCCCTTGGAATCAATTCAAACTAATATACCTATTTTTCCAAATCCCTAATATTTGAACTATAGACCTATAGTAGCTCTCTAAGTCTTCTTTCCAATGCCACAGGTCAGATCTGATTTAGATTCTTCAAGACAAATTTATGCCCAATATCCCACAATGTCCTAATAATGGACTAGCTTAGTACAATGAACTTGTATGTAATGCCACGTGTCACAGTTTCATCTTCCGATTATGAAATCTATGCACCATAAACTACAGTTCCTGCAATTTTGGCCCCTTTTTCACAAAATTCGAATCCGATGCTTGGAGAGAAAGTTATGAAGATTTTCCCAAGGTCACCTCTTTGAGATAAATTTTAGATCCTACAAAAACCCTAACTTCCTCAGATCATATCTATGAAACTATGGTAAACCAATATTTGACATTTTTACGCACATTTCCTCTGGATTTTGGCTTGAATGGGTTTTTTTTTCCAGTTTTTGAAATGTCTTAGAAAAAAAATTATAGTGAAAATTCCATGATGACTTGTTTGCAGCAGCGAAACCCTATAATCCAAAGCTCTGAAACCAAATTTTATGAAACCAACTCACAAAATAGAAGAAAATATATATCAATGCCTTATAAATAAACCTCTCTGAGGGGGAAACCTCCTTTACATTACATAAATGAAAAATTATTGGATGATACAAATGAAAAAGCCACTTTTCTATATATAGGAGTCCAGTGGGTCACAATATGATCCTAGCCGACATTCAAATAAAAATGTAATGGCACAAAAATAATAATAGTGGGCTTCTATGGGACACAATAATAACAATATGGGGGCTACATGGGCACACAAATAACAATAAGGGGATACACTAGTATTGTAGGGACCTAACAATGTGGCCCTCATATTTTTGTCAATGACATTGTGGCCATTCCCTACTTGTTGGACGAAGGTGACATCCCACATTTTCACCTTTAGCACAATTCCTAAGCATGGAAAAATAAGTAAACCACGGTTCTCATTGTAGGTGCCTTGATCAGCCTTCAAAAAACCTATTTTGGTTGTCCTATTATAAAAACCTACACATTTGAATTGCAGATAATGAAATTTTCTGCAACACGGAATGCACATTCCTCTCTCCCTCAACGATCTTCTTGTTGTATTGTACATGAAATTTATGATCTCACATAATTTCTCTTCCCTCCCAACGAACAAAGTAGCAAGTTTCTGAAGCAAGGCATTGTATTCCTCAGTAGGTTGGGCGATATAGAATTTTTCCCTCAAATTGATGTCAACGAAGAAACGCTATGATATTGAAGGGAAGAGTCAAGGGAGGAGGTTTTTTTTAACAAAGAAACAAATGTTGATTTTATTTATTTGGAAAAATTACTTAAAACATATATTTTGTACATAACACCATCTTCCTTGCAAACATTAAGAAAGTTGTAGTTCATAATGTATCTCTTCCACTTCATTTATTCACACAACACATAATTCCTGCACAAGTGTGTCAAATCCATCCAAATTATGTTGAGCTAAATTTTAGTGATTTCTCTATTCAATGCACATACAAGTAACCTATTAAATTATACTTTGGCTAAGTATTGTTGAAAATAATAGTTGTATAGCTTCGTATATTCTCATTCTAGGGGACTAGACCTACCATAAGGATTTGTCCTCTTTGGTATCTACAAATGATCATTACTCTTTGGAGAAGAAACCTTAATGTTAACTTCGCCTTAATTTTCTATGCGTTGATGTAAAAATCTCCTAAAATTCAAGTTTTTGTTACAAAAAACTCCACTTATTAGCATGGTGGGAAACCTAGTGATCCCAACCTCATGATCAACTAATAAAACATAATTCTATGTTAGAGAGGTTGAAAGGGTCATGGGGTAAGACCAAACCCCAAAATAATGAATCAAAAGTCTCTCCATGATGCATCTCTCCCATGACTAGCAATGTGGCAGACCTTGAACCAGGAAAATAGGGCGGCAATACCCATCTCTTGATGCAAAAACAAGCTAAAACTCATTGAGAGATTACATTCTTGCATAAGACACAAGGAATTCATAGCAAGATGGTAAACCTGAAATTTATATACTACAAATTTCCCTTGGATTACTAACATCCTCAAGAAAGAGTTATATAAAAGAGCCAGGAGATCACCCTACTTATAAAATCATATTTCGGTAGAGCCCAAGAGAGTTATGATCACTTCAAGTAAAGTGTCCCTTTTCCTTTCTCCATAAAATTCCTCACTCAGTATATCACTACATATCAACCAGATGTTGATTTTGGAGTGACAACACTAACCAGTTAGCCTAATAACTCAACTACCACTCCAAAAAATACTAACACATGATATCTAGTTGTGGTAATGAATATGAAGGATTCCAAATCCATATCATTGACATGATACAATATAAGTTGTAATAACCTTCTAACATGCTATCGAGATGCATAAAAGTAGTAAGAAAGCTGAAATGAAAATAATGGTGGGGGGAAGAGTAGGGAGAAATTTTTAAGCCTTCATCAATTAGATAATTGAACCCTGTCAAATGCCATTTCTTTGTCCACATGAGGAATCTAATAAACAATATTTCATGGCTATGATTTTTAGCTGAATAAGGTTTGATTGCTCTAGCACTAGAAAATTTATTTGCTGATTTTTTTTCTTAATACTGAAGAATTTTTCTAGAGACGTGGTTGAGGTGGTATTTGAATTCGTGTGAGAATTGTATCCACTAGTATGATTTTGGATATGTTTTTGAGCATTGATATTTTTGGAATCTGTCAGTATTTGTGAACCATAAAGTAATCCACTTTTACTCTTCCTTGGAGTATTTGACTATTTCTTAGAATTTTCATCATTCTCTGCTCTTGGATGCATAAATTCTTTTGGTTTTGGCGACTCAGGTGGACAATCCTCAGATCCTTCAGTTGTACTTTCAGCTTACATGTGGTAAAAAAGAGAGGCATTTTGATTTATGCATGGAGTATTTTTTTTTCAAGTGACAGTACACTTGAAGATGATTGAAATAAAAAATACTAAGCATCACTTGGAGTAGCAATAACCTTTAATTGTTGGTATCATCTGAAATATCTCTTTCCTTTCTTGTGTGTATCTCATCCTCATCAGCGTAGTGTAGATATGGCATATTTCCATCCCTCAAGGGGTCAAATTGTTTCTACTCTCTAACTGTAGTTGGAGGTTAAGACATGTGGTCTCTAATTCCTGGAAAAACTCGCCTTTCTCTTCAAATTTTTATTGTAGTGATATATATTTTTCTTTAAAGTAATTTCTTTCATCTCAAGCAATATTGAGTTCAAATTCAAGATCCTCATTCAATGACACTTGGTTTTCAAATGGATCTTCCCTCAATTGCTTCAATTCCTTAGTTGCAGTAAGTTCTGCATGTAAATCTGCAACTATTTTCTTTGATTCTAGGAGTTGAGCTTTGAGAGCCTCTAATTGTTGCTTGCCACCTGAAATTAAATATTTCTTTTCATATTTATCTTTTACCATCTGTAACATTCCAAACAATAGAAAATTCAATAGATATAGAATATTTTAGTGTTTTGATTTAAAACAAATTTTCATTAAAAACAAGAACACAGATACGATCTAGAAATGCAAGCTTTTTATTTATATTATTAGTTGAAAACAAAATACATGCCCATACAGATGATATTGGAGTTCCTACAAATGGCATGCACGGTTGCTCGTTAAAATACTAATATAAGACACTGAAGCTCAGTCGTGAACCTTGGGTGCATCCAAGAGACAAATTCACCACGAGCTTTTCGTCTTGGGATCCATGCTAGAACTCGCCACACCAAGTTCTCAACCAACACATAATAAGATATTAAAACTCATGATATCCAAATTCCTAGCTTCCATCCCCTTTTATAGGCTTGATGGACTCTCTAGAACATTATTTAATTATTTTCCCTCGAAAATCGAAGTAAAATACCATGGGCTAATACCATGGCTGAATACCATGGTAAATACCATGGGTAGGTTTTGTCCATTTTGACCATATCTAGAAAATGAAATATTACAAATACTCTTTCCAAAAGATTTATTTCCTTCAATTAATCAATTTCTATCCACAACAGAAGCATTTGTACATTGATACCAAGATCCCTTACAAACCATTATGATATCCCATGCCTCCATGCTAAATGATCCTGAATGGATCCTTTGATACCTGGATCCAGATAATCCTTCGACCAATCTTGCCCTCAAAATATCCACCTGGATCCCAATTACACCTGAGTCTTGGGACCTGTGGGTTATAACACCACCTCAGTTCTCCATTACTTCCCGTGCTTAAGGGCCCAAGCTTCTATATGCCCTTGGCTAAGAGTATCCCATCAATAGAGTTCCAACTCATAATCTCTTGCCAATCCATATTTTTTGAAGGATATAATGCATGAATTCCTACGCATGGAATAATTCTACTATGTTGATGTTTCCTGATGCTGAACTTATGCTGCTACACTCGGTTAAACAACATGATCCCCTTGTAGAGCTCTTCTATGCTATCCTAAACGTATAAAGGTGGGATGGTAGTGTTGTAATCCATATCTATGTACTCCTATAGAAAGATACTCTGGAACTCACAATTGTACTCTTGTTTCAGTTGCCTTGTGAGGGACTTAAGTCATTCCTCAACACTAGACAACTTGGTGATTGATTCGACACATAATCCTATGAGCTCCTCAATTTTCATTTTCTCCTGTAAGAGAGTGTCTCAGATTGCCCAAAATATTTTCTTCCACATCTTAATAGCTGTCTTAAAATGAAAAATATTTTCCCAAAAGTCCTCTACTAGAAATTTTGGTGCCCTTTTGAATCCTTTTGTATCTATTTGCACTGGATTTCCAACTACCACAACTTCAACTTGAGCCTTTGTTCGACTCTCTGGGAATGGTTCATTTTATACATTATGTCTATTATTCTGCCCCTCATGATCATGTTGGTTCACTATTGCTGGCTCCTCACTCAAATTTCCTAGCCTCCTCCATCTATGAAGATAATATATTATTCATCCTCTCGAACTGTTGAACATAGATGCACTGGTGGACTGCTATATATAATTGATTGTTCATATTCTTTATCGACATCCCCTAGGAGACCTATGGACTCCATTGTATAGGATTATACCTCATCAATACCATTATTTAGAATTTCCTCATGTAATTCCAAATGCTTTTCATCCTGCAAGTTTCCCTGAATAATATCACATTGTTTCTCACCATCCCGAAGATCAATAGACCCAACTACAGAAGAATCCCCATGATCTGAAGGAATATCCTCTTTTTCTGTCTTTTTTGCCTCCTTCCTATCACCTGGACATGAATGTTAAGGGCCCAAGGTCCCTTGCAGATAAAGAATAGTTCTCTCCTCCTTATTTCCCCCCCCCCCCCTTGCTGCAGAATACTTAGGATAAAGGCCCATATCACTTAAAACATAAATAAAACATTTTCATGCTTTATATCCTAACTTTTGAAAACAACGCCTCTCTTGTACCAATCAAGGGTTAATTTAAATGTGCAAACCCCTCTTATTTTATTTCTATTGATCCAGATGTCGGTTTGAAGCACTAGACACATTTTTGGAAAGATTTTTCTGAGAACTTACTGATGAGAACACCTGCAACATGATCTAATCCTAACATTATTATGCAAACATCTCCCTAAACTTCATAATTCACCCCTTCTTGGAAATAATTTGCAGGATAAAATATTATTTACAACATCTCAAATATAATAATAATCAACCATAATCAAGTGCACCTATAAAAATTATAAGACACTAACAACCCACAAATGAATTTTAACCATTTTTTTATATTTATTTTCTTAACACATAATCATAATACATATCAAATACATCATCGACTTTAAAAAGACTTCAAAAACGAAATGTATCACCATACCACCTAATCAACACATTATGGACCTCCAAAAACAAGTATATTACCCAGATATCTTTGGATGCCTCGATGCGTGATACTCTCGCTTTCCCATTCATAAATTTTAGATTTATCATTTATACAAACTAACAATTGCACCAAATGTTGCAAAGGAAATGTCGCAAGGCAATAATGTAGGAAAGAGTAGCATTAAATTGTTACTCTTCCATGATGACAATGAAATTGTGAGTAGATTTCCAAAGGGTCTCAGTGGAATTTTGGATCTTAGTTAGATTACCCCATTGACATGACAGGGCTATCCTTAGTATCAGGTTCTCTCCTTTTTGTTATTAGTGTAGTTTCCAAAGAATGGATTGTAGAGATAAAAAACATCTCTATCCCTATCTCCTTTTGGTTATGTAGCTCCTTTTGGTTATTTAGTGTAGTTTCCAAAGAATTGATTGTAGAGATAACAAATATCTCTATCCTTAGAGATATTTTTTGGTTATTTAGTGTAGTTTCCAAAGAATGGATTGTACAGATAAAAAATTTCTCTATCCTTAGATTTATTGACCAGAAGACTTTGATTTCGTCTTTTGGTTATACATACATATGTATTTGCAGTGGAAAAACTTATGTTTGAAGTATTAGCCTACTTGAATGGTTGGCATTTATCCACACCCTATTTTTATATGCCAAATTTATTTGGGACTTAGTATTTCTTGTAATTTATATAACTCTCATGGGTTTTGTTTAAATCCATTTACATTGTCCCCCCAATTCAAACTCTAGAAAACATTTGTATCAATTTTTTTATCAGTATGTGGACCGGATCACTATAAAAATATCAAGTTGAAGCCAAAATATGAATCTTTTGAATTGAAGGATGTTGAAAATCTGAAATTACCATACTCTACCACAAGTATGGTAAATCTGAATAATGAAGATCAACACATTTGGTATTTGAATTGTATAGAGGACTATGAGCCTAGAGTAGGATACCAAATAAATTCAATTGATGATATCAACAACCCAAAAATCATTATTAGGATTTGATCTTCCAAAAATCATCTATAACCAAAACAATGAATTTGTCAACTACATTTGGAAATTGTTATGGAATTGGTTTAAACCAAACAAAGGCAAGTATTTCCTTATGTTCACATGTTGATGGATCAATTGAGGTAGAAAATTGCACTATGATTTAATTGTTATGTATATTCAATTAGAAACATTAAAATGTAATAAATTTTCTTTCCTGCATCCAAAATATTCATAATCAAATTCAAGAAGCTTAATATAATAATTTTCATTAAATTTACCCACAAAAAATTGAGCTCCTCAACTAAGAGTTACATTAAACATCAATAAAGTTATGACCCATTATGATGCAATGATTAGACTCCCTTTGTTGTCCATAAATGATGGATCACTTTTCTAACCTACTTAGATTATTTATATAATTATGATTATAACACTTAATGTTGATGGATCAATTGAGGTAGAAAATTGCACTATGATTTAATTGTTATGTATATTCAACTAGAAACATTAAAATGTAATAAAGTTTTTTTCTCGCATTCAAAAGATTCATAATCAAAGTCAAGAAGCTTAATATAATAAATTTCATTAAATTTACCCCCAAAAAATTGAGCTCCTCAACTAAGAGTTACATTAAACATCAATACAATTATGACCCGTTAGGATGCAATGATTCTCATTGTGTTGTCCATAAATGATGAATAACTTTTATAACCTACTTAGATTATTTATATAATTATGATTATAATACTTATTATTACAATCTCACATAAACAAAAGCATAAGCCTAAGAAAAGTTGGTTAGTGAAAATATGTTTCTTAAGTGATAATGGTGATTTCCATAGTAGCTCCTTATGATGTTGTCTTAGTATTTGTGTTTTATTAATTCCCACATAAGATCAATACTATAAGGTAATATAGGAATCAAGTAATCATTTATCTGTTATTAATTTAAATTACGATAATATTTTTTTGAATGCTATCTAAAGTCTAAAAAAAAAAATGCAAGTTTGTCTGTGTTTAATTTATAAACTTAAGTTGTGATAATATTTTTTTAATGATCTCCAAACTCTGAAAAAAAATGCATTTCTCTTTTTTATGAATAATTTGAAATCTTATTGCATTAAGGTAATTTTTATATTTATAAATTTACTTCTAAATATGTTTTTCAATGTACTTTGCCTCATAAAATACTATTCCAAAAAGTTATTCTTTGATAACATTCTATGTGGTCTAAGATAGAAAATGCACCTATAATATAGATAATTTAAAACTTATTTCAGATTATGACACGTTTAATAAATATCTTGTCAATTTCTACCATGTGCATTTAAAATAAGATGTGAGCCCACCAATTGATATACGAAGAGATATTATAACCAAATGAGAATGAAAGTGTAAAAATAATATTTATTTTTGAATGTTCGAATGTTATGAGTCGATATAATGCAAGTTACGTTACCTAAAAACATTTTTTTAACTGTCAATTCACAACAATAACATGACTCCAGTCTAGAATAATTTCGTTTTTGGAACTATTTATTTTGAATATGGTTTTGTAGATCCCAAACAAACGGGTTTCTCGTGAGTCTAAATTAGAAAAAAATAACATTTATAAACTCTATAATGGTGAACATATTACAATGCATATTTAGGCTATAACTTCTGATAAATGGAAAAAGCTAATGATTCGTAATCCATGAACATATGAACTGCATCGGAAATATACACTGGTCCACTAAGCAAAATTTAAATGCTCTCAGCGTTAGAAATTTTAATAGGATCCAGCCGCAAAAGACCGTGAAAGTTTGATAGTAAAGAGGATATCAAATAATCTGTGTAGTTTGCCAACGTGAAAATTCCAAATTATCGTGGCTTAAAAGGAAGACAATGCTTTCATACGAATGAAACCAAAATACAAAAAGCAGAAAATGTGTTCCGCTATTACGTTAACCTAAACCTAAAATATGGACTCATTGGAGCTCGAAAGGCATCCTCGCTTTGAATGCTTGAATGCGTCCCTATGTGATTTTAATCAACTAATAAACATCTCCAACCGTTTTCTCCGACCGGCCCAACTATATCATCACAGAAAACCAACATAAACAGATTTCAGTCAAGTTAAAATCTACAATAACAAACATTCCAGAAATTTTTCCATTAATTAAAATTATAGAAAATATTAAATTGAAATAGGATTTTATTCAGTGATGAAGTTTAATATTAATTTTATTTACAAATGTGTAAAATATTAATATATTCTCTTCATTATTTTGTCTTTTTTTTGGAAATTATTATAGGAAGAAATATGATAATTTAATCAATACGAGAAGCTTGTTTACTCATCCCCTGAGTATATTAAACAATACCCATTTCGTTGGATTCAGAGATTTAATGTAGAACCTTAAATGCAAAATTGAAAATATCATAATTGAATATGTAATTACAGATATTATCTGAAATGAAAAATTAATAATATCATAATTGAGTATGTAATTACAAATATTTAAAAAATGTAAAATATAGATTTTGAAAGTTAAAAGTTAGATTCAAAAGAAAGAATATCATATCTAAAAATATGAAAAATGAATTACGAACTTTTGAAAGATAGATATCTTAAATAAAAAGTGTAGATATTTTATATAAAAGCGTGAATATTGAGATTTGTAAATATCATATTAAAGTTAAATTTGTAAATATCATATTTACAGATACCACTTATCTCTACCAAATATTAATTAGTCAATGCATTAAAAGATTAGTTATAAAGGATACATTGTCATATTCTTCCATATATATATACTTTAATTTTAGAGGTTTTATTTAAAACAAATCATAACCTTTCACATAATTCTTTCTCATAATTCTTTCTGAGTTTTATTAATTGGCAATAAGGTCACTCTTACTATTATCTTAGATTTGAAATATTTGTATTTTAATTTCCATAAATTTTTTTTAATTCTTTTTATTTTTCCTTATGTTTATAATATTTTGATGACCATATTTATATCAGCATAGACTTATCTACCAAAGATCTAATATGAGGTGAGAGGGATCAAATTTCTTTTGTTGCAAACTTTCATGTTAAAATATTTTATTTATAATTCATATTGAGTGTGTTATCTTTGTAAAATTATATTATTAAAGATTATCATCGAAATATTGTATTTATTACTTGAATAGTGAAAGTGAAATATCAACAACTAAGTTAATTGTTTTGTGATGCAAACTAGCTGCAGAAATACCAGAGTATATGCGGAAACTCTAGAGTTTACACTCTACACAACCTTATTACTCGTAGCAGATTTGTGTTAAACTTTGAAGCTCGTTAAACATACATACATATGGCGCGATCAACAACAAAACTGAAACATCGCATATAATCCAAAAAAAATTATATGTGCGGAATTCCTTAAGGGTTCCACGATGAGCCTGACCAATCACCGGTGATAAAAAATCACACAGGTTTGCAATTAACTTTAACCCTTAAATTTTAATCCTTGCGAAGTGAAAAACTGTGCCGAGCCAACACGTGTCCCCCCCTTTTAACATTGCAAACAAATTTGTTTACTTTGCGATGTCTTAATGATTATCTCTAAACTTTTCGAATTGCAAAGTTGCTCCCCGACGCTATGATCTACATCGTTGGTTCAGTCCTGGATCCAATGATCCACGATGTCCCTCCAACTCTTCACTTCTCCCGTAGGTCAAACAATTTAACTTGCAACTCTTTACGTTAAACCTGATTCTGTGCGATGTGTGCTAGATTTACACTGTGTTGATATCTCTCCCATTGGACAGGTTCAGATCTACGTCTCGTCGCACCTGCAACCCGATTGTCTTTTTTTTTTATATAAATTAATGTATATGCGATTCAACAGGGTTTAAACAATTAGTTTGAACAGAGAGCTCGATCAATACAAAACACTTGAAATTTAATAATAAAGGAATTTACAGGGCCAAGTCCTTGATCGGTTATTTATTACAATTGTTTATGCTCTCTCTGCTCTCTCCTCTCACACACCTATTTCAAATTGTCACACTTTTTCCTCATACTCTTCTCTCTCACACCTATGTTACACACATATATATATCTATCTTAAGCAGTCCTTCTCACCTAAAATAGATTCTCGTTGAGCCACTCCTAACAAACAAATGCTACCCTATTTCTAAGCTCTTTTCCTACTTGACTCAATCTCCTCGCAGGGAGAAAAAAATTTCTATTTTATTTCCTAATTAAATTAGAAAACCCAAACAAACTAAATTATCTCATTTAAAACTAAGTAAAATATCAATGGCCAATGTTTATCCACCTCATGTTATCCAAAACATGTGAACATACAATCACATTGCTGGCTAAGTCCAGATGCTCCTGCATAAGACTCCCAGGGAAGACAAGATTAATCCACCAATGCTTTAGGATCTCTACTAAACTTCTTTCACTCTTCTGCTATCATCTAACTAGCATCTTCCACAAGGTGTCCTTTCCATTTGACTAGATAATGATAGCAAGTTTGTCCTCTAGTCTTATTTGCTGCTCTTTTCTCTGAAATGGCCTCGACTTCTTTATTTTCTATCTTTGGAATCTGTTCCTTCCAATTCAAAGTTCGGTCTCCCTCTTCTGTAGAGTCTTCTTGTAGCTCTTCCTCTGTTCCTTTGTATAGGTACAAATCTGTAACATTAAAGATGGGTGATATTCCAATTCTTGCTGGAAATTCAATCTCATGTGCATTTGAAGAAAATTTCCTAAAAATTCTACATGGTCCTATTTTCTTCATTTTTAATTTGTTGCAAGCCTTAACAAGAAACCTTTATTTACTTAGGTACACCATGACTAGGTCACCTACTTGGAATTATTTTTCTTTCCTCTTCATATCAGCTCTCTGTTTGTATTTTCCACTGCTTTCCTGCAATCTATATTTGACATCTTCCTATAGTTTATGCATCTGTTATGCAAACTCTTCAACTTTTGCACTCCTTATCTCTTGTTTTCCTAAATTTCTAGGCTCATACACACCTCTTGGATTCATTCCACAAATAATATGGAATGGACTCATCCTAGTACTTCGATTGGGAGTATCATTATAAGCAAAATCATCCTGAGCAAGTGCTAAATCCCACTGCTTAGGATTTTTACACACTAAGCTCCTCAATATATTCCCAAGATTTTATTCACTACATTGGTCTGTCTATCTATTTGAGGGTGATAAGCTGAATTGAAACTAAAGTTGGTACCTATTTTCTTCCATAGAGTTATCTAGAAATGACCAACAAACTTGGTATCCTTGTCAGACACAATATTCACAGGCCATCCATGTAAGCTTACAACTTCTGAAAAAATAGATTAGCAATATGTGTTGCATCACTAGTTTTATTACATGCAATGAAATGAGCCATTTTATAAAACCTATCCACCACAACATAAATGGAGTCATTTCCTCTTTAAGTTTTTGGCAAACCCAAAACAAAATCCATACTAACTCCATCCCATGGTCAGTTTGGTATTTGTAATGGTTGATACAATCCTGTATTCTGACTTCTCCCATTAGCATGCTGACAAATCCTGCATTTCTCAACAAATCTCTTAGCATCAATTTACATTTTTGGCCAGTAGTAAAAAGAATTTACCTTAGCAAAAGTCTTGTCTTGTCCAAAGTGTCCAGATAAGCCTCCACCGTGTTTCTCCTTAATTATTTTTTCCCTCATAGAACATTTGGGAATACACTGTTGAATAGAAAACCTCCTTGGATAAGATAATCCAACCACTGAATTCTATTATGAACTACTGGGTTTTGCACAACTACATAAATTTCCTTAAATTCTTCATTTTCTTTATACATGTCGACCATTTCTTCAAGTCCTATGAAAACAACTTGTAATTCTTGCATGATTAAATTTACTTCGCTCAAAGCATTAGCAATTTTTTTCAACTTACCGCTTGTATGCTTACTCAAAAAACTGAAACTTTGAAAAAATTATACCCATTTGGCATGTTTCTAGTTCAATTTTGGTTGGTTGTTTATAAATTATAAAGCATGGTTATCAAAATATAATACAAACTCTTTTGGTAACAAATAATGTCTCCATTTTTTCAAGGCTTGCACAACAGCATAAAACTCTTTGTCATAAGATGAATATTTATTCTTTGCTTCATTCAATTTCTCACTAAAGTATGCTATTGGTCTTTGTTTTTGACTTAAAACTTCTCCAATTGCAACTCCACTAGCATCAATTTCGATTTGGATTTTTTTGTTAAAAATCTGGCAAAGCTAAAACTGGTTTTTCTATAATTTTCTTCTTCAACAACTTAAAGTTTCGGTCTGCTGCTTCTGTCCACTTGAATGACTGATTAGTTTCCTTGATTGTTTCAATAATGGGTGTAGAAATCTGACTAAAGCTTCCGATAAAATTTCTATAGAAACTTGCAAGACTGTGAAAGCTTCTTACCTCAAATATGATTCTTGGAGTTGGCCAATTCAAAATTTCTTGGACTTTTTCTAGGTCCATTTTCAAGCCTTCCTTAGAAATTAAAAATCCAAAATAGACCAGCTCTTCCTTTATAAAACTACATTTCTTTAAATTTATTAGTAGCTTCTCTTTCTGCAAAGTTTTTAGAACCAATTTAAGGTGCTCCAGATGCTCTTCTTTACTTCGACTGATGGTGATTTTATTTATGGCTCTGGAATCTGTGCACATGCGCCATTCGCCTCCTTTATTTGGACTGAGTACTGTTGGTACAACACATGGACTAAGGCTCTCTCTTATCAACCCCTTATCCATCAACTCCTACACTTGTCTTCCAACTTCTGCATTTTCTTGAGGAGTTAACCTGTATATTTCTTTATTCGGCAAAATTGCTCCAAGTTTTAGATCAATGTGATGACTAATACTCTTGATTGTTGGAAATGCATTTGGCAACTCATCCACAAGAATATCAACAAAATCATTCAATGGATTTCAAATTTCTTCAGATAAATCTTCTAAATTTGTGGAAGTTAGAATTACCTTGGGTCTTCCTATAACAACAAAATGCATCTCCTCGTCCTTCTCGAATTCTTGCAATAGTTCTTTCCCACTCATCCACATAACACTATTTCCGGGTGTTTCTTTGTTAACTTCATCCTTCAATGGCAGCAGTGTGTGTTTGTTTCCATCTTTCTCCAGAGTATAAGTTTTTCTTCTGCCATCATGTATGGCTTTTCGATCAAACTGCCAAGGTCTTCCCCACAATATGTGACATATATCCATTGACATTACATCACATAATATAACATAATTATAAGTACAAATCTAGATCTCTATCTTACGTTGTTCTATCATAATAATCTGATGTCCTTTTTGCATCCATGATACCTTATAAGGAGTAGGGTGTACTGTTTTTACTAATCCCAACTTGTCCACTATCTCTGTCGAAACAAGGTTATCAGTGCTTCCACTGTCAATTACCACTTTTCAACATTTACCTTTGGACTTACATATAGTCCTGAATAGATTCTTCCTTTGAGCTGGCTCTCTTACTTCTTTTTCTTCTTTAAGCAATACCCTTTTCAATAACAAGGATTTTCCTGCTTCGGGTGGTTCCTCATTACCTACAATCTGAGGAATTTCTTCCTTTTTTTCAGCAACATTCACATTTCTCTGGGTTGTAGACTTATTATGAGGACAGTCCCATGACCCATGTCCCCACTCACCACATGTAAAGCACTAAATATCTCTTCCTCGACATCTACCTCTAGTTACAAACCTTCCTCAACCACAGTCTCCTTTCTGTGGTGATTTGCTACTCGAACCTCCTGCTTCATTCTAGGAAGGTTGAAATCTGGGTTTGAATGTTTTTCTTCCTCTTATTGAACTCTTTCCTCGATTCCTCTGACTTTGCTTTCTTTGCATCTTCTCTTCTTCTTTTAAGGCTGCCTGATAAGCATCTTCAATTGTCTTCAGATTTAATAGAATGAACTCATCTTGGATATCATACATCAAGCCATTTATATACCTGGCTACTTTCTCAACATCATCCTCTACATTTCCAGCTCTAATATTCAGTTTATAAAACTCCTCTGTATATTCTTTCACTCTCATTCCTTTTTGTTTCAAATTTTGTAATTGCTTAAAAAGATTTCAATGATAATCCTTTGGCAAGAACTTAATTTTTAATTTTCTTACCATTTTGTTCTATCGCTTGATTTTGGGCTTTCCTTTTCTTTGTCTGGATACTTGTAACTCCTCCCACCAGATAGCTACATGACCCTTTAGTCTGGTAGCTACAAACTTCACTTTCCTTTTGTCTTCAACTTCTTCAAATTCAAAGCACTTGTCTAATGAATTGATTCAATCCATCAACTCCTCCATATTGAGATTTACCTTATACAAAGGTACATCCACCTTTGGTCTTCTAGTTGCCTTAATCAACATTTTTTGCATTTTAGCTGCATCATATTCTTCTTCTTCTTCTTCCTCAGAAGTTTCCTCTGCTGTGCTGACATCTCCTTCTTCAGGTGCTCTCCTTTGAGCAACCTCTATTGTCTCCATTATTGTATGAATATGTCAAATTTAATTAAGCAGTATTGCATTAGCTTCTGGTCTTCCATGACCTATGCCAACTCCTTTCTTGGGTGGCATCTTTGCTTCAACTTTCAAGAAAAGACTCAAGTCTAATCTGATACCAAATGATGCAGACTAGCTGCAGAAATATTAGAGTATGCGCGGAAACTCTAGAGTTTACACTCTACACAACGATATTATTCACAGTGGATTTGTTTTAAACTTTGAATCTCATTAAACATACATACATATGGTGTGATCAACAACAAAACTTAAACAACGCATATAACCCAAAACAATTTATATGTGCGGGATTCCTTACTGGAGGGTTCTGGCTATGATGCGTACTCAACAAGTAAATATTAGAGTATGCGCGGAAACTCTAGAGTTTACACTCTACACAACGATATTATTCACAGTGGATTTGTTTTAAACTTTGAATCTCATTAAACATACATACATATGGTGTGATCAACAACAAAACTTAAACAACGCATATAACCCAAAACAATTTATATGTGCGGGATTCCTTACTGGAGGGTCCCATGATGAGCCTAACCAATCATCAACTATCACAAATCGCACAGTTTGCAATTAAATTTAATCCTTGCGAAGTGCAAGACTACGCTAAGACAACACGTGTCCCTCCCCTTTTCGCATTGCAAAAAAATTGTTTACTTTGTGATGCCTTACACTTATCTTCTAAACTTTGCGAATTGTGAAGTTGTTCCTCGACACTATGATCTCCACCGTTGGTTCAGTCTTGGATCCAATGATCCATGTTGTCCCTTCAACTCTTCACTTTGCCCGTAGGTCAAAAAATTTAACTCGTGACTCTTTACGTTAAACTTGATTTTGTGCAATGTGTGCTAGATTTACATTGTGTTGAGATCTCTCCCATTCATCAGGTTCAGATCTACGCCTCGTCGCGTCTGTAATCTGATTTTCCTTTTGCTATACAACTTAATGCATATGTGATTTAACAGGATTTAAACAATTTTTTTGAACAAAGAGCTCGATCAATACAAAACAGTTGAAATTTAATGGAATTTATAGAGAGAAGCCCTTGATCGGCTAGTTATTACAATTTTTTATGTTGTGTCTGCTCTCTCCTCTCGCACACCTATTTCAAATTGTCACACTTTTTCCTCATACTCTGCTCTCTGACACCTATCTTTTATATATATATATATATATATATATATATATATATATATATATATATATATATATATATATATATATATATATATATATATGAAACGGTCCTTCTAGCCTAAAATAGATTCCCGTTGAACCACTCCTAACAAACAAATGCTACCCTATTTCTAAGCTCTTATACTACTTGGCTCAATCTCCTAACAGGGAGAAACTAATTTCTATTTTATTTCCTAATTAAAATAAATTTTGTTCAATATATTTTTAATTATTTATTTATATGGTTATTTAATTTTTTCTTTTTTTTTTGGGTGATATGAGTGAAAATTATTTTTAATATTTTTTCCAGGACATGACATACTTACACATTTCCCTTATGAATTTTTTGAGGACTGGACATACTTACACATGTCCTTCATACTGAATTATAAAATAAATCTCTATACTCAATAATATTATAAATATCAATAAGAACTATTCTTATTATTTCAATTAAAAATTTTCTTATTATTTCAATTTTTAAAACAATTTAAATACAAAAATTTGTGTAAGTTTGATCTCATTTGACCCTTTCCTTGTATATATTATTAGTAACATTTGAAACTTAATATGCATTATCCTATTCCTTACCCGAGCTTATTTGAAAACAACTACCGTAGCTGCCACTGTGTCGATGTTTGACCCATTGGATCAAATGTTAGACGATTGAAATGTTTTAGGCCATTAGATCCACAAGTAAGTAGTTTTATATATATTTTTATAATGTTAGTTTTTTTTTTCTTTTTAATAAGTTAGATTGAATTTAGTTTTTGGTGACTTTTAAGTTAAAATGTTGTTATTAAAAATTTGTTATATATATATATATATATATATATATATATATATATATATATATATATATATATATATATATATAGATATCTATTTTATTATTTGTTTTTTTTCTTTTAATAAGTTAAATTTAATTTAGGTAATAAAACAAAATAATAACAAACTATAAAACACAACCCATGGTATTCATGTGAAATATAGTTTATTTAAGGGGAAAATTAAGATGACCTAAATCAATCTTAACTCTCGATTTACCAAGAATCAAGAGAGATCAAATGTCTTGATATGCAAACCACTTTTAAAGTGAAAAGATAATTGATCCCTCTCATAAATCAT